>JANAVB010025799.1:6404304-7004304 GCA_029216955.1 Iris pallida
GATTAGAATATGGGTTATGGGGCAACTGACAGTTGAGTACGTGATCATGCCCCCCTATAGTAGCGAGCGAGGTCGCATTTTATATGCATACCTTGCCGCAGGCCATTATCCAGCATTTCTGTACGGATGTACACCTATGCTTGTAGACTTGTACGTATGCATATTTTATTTACATGTACCACAGTACATTGTACACTTATTGACGATCATGTACCTGCTACAGTTTTAAACATTACATATACATCTGTCTCTATGACATATATGTCCTTGCCATGATAGATTATGTGATACCATGCTTTCAGTTATTCCTCTTATGTTCATTTCTATGTTTCATATACTAGTTTGTTAGAATCAGAACTTGGTCCCGTCCTGATAGGATAACGTTGTAGGTATCCTTACTGAGGAGGAGTTGCTCTGTGATCCGTATTATGGAGTTACTGCCGAGGACCCGGCTTTGCCTTACGAGGATGTACCTGCGGGGAACCTCGCCTAGTTGTCTTTTTTCCTTTAGACTTTTGAGAGCAGTCATGTATTAGACTACGTATTTTATAACTGGACATGTATCCAGTTTTATATTTCAGACTTGTACTTGGACTTATTTCTATATGAGACGACTTTTGTGTTTGGAGCATTTATGACTTTTATTCACTTATAGAACTGTTAGCACATTTAGTCTTACCCTGTTGTCTTTAGAACAGCTTACTACGTTTTATCTCAAACGTAGGCTGGACGTGACTCGGCCCGGCCCAACAATTTGGGTAACGGGTCGTGACAAAAATACTACCGACAAGGGGTTCAAACATAAGTTATTGTCCCATAGCTCTCCCAGCGCTTCTCAGTCTCTTGAAAGAGTTCATCGTCAAAATCAAAGCTTCTTTGAACGAGAAGATCCATAATCCGTAACATCTTGCCAAGGAAGAGGATCGGTCGAGTTTATCTCAAATGAGAAGTTTGGATGAAAGAATGAGCAAACTCTCTACACTACTATTTATAGGCCAGGGAAAATCACACCCATGCGCCAAGTGGTAAACTTCTTTGAAGTTAGAGTAATAAACCTGCATTAATGGTGATAAATCTGCCACCCTCAAATTCAGCTAAGTCAAAAAGTCATCAATGCCTTGAAAGACTCAGCAAGATTGACCAAAGGAGATGTGGCACGTAGCAGATGTGCCCCTCAGTACCATGTGCTCCATATCGATGCATCTAATAGAGCACAGACAGACGCGCCACAAAAACTTATCACCCATCAAAGCATTTAATAGTACATGACAGAAATGACAATAGCACGCGTCTCAAAGTCTAAACAGTCAGCTTTTGCAGAAGACGAAGAGACGTGACCATCACCCTTTTGTCGGTTACGTTGGCGCTCTACCACATGGCCGACTGATCACTCGCACGCGCCTCCATATCCATAGACCCAGAACTCTGCATGCGCCTCAAAAGCCATACGAATAGACTTGTTCCTAACCTCAAAAGATAGATGCCGAGTCTCCTAATACGCCCGATCCTAGGCGCATCCACCCAGATCAACGTACGAAGGTCTTTGAGCCATGAACACGCGCCATGTGTCATTGACTCAGTTTTACCTATGAATGGGTGCCAACCATCCAAGATCTCAGTAATAACTGAATCTCAACAACTGTCACGTATCAGCTCATCTGCAGCTCAATAGTGCAGTTCAAACAGATTTAGCTCCAGCTCCCTGGCACATCGTACATGCGCCCAACAAAGTCAGCCACATGGCATTCCTACGTGCAAGTTCTCCATACGCACGTCGTATATGCACGCATAAGCAGATCATTCTACTGTCTATAAATAGAAGGATCATTCCTTCAGTCAATCTCTCAAAAGCCCCACTTTTTGAACATTTTTTAACCACTTCAGCATCCAGAGCACTTGCAAGAATCTCAATCCTCTTCAATTCGCTGCTCATTCTAGAGCAACCCAGACTTTTGGAGAGTTCAAGATCGTCAACGGAGTTAAAGAATTACCACTCGCTCCATCACCACGGTTCCCAGATAAAAACAAAAGTGTACCCCAAGGATTACATCAAAATCCTATAATGTACTATGTTCTATTTGTAATTAAATACAAAGTTTATTCCGTAACTTGTTTAATGGCGAACAAGCTGGCGACTCTGCTAGGGACTACTTTCTCTTTCAACGAGAAGGGCGTGTCGCTGTCTGATGACAACAAGCTCGGCTTCTCCCACAAGACGCTTGTGGTATGCCTCTATCAACTGGCGTATGAGGAGTTTATCTCTGAAGGCAGCACGAGTCCTTTGAAGCGGCTGCTAAAGCCGAAGAAGACTCGCCAAGTCTGGGTGCGCAAAGGCGATGTGCCGAGCACCACAACTAAAGAAGTTGTGCTGGCGCAGTCAATTTTTCATGCTGATGTTCTCAGGAAACAAAATATTGCTACTGGTGCAGCATATCTGCCAGGGAAGCACAGTGCTAACTGCAGCTCCCAACCTTCTTCTTTTCAGTCGAAGAAGATGCACCGACGGAACAAAGGCGCAGCTACTTTCCCGCGTATGAGCTCTGATGTGCAGGAGAAGACCTCTGTCTTTGACAGAATCACTCGCTGTCATGGCGAGAAACAATTTGATTCTAAGTACTATGCGTCTTTACGGCTAGTACGAAGAAGTCCAAGGCAGCACGGGCCATGAACGCCAAATGTGCTATGCCAGCAGCAAACCAGAAATATACGCTAAAAGTCATGAACTGCTGATGGTAAGCTGTAGAGAGTCAACTCGGGTGCTTTGGCACCTACAATGAGTCAACTTTCAAAGTCTCCTTTCCACTTGGGCGCATCTTCTGTACATGGAACCAAGCTGGGTGGGAAAAATCTTACGATTTGAACCCGTATGCCCACATGGGCTGTGCGCATGAAGTGGGTTCAAGTCATAATACGTGCTGCTCTCCTAACAATGATTTGGGCATATTTTATGTACTGGAACTAGATCAGGGAGCGCAACATTCACATAACCACCCCGGTGCTTGGTCTTGCCATGCGCCTGAAGCGGGTGTGAATGTGAGCTCTCCTCACACGATCTACGTAATATAACTCAAAGACGTAGATCGAAAAAGATGGCCTCCATGCTCGATGTGCCCCTCGTGGGATATACTTCTGCTATGGTCACCATCAATTGCTGCTTTTGTAAAACAATGACTGTACCACCAAGGCAGTCTGTATTCAGCGGTTGCAACTAGTTGCACCCATCCGACATCGCCTCGAAAAAAGGGTACCAATCGATGACGAGACAGAACCATCGGTCGCCTCGTGCCATGTCATCTCCAATTTCCATACATTTGGGAGAAAAACAAACACCACCAACTCCTTAACCTCGGTTGGTCTGAAGAAAAGTTGACCGAAGAAAAGCAAAGCAGCAGTCTTGCCAACCGGATATTCCAGAATACTCGATTGAGGAGGAAAACGATACAAGCTGGGGATGATCAGACCCCTACTATCAACGATAACCCCTCGCTCGAGGATGAGGATATCCATCAAGGAATCGATACTGATGTAGCGGGGGGTAGCCAGTACGAGGCATCAGAAAAAGAAGCTCTTAGGCCAAACTTTCTACAAGAAAGCGAGGCCGAAAGTAAAGCATCGACTAATCCATCCACTTCTACCCATGTCATGCCAGTCTACATGGCAGGGGTGGCGACGAGGAAGAAGTAGAAGCTTCAGCTCTGAATCTCGTATGACGCATAGATACCTTGGAAGATGGCCTCAAGACTCTCTCCACCACTATGCAAGCCTTGACCCAAGTGGTGTTTAAGATTTTGAATACTCTGACTTCTCAACCTTTAAAAAGGGTACCGGCATCTACCAGTCCTGATCCTGGGGCTAACAGAGAATCAAGTATACCCCCTCAACTGATATCTTTAGGAATATATCATCATACTATAACTCGGACATCAGCTCTTTCGGGTACCAAGCTTCACACTTTAGCTCCCTTATCTGTTTCTAGCTCTACGGAGGAGCTGGTTGAGATGGTAAAAGACTTGTGTGATCGCTTTGAAGTGCAAACTAAACAAGAGGAATGCTAGAAGCTTGGGATTCGACAACCTTATCCACCCGAGTGGAACAAAATGGTTTATCCTCCCAAATATAAATCACAAAAATTGACACCATTTGATAGGAAGGAATCTCCCCACCGATACTTGCCTACTTCCAATCTGTGACGGAACATCTTCCGAAGGAAGACGCCCTACTTACAAGTTAGTTCATCGGGGCACTGAAGGGAGTTGTCTACGACTGGTACTGCAGTCTCTCTAACAACTGTATATCCTCCTTCGATGACTTAACGCATATGTTCTTTGATCGATTCTATGATGAAGGAAAGGACATGACGATGTCGTCTCTGATTGAAGTGGTCCAAAAGGAGAAGAGACCGTTCGAGCTTTCATCGAGCTCTTCCGTCAGGCATGTTTAAGGTTACCTCCAGGTATACTAGAGAATTTGTCGATAGATTCATGCAGCATGAATATGACGCCCGTATTTAAGCTCTGGCTCGACTCCGCCCAGCCTCCAAATTGGAGTTCGCTAATCATCGCTACCAAAAGTGCCGATAAGAAGGCACATGACGCTCGGCTTCTGGGGGTTAGCTTTTTTGTGTTCGATGACAAGGGGAAACATGCCGCCAATAACAACATCGGACACGAACCAAAGGAAAAGCAGGCATCGACTATGAATGCCTCGAAAAGCACACAAGGTCCCGCTCAGAAACTACCGCATGCACAAGACTGAAAGAAGTTTACTCCTTCAATGACGAAGATGCCATGTAGCTCTTCGAGATGCTGAAGCAAAGCGACAAGATAAAGTTACCTGATCCAAAGCATCCCGACGAGGTTGACAGGGTAGGTAACCCGAGGTACTGTCACTACCATCGATTCGTCGGGCATCGGACCCGAGACTGTTACATCCTGAAGAACTACAAACAACTCATGATCAATGCGAATGCCATCTCTTTTGATTATGAAGAGAAGACAGTCTCTGCCAATATGGTGTCTCTCTAGTTTGACACCATGCCACCTACTGTAGCTCAAGATGGCGTCGTCCCTATGTGTAACGCCCCAGTCCCAAAATACTTAGGACCGAGTACGTAGACATGCCAGCCGCACATATACGAAGAATACTTCAATATATAGAATCCTCGTATATGTACATAAGCTATATATGATATAATCATAGGCCAGAATTTAATCATCCAATCTCATCATAGCTCATGACACAGAAGATAATAGAGTCCAAATAATAAAAAAGTGCATCAAAGAGATAGCCGGGTGGACATACCCACTCCAAATAACTATAAAAAATAGTTACAATGATCGGAGTCCAACCTTTGTAAAACAAAAATAAATAAGATGTGAAAATGTTAACTAAAATGTCTCAAAGAATCAATAAGCTAGAAATCAGTGGGAGATGTCTCATCATCAATGTAGGATGGATTAAGTGCCGCTCCGTACTCCTGCGGGAAATCGTCTAACCCTGGAGAGATAACCAGGTCCTCAGAGGGACGTAACAAGATACAAAAAAATACCATGCCATATAAACTGTGATATATAATAGAGAGTAAAAAGGGATGCATGCAATAGGATTCCTAACCACTCTACTGTGAATATGCAGTTGAGATACAATCCTTCAACGCATGAGCCCTTGCTGAAAATAGGATCCAGGGTAGTCCCCTCTCGGGCACCAGTGACCAAGCGCATAACGTTCATGAACGTCAGTGGCCAACCTTAGTGGATAATCATACCCGTATCTCCAACGGAGCTTCTGGGTTACAAGGGAAAGTGTAATAAAAGCCCATACGTTAGGTATTGTTCTCCCCACCATTTGCCTAGTATTGTCATCTCCATGACTAATATGAACCTCTAGTAACCGCCAAGTCTACTACACTACAAAAAAGGTTACTTTTTACGATATTAGAATTAGGACGTACTTAAATAGCGTGCCGTAAATAGTACATTCACGGCATATATTTGAATGAATGCCATAAAAAGAACATAATGTACAATTGATACATCTATTTACGGTATTTATGGCGCACATTGAACACCGTAATTGCCTATACAAAAAATGCACATCAATTTTAGTACACGAAAAGAAAAGAACCGCCAATTTTTTTCGTTAGCCCGCGCGATCCACTCTCACCCTTATTTTTTTTCCATGCCTCTCCCCTGTTACTCTGCAGTATGCAGTTCTCTTCCTCTCTCTGACAAAAAAAAAAAATCTTTTCTCTATAGCTCTCTCCCCCATTCACCCTCTCCGTCCCTATTCAGACTTTTCATCTCTGGCAGATGCAGTCTCCTTCAGCTCATCGTCATCCATTGACGGTAATCCCGACAAAGAATCGTCGACAACGCGTCTTCTCCGGCACCGGTGACAGATCGATGAGGTTCCACCGACGATCGTTTCCAAGCATCGATCGGTGATTATCTTGCTTCTTCGAGTTCTTAGTTCTCATGTTTCTTTTTTCTGATCGACTGTGATTCAGTTGTTTGATTATTGATCGCGAGGTGTTTGTTCGAATTTCACAGAGGAAGATTTGACTCCGATCTCGGCCAAGTGACCATCGTTTTCTCGACACAATCGTTACTCAGACTCCGACCCGAAGGAATTGCAGTGCTCGCCACCATTCGTCGGAGAGCACACGGATCACCACCAGGTGTTCGATCATGGATCTTTGAGGAAATAGATGGGTTGAGTAATCATATGGGATTTATCAAATGGCACCGACGACTGGGAGTCAGTCACGACGAGCATCTCCGATTAGAGTCGACTTCTAGTGTCCGCAGGGACGAGCTTAGGCATGACACTCTTCGACAGGTGCGTAATTTTCTAAGAATGCTTTTTAGTTTTTGATCGATTTGAACGTGTTGATTCTTCTGTTCTGTTTTGGTTGAATTAATTGAGCAATACAAATCTTACCGCTTCAGCACCTATGACATTCTACCGGAGTGATTCTTTGTGTCTGTGAGTCCCCATCATTTCTTTTAGAAAATGTTTATTGCTTTACTCTTTTTTTTTAATATAAAGCATGAAAAACTTGAAGTATCTAACATATTCTATGGTGTCTCACAGACATGTCTAGGGAAAACATATACTATGGAAACTGGATGCAAAGATAGTAGTCAAACATGACTTATCCCACAAATGGAGAAGTGTTGTAAGCAAAGTTTTTCTTTTGGGATCTTATGTATTTTTTATATATATCGGGTGTGCCTTTGTCCATTTTGAGGAAGAAAAAAAAAACTAGACGTAAAGTTGCAAAGTTGCACAAGGATGTTAAGTGATGAGTTTGAAACAACAGTGGCTTCTTGACAAATGATAGGTGAGTTTCTTGAAGTTTACCAATTTTTCTATTGGCAAGCGGTGAGGATTAGTTCTTACTTTTTTAAAATTCCTCGGTGTCTTTTTTGTTGTGCCAATAAAATTTAGGACTGGTTAAGTGATACTTGGAGTCAGCGGAACGATTTTTGACCTGAGGTAAAGACATTAAAGTTGTTATCACATGCCCTTTTTATTTGACCTTTCTTATTTACTACTACGAAAATTTAACCAAACTTCACCCATTGCCACATGGCTCAGAGTGATTACCAACACAATTGTACTCTTTAGTTTTTATAGGTTTTCCTTCTGTCCACTCTTCATAATGTTTTATGTTTTAGTTAAAATGGGTTATTTGCCTGTCGAATATTTTCACGAGTGGCAGAATAGTCTCAGATATCATTTACCTTCTTTTTCACGCATTCATCTCACTTAACTACTATAGTACATATGGATAAGCTGGCTTTTAAGTTGCAATGTTCTAGTTTTATAATCAGCTGTTACCGTCTTTTAATTTAAAACTTTTTTGATATCTTAAAGATGTGGATAAAGCTTTTAGAAAGACTGGTTTATAACAATCTGAATGATTTTCTCACTGTTCCAGTTATGCTTTACAACTTACTATACTTCCAGTGGATCCATCTATATTGGATTACTGCTTCTTGAGATAGTTGATTATTGCTTCAATTTACTGCTTCAAGTGGATCCTTCTATATTTTTATCTGTGTTCCAGATATGCTTTACAAGTTACCCTACTGCAAGTGGATCTTTATATAATGGATTACTGCTTCTTGAGATAGTTGATTATCCCTGTTCCAGTTATGTTTTACAAGTTACTCCTTCTACATTGGATTACTTTTTCTTAGAATAAATTCAATAGAAGGGAGTACAATTTTTTTGAATAATTCCTTGCTTCAATTTACTATATATTCATATGTCTGGTTCCTTTTCAAGCTCCTTTTGAAGTTTCACTTATTCCAATGAATTATTTTTGTCATCTCCTTGAATTGTCTGATATTGTGTAGTGTTGGTATTTTTTAGTTAAAGTGTGCAAATTCTGGTACATGTTTTTAAACCTTTGTTATTCATTTAGCATATTATTCTACAATCTTTGTACTTCAACCTCTTAAACTACTATTTGATTTTTATTAGCATAATGTAGCCTTTGGAAAAGATAACTAATTTGTCTTGTATGTATGTACTAGACTCCGTAAATAGATGGATGCCCTTCATGAAGGGTGTGTTATCAAGTGAAGCAGGTTGGTGGAGAAAAAAATAGTTAGTGCATGTACATCTAAGGCATATGGACCCATGGTAGGGTTTGTGTCAGAAGGTATGACCAATTTGTTTGTTTAAATTTCATTAAACCTACATCAACTAGTATTTTTTTAAGCTCATTGCCACCCTTTGTCTGTTATATTCTCATCTAGATTTTTTTTCGAAGGGTAGAAGTAAACAAGAGGACACATTAAAAATAGAAGATGCAAACTAACAAATAAAATATGAAAACTTCAGCCCACGCCTCTTGGCCCCTCACCTCTCCTTTCCTCACTCCACCTCCTACTTCCTCTTTCTTTCTCTCCACCTCTCTCCCTTGTAGGCTTCTGTCACCCCTAGGCCGGATGCGTTGTCCGGCTACATCAGGAAAAGCTCACACATATTAGTAATCAACGGGCATGTGTAGGTATAGTATTGATCCATATCCCAAAGTAGATGACTATAGATAAACCAGGCCGTAATTGACGCTATCATACTAAAAAATGGTTATGATAACAGTCTGTGTTACTGGTTTGATTGCATCAATTATTGGCTATTTTATTTGTAGTTATCTAGTTGGGACACAACAATGCAACACATGCCCGGTGATAAACATGTTGCTGTGTTGATATGTTGTTCGGCTGTATTTCTTCTTGATAAAGATGCTTTAGCTTTGGAACAATGGAATCTGCTTGCCCATAAAGTGCATTTTCATGGGAATTATTTGCAGAGGAACATGGGCTATACTATGTATTTGTTGTAAAATTTAATGCTTATGAGTGGTTTGAGTTTGGCCAAATATGGTGTGTTCTTTTATGTCTTGCTGTAGCAAAATCAACCCTGGATCATGGGTGTGCCATATTCTTTTTCCTCTCTGACAAGTTCTATATTTTTCAATTTGTAAATAGGTCCTCATATATTTTATCACTTCAAATTCTATCCATATTTGGATTCATAAATGTAGATCAACCATGAACTAACTCGACTAACTAATGTCACACGTATATGAATGTTAATTTGAAGACTGACATTGGTATGCTTCTGATATAATTGTGTTAAAGCTCTATATGTGTTTCATATGTCTTTAGATTTTGGCAATCTTAGAAGACATGCTGAATTTACTGGACTAAGTTTTTTCACTTTATTATTGTAAATGCAGCTTTACCAGACTACCCAAGGAACATAGTCTAAAAATGATCCAAATAGTACTACTGTGAGTACTTCACTACTTTTTAAATCACAACCAGTATTCAATGTACTATCCCCAACAAAACAACCTTGTGCAGATATTTGTTGGTGGCTTGGACTCAAAAGTTTCTAAGGATGAGCTGCGAAATGTTTTCAGTGCTCATGGGCAATTAGTCCATGTGAAGATACCTATGGGCAAGCGATGTGGTTTTGTTCAATTTGCTAATAGGTCTGAAACATCTAAATTTAAAGCCTATTCATTATGACAGAAGTCATTCATAAATTAAATGTAGAAAATTTCTGAGTGGTTGGTTCTTAGTTAAGGTACAGTTTGTTTGCAGAAGAGAGAGTCAAGGGATTAAGTTTCTCTGCTAAACCATACACAAGGAAATAGCAAAAACCGGAACCCACTATGCCACTTTGTCACTTATTAGCCTACTACAACTTAACCTAGGTTTTTTTTACTAGACTGATAATACACTTAGTTTGCTGTATTTTGCGTTTGCTGCATTTTAATGCATTTTGATGGCATGTTTTTAGCGGTATAGATACCATACTTCATAAATTTTCTTGATGGTCTCTCTTTACTTGACAGTGCGGACACTACGTACTTTATAGAGTACTGATGCATCTTGATGCTGATACTACAATTGTTTTTTACTTTAATCTATGATACTACACGTGTATTTTGCATTTACTGATTTTTTTTCCTAATATAGAAAATTGAGAAAGAGAAGTAAGAGAAGCTTGCACGGAAGGTATGATTTCTTCTTCACTTGTATAAATTTTGCTTAATTAGCTGGCTGTTAAATCTAAAATTTAGAAGACTTGTACAATATTATAACCGCTATATTCTTCGTTTGAAAGGCAAATTGTACAGGATTACATATTAAAAAAATTCAATGCCTTGATATTTCCTGGTAGTTATTTCCACAGTTATTGCACAGGGGTACATAAGCATTACCACTTATGGGAAAGTGTTAACATTATCTACAATGCTAGAAAGTTTGTCCTATCTTCTGATTAGTTGTAGACTTCCCTCCAACTAACTACTTTCCTTGATTAACCACAAAGTCTTCAGCCGCTCATTTACAACAACCTTAAATTTGTTCGGTATACATAATGAATGTAGTATGGTCTCATATCCTGTGTAGATCAAACATTAGACACAATGTTAGGTACCTATTATATCTAAATCCTGACCTGTAATGCCTAAATGGTTTACACCCTCCTAGATCCAGTTGACTCAAAAAAGATCAACATAAGCTAATTTACTCATGCAATTTAACAAATCTTACCAGAGCAATTGAAGCCTCTTCATATTCCAATCTACTTTATATTGTCCAATGTTTTCTTTTCATCAATTTCATTCTTGTGATTGTTGCAAGTCCAGATAGAGACAACTATGACCTTGGACTTCCTCGATATTAACATCATCTATCATTGATACTGGCTAAAAACTTCAAAACAAGATTGGATCCTCCAGCTCCAGTGTTCAAAATTCACCCAATCACCATTTGTGTTTGGATCACTCTTACCCTGTCGACACCTTGTTCAGAACCTCCTTCTCCTTTGCTAGTATTAAAAGACTTTCCCTTTGCTGCCACTGATCAGAACCAACCCTGTCGTTGCCCAAGCTTGGAGCCTTCCCTGTCATTGCCCATGTTCAGAACCCATCTTGACATGTGTTCAAAGTCCACTGAGGACGTTTTCAGATCTTATCCAAACCTTCATTGATTTTTTGTTATTATCGGCATGAGACTTCACCAAAGATGACTTTAACATAGGCAGGAATAGCAAGAACAGTAATATGAAAGGAATTTTAGGTGATACGATGTCAAGAATCGCACCACTAAAAGGTGTGGCTTATATTTGCATGATACCAACAGATAAAAAAATGGGATGTTTTTTTCAAAACCATAATAATGATGGTTTCAAAATCATTTTTGACCAACAACTGGTTTCAGAATTTGTAATTTGAACCACGATCCACAAACATTGGATTTATATAGTACTCTGACTGTGAATTCCTGATTTCTACTTACCCGCCTAGAGAGATCTCCAAGCTCAACGTTGGATTCTGGAAGAAGCATGTTGCCTTGATGGTGATAATTAGTATGCCGCAAAATATTTAACAAACATGTTTTATATTCCATTGATTCTTGATTACTAAATTTGTATGCTTGGTAGCCACCTGACAAACTGCTCGGTGGAACATAATCTAGGAATACTCTTCTTCTTCTTCCAATTTCCTCCCAAGGAGACACCATGTTCTAAACTTTAGCACTAGAATAAAGGATAAATTTGAAATCGGGAGCAAGCCACACTAAAAGTTACATTTGCTAAGGAAAGGTGCTGGTTGAGAGAATAAGCTTAAAGAGTGTGACCTCTGTCAAGGTATTCTAGATACACCACAATGCACATCTGTTCTCCTTAACCTATTCCTTTAACTCTCAGTAATCTCTGTTTATGAAATGATGTATGTTTAGTGCTCATATAACCGATCCATATCTACAAAGGGTGCAGTATTAGTAAGTTAGATCAACATATAATCTTAGCAGTGTGATTTAATATATTCTAGTAATCCATAGACTCCATAACATCAAAATTTCTCTTATTAACACAATTTTTTTTCCTACTATCATGATGTGATTGTTTATGTTCACTTTTTCTTTATTCCTGTTTGAATCAAAGATCATAGTCCTGAAGATAAAATTGCTTATATCAGCTTTGGTTTTCTGACACTAAATATATGACCATCTAGGTTTGGGCTGACTGGTACTATGTACAAGTTGATGTCATGTACGAGGCTCTAAAGTGCAAGTTCTCAACATTCCCTAATCTAAACTCAATACTGTGGTCAATTGCAGGCTCCGTTCTGGTCGAAGCATATGGTCACATTTTTGTTATATTTTAGTTGGTGATTTGGGATTCACATGATTTGACATTATTATGGTATCAATGAAAATAGTACTTATAACAATTGTTCTGTTCATTAAAATGTGAATTTGGATTTTGATGATTTTACATTTATTGTTTTAATGAAAGTTATTATTTTTCATAATTGTTGTGTATATTATATGTTTTGTGATTAAATGTAAAAGAGAGAATTGATTACAGAAAAAGCATAATTTTTTTAAATTGAAGAGAATTTATGGCGTGCAGAATATGTCCTAATTGATACTTTTTACGACATACAATGAATGTCATAATCGACTAATAAAGACATGCAAAGAGATGTCGTAAAATATTATTAACGGCGTGCATTAGAATGTCGTTATTATGTATTAACAACGTGTAATAGAATGCTGTAATAGTACATTAACGACGTGTGAATGTATGTCGTGGTTGTGTACCAATGGCATGCTACTGCATGCCATAATTGCATTTTTACGACACGCAATGAATGTCGTGAATGAGTATAGATGACGCACAAATTTAGTTTAGACGGCATGCATATTATGCCGTCTAAACTAACATCTTTTTACGACATGGGCTAATACGGCGTTCGCATGTGTGCCGTCTAAAGTGTTTTACGGCACATATTGTGCACCGTAAAAACATATTTTTCTTGTAGTGCTAGCATGCAACTCTATTGGTAGTTACTCCTATCCGTCGTACGCCTCAGACGTATCAGTTGCCAGCCGACTACACGAGTACGTATCCGACAGGTGACTTACAACACGTGATAAAGCATGTGTCAAGGCCGTATGAGATAAACCAATACCTCATCATCAATGGGTGGTCACTAGGCTAAGTCAATGCAAGAGAATGAAACAAAACAAGTAAAACGATCGATATAGTCGTTTGCACCCAAGGGTGACTTGGACGCACAGAGATATAATACTAACAATAAATAAGTAATGCTAAATATAAATAAATAAAAATAAGAATAAGTAAATCACAGATAAAGGTGGCAAGATATCTTGCCTGGTAGTACGGGGATGGCAACTCCAAACAATCAATCACGTCAGCAATGGAAACTCAAGATCCACGAACGGCTCCGGATGCTGAAACAAACATCAAGAAAATTTTTGATGTAAAAGATATATCTAGGAAACACCTGTCAAAATGTTTAATTCTGGAACAGGGGCAAAATTGTAATTTCGGGTAAAAACGATGTCCGTCGTTGGACCTATTTTTGCACCAAAGTGCTGCCAATATCTATGGTCTCTAAAGTCATTAAACTACATGTTTACGGGTCCGATTTGAGGAGACGAACCCAACCGTATGTCCAAAGTTGGATTCCGGCGGGCCGTATACAATTTTGCCCATTGGATCGGGTCGTGGGCCCACCTATTAGGCATTCCGGTCGAACTTCTCAGAATCAGGCCAAACTTGGCACACAGGACAAAAATTTTGATACGGTCCTGTTGGCACAAGTTTCGTCTTGAACTGACGGCTATACACGAAGTTATGGCTAAGTTTGTAAAAGGTCGATTCTGGGGTATCTTGACGGATACACACTGATTTTGTCGCGCACATGCAACAAAATCGAGTTTCGTCAGTTCTCACACGTTGGCAACATCCATACGCGTCTTTCGATGCATATAGTATGCGACCACGTAGCCCTTTTTGTCGGGACGCACGCCGTATCGGGAAATTTTCTAAAGTTTTCACAGTTTTAAACATGGTTTGTCTGGATTTTCACAATCGAATAACTTTCTGTATACTCAATGAAATCAAAATCTATGAATTAGGTTTTACTCGTGTTTAGGTTGCCTACAACAGTCTCTAATTTGTTTTCAAAATTATTCAGAGGTTTGTTCGGGATTTCCCTTCCAAGTTGGGGTTTTGGACTACTCGAACTGTCCTGCTTCAGCAGTTTTTCGCTCGACTTCATGACGAACTTTTGAACGATTCGTTGGGCATCTACGAATCCTAATTGCTGGGGTCTCTAGGGGTTATATTGGCTACTAGTAGGATTTACCAATTCGAAAAATGGTTGACTCTAAAATAGGGTACCTGGGTTCGGTTCGAAACAGAGATGACTCTGTCTTTGGCGTCGGTCCGGCGGTGGTGCAGTGTGTCCAAGTGGTCGATCACGGCGACAGGCACCCGGGAAGGGACTGGGTGGTCGGGATGGCTCTGGGCTCAGGAATAACTTTTTTAAGAGAAGTTTCTGTGGTTCCTTATGCGGTAAAGTCGACAATTTCGGGTTTATATACCAAATGTTTAAACTCGGATTTAACTCAGATTTGATTCAAGCTTTGATCGAATTTAGATTATATGGAAGACATCTGAATGGTATTCGTATAGGAAAATATTTGAACAAAATTAGTTTGGATTTGACTATTTTTCGAACTACTGAATAATTTTCTTCCCTATCGGCTTCAAGGGGGTCGGGTTAAGTATTTTACTGTTCACGTAAACAGTAGCAAATGGTTTTTTTTTTCTTTTTTCTTTCATTCATACATATTAGTATGTATATATATATATATATATATATATATATATATAAGCAATTACATATACTCTAGTATAAACTTAATTAAAATACTTTTTAGCTTTAAAATCAAAACACCTTTAAATGAGTAATTAAATATTTTTTCTTCTAACTCAGTTATCACCAAAAGTAAATCAATAAATTTCTAAATTTAAATCAAGTTTAGTTAAGTAATGATTAATATTGCACTCTTACAATAATTTTAAATATTAAAAAATTCCCAAATTTAGGGGAGTTTACATCCTACCAAACTTAAAGAAATTTCGTCCTCAAAATTAAAATCTAACGTCGGGGGGGGGGGGGGGGGGGGGAGGGGGGTGGGTATGTAATGTAATCCCAAATTAAAGGGGACTAACGTATGAAAGTCATACCTTAGTTTTCGAACAAATAGGGTTAGCGATTTTGGATGTCGTCCTCGCGCTCCCAAGTTGACTCTCCTGGCTAGTGATGCTTCCATGCCACGCGAATCAATGGTATAGATTGATTCCTCAACACCTTCACTCGGCGATCAAGGATGCCTACTGGTTGCTCTTGGTACGACAAGCTCGGTCCAACGGTGATCTCGGAGTGATCGAGCACATGACCGCTGTCCGTCACGTATCGCTTCAGTTGTGACATATGGAATACGTCATGTACTCCCTCTAGCGACGGTGGCAAAGCCAATCTATAGGCAACTTCTCCAACACATTCCAAGACATCGAAAGGGCCGATGTATCCTGGACTCAACTTGCCACGTCCTCCGAATCGAATTGTGCCTCTCGTGGGGGATATCTACAAGAAAACATGGTCGCCTTCCTTGAACTCCAAGGGTCGACGACTACTATCGGCCCACTGCTTTTGTCGATCTTGTGCTGCTCGCTGGTGGTCTTATATCTTCTCCACCTTCTCCATTGTGCTCAAAACCAACTCGGAACCCAATATTTGTCGCTCTTCTATGTCGCTCCAACAAACAAGAGATCGACACTTTCTACCATACAATGCTTCAAACAGAGCCATCTGAATGCTCGCTTGATAGCTATTATTGTAGGAAAACTTCACAAGATGAAGGTGGTCTTCCCATGATCCGCCAAAATCAAGCATATACGCTCTCAACATATCCTCTAGTGTCTGAATAGTACGCTCTGACTGGCCGTCTGTCTGCGGATGGTATGTCGTGCTAAACTTCAAACGTGTACCCAAACTGTCTTACATACTTCTCCAAAAATGTGAGGTAAATCTCGAGTCACGATCCGACACGATGCTAACTGGTACACCGTGTAGCTTCACTATTTGCTTTATATACATATCCGCCAAAACTTATGTGGACTATCCCACTCTGAAAGGAAAGAAATGGGCTGACTTGGTAAGCATATCAACAATCATCCATACCGCATCTCATCCACTATGACTCTGAAAAAATCTCGTGACGAAGTCCATCGTAATGTGCTCCCACTTCCACTCGGGAATGGGTAGCGGCTGTAGTAATCTGACCGTCCTCTGGTACTAGGCCTTCACTTATTAGCATACCAATACTTGGCAACGAAATGAGCTATCTTCCGCTTCATTCCATGCTACTAATAATATTTTCGTAAGTTGCGGTACATCTTAGTTCCTCCAGGATAAATAGAGTAAGTCGAACTGTGTGCTTCCGCCATCAACTCCTGCCGTAGCTCTCCATTAGGAACATAAATACGATCATCATATCGCAATGTCCCATCGAGATGAATCCTCAATCCCGTATGCTCTCCTGCTTCAGTCCTCTCTCTAAGCCGTCGAAATCTAGCATCCGTGGGCAATGCCGCCTTGATCCTCTCTACTAGCGACGATTGCACTTGGAAATTGGCTAATACGCCATCCGCTCCAGGCAATACTACCTCAATACCAAGATGCTGCAAATCTATAATCAACTCTCTCTGTGTGGTCAAGAAATGAGACATGGGCTTACAGCTTAATGCGTCTGCCACAATATTAGCCTTACCCGGATGATAATGAAGCTCGATCTCGTAATCTTTCATCAACTCCAACCAACATCGTTGTCGCATATTCAACTCTTTTTGTGTGAATACATACTTGAGGCTCCTATGATCAGTGTAGATATCCATCTTCTCGCCGTATAAGTAGTATCTCCATAGCTTCAAAGCGAAGATAACCGCTGCGAGCTCTAGATCGTGGGTTGGATGATTCTTCTCGTTCACCCTCAACTATCTTGATGCATAGGCTACTACATGATCATGATGTATCAATACACATCCTAATCCCTTCCCGAATGCATTACTGTATATTACAAATCCTTTCGGGCCCGATGGTAGTGTCAAGATAGGTGCCACGATCAAGCGCTTCTTCAACTCGTCGAAAATGGCTTGACACTCGTCTGTCCATACAAACTCATGATCCTTGCAAGTTAGTCGAGTCATAGGCCCCACTATTCGAGAGAAATCTTCTACGAATCTTCGGTAATAACCTACAAGTCTAAGAAAACTTCTCACCTCGGAAGCTGATGTAGGGGCGGGCCATGCCTTGACTGCTGTGATCTTCTCCGAATCTACCGATATGCCGTCTCCAGTGACGATATGCCCAAGAAATGATACCTCCTTGAGAAAGAAATTGTACTTGCTAAGCTTCGCAAAAAGTCATTCATTCCTCAAGGTCTCCAAAACAATCGGTAGATGCTGCTCATGCTCCTCTTAGCTTATAGACTAAATCATGATATCATCTATAAAGACGACTACAAATTTGTCCAAGTACTTGTGAAAGATCTTGTTCATTAAGTTCATAAAAATTACGGAAGCATTGGTCAAACTGAAAGGCATGTCCAGGAACTCGTACTGTCCATACTCGAACGAAATACCGTCTTCGAAATATCTTTCTTCTGAACCTTCAGTTGGTGATAGCCCGATCGTAAGTCGATCTTGGAGAATACATTTGCTCCACTTAGTTGATCGAACAGATCATCAATACGTGGCAAGGGGTACTTATTCTTCACCGTCACTATGTTCAAGGCTCTGTAGTAGATGCACATGCGCATTGTCCCATCTTTCTTAGGTGCAAAAAGAACGGGTGCTCCCCATGGTGACGCACTGGCACGAACAAAGCCTTTCTCCAATAAGTCGTTAATCTGTGTCTTCATCTTTACCAACTCCTTCGGTGCTAGTCGATATACTCAAGATGAAATAGGCTCGGCTCCCGGAATAAGCTCAATAGAAAACTCGATGTCTCTGTCAGGCGGCAGTCCCGGTAAATCCTCGGGGAATATATCTTCGAACTCAGAGATGACATGGTGCTGAGGGTTATCCTGCAGCATCATGTGAGTCCCTAATGTAGGTGCATCACAACTCTCTCCTTTTTTTGTGAACTCGAACTCTGTCTCATTCAGTGGTCTAAAGACGATACTGCCCCTATGGCAGTCTATCAGAGCAAAATGCTGGCTCAACCAGTCCATTCCGAAAACTACATCAAATATAGGCAGAGGAAATACAAGGAGCCGTACTCTCATCTCTCTACCACATATTACTACAGAACAAAGCCTACAAACACCACTAACAGGCACAACTCATCCTTCAGTAAGAATTCTAATATTCTTATATAAGGGTGTGATGTGAATGCTGTATCTAGTGGCAAAACTAGTGGCGATGAATGAATGAGTGGCTCCAGTATCAAACAAAATAATGGCAGGAAATGAAGCAACTAAAACCATAACTGCTATGACCTCTGCCTCGGTATCTATATCCTCAATGGCAAGTGAGAATGCCTGCCCATAATTCTATCCTGGGCCCTGAGCCCTGGCCTTGTTGTACTGTACGCTTTAAGGAGGAAATGGCGGACAAGGTTCTCCTGCTGCAGGCCGAAGTACTGGAAGTGCTGGGCCGTAGGCCTCAAGGCCTGATGTGCATGTACTAGTGCCTGCTGCTCAGGGTAATCTCTGGCCATGTGCTGTCCTGATCCACATCTCATACATAATTCCAGGCGAAGTCGACAGTCATTCCTGATATGACCTAGCTTTCCACAAAAGTTAAAAGTAGGCTTCTGGTAGGGTGTAGTCCTCTGCTGGTACTATCCTGTATGCCTCCTGATAGGTCCACCCTGGGTAGCTCTAGTCGATACAACTGCTGGTGTATGGCATCTCGGTGTCTGCTGCTGCTCCTTACGAAGAATCTCCTGAGCACGAGCTTCTTCCAAGACAGCCGAATGGGAGACTCGAGACTGTGTAGTCATATAAGACTTGAGCTCTGGTGCTAGCCCCTGATAGAATCTCCTCGCCTTCTATAACTCTGTCGAAATTAATCCCGCACCAAATCTACTCAGGCGATTGAACTCTGAGTTGTACTCATCAACTGTCATATTTTCTTGCTTCAAATGAAGGAACTGGTCGTATAGACCCTCTCGAACATAAATATGAAAGAATCTTCCATAAAATGCATCATAGAACTGCTTCAGGTGATCCCAGTGCCTAATCGTCTCTCTTCCGCCTTCCACCAGTAGTGACCATTATCTTCTAATAATAGGTCCACTACTGTCATCCGATCTCGAGCTGGCAACTGGGATGCCTTCAGTAGCTTCTCTGTACTAATAAGCCATTGTGACACCTCTAGCGACTTCTCCGTCCCTCTGAATGGCTTAGGGTTCATGTCTGTGAAGTTCTTGATAGAGCCTTCATAAGGGTACAGAGCCGATGCTGGTGCTGGTACCGGTATCGGAGGTAGAGGTACAAGTCTAGCTAACACTGCCATCATAGTCTGTCTCATCAGCTCAGTCTACTACCACTGAGCCTGTATCATAGCATACATAAACTGGGAAGTAGGGCTTCCATTAGTCGGTGGTGGAGGCATCCGAGGTCCCGACTGTGGTGGAAACTGCTGAGGGCATGGTGGTGGTAGAGGCAATGGTACATTCCTTCCCGGTGGTACGGTAGTAGTCTGTCTAGCCTGACTGACTGGGGTGCTACGATCTCTGGATGCACCGTCGTCGGTATCGTAGTAGGCTGCGACTGTCCTGGCTGGTATGGTGTCACCGGAGTCATCGGAGGATTCTGTCCCTCCGGGGTAGCCTCTTCACTAGATGTGAGAGCCAAGACAGAAGTGCGTCCGCTTCTTAGATTCATACTGTTGGCATGAAGAAAGTAGGATGATATTAGAAAAGGTTAGATATGAGGTAATTTAATTAGTCGAAGAAAATTTGAAAAGCTTGAAGGTCAAAGGAGGTAGTAGTTCTGGATGAGATACTATTCTTATTCCTATATGCAGGCTTGTTGGGCACAGTCATGTAACCCAATAATATTTTCTGACCTGCATGGGCCACCACAAAAATATGTAACGTCCCAGTCCCAAAATACTTAGGACTGAGTACGTAGACATGCCAGCTGCACATATACGAAGGATACTCTAATATATAGAATCCTCGTATACATACATAAGCTGTATATATGATATAATCACAGGCCAGAATTTAGTCATCTAATCTCATCACAGCTCAACACAGAAGATAATAGAGTCCAGTGCATCAAAGAGATAGCCGGGTGGACATACCCACTCCAAACAGCTATAAAAAATATTCACAATGATCGGAGTCCAACCTCCGCAAAATAAAAAGAAATGAGATATGAAAATGTCTACTAAAATGTCTCAAAGAATCAATAAGCTAGAAATCAGTAGAAGATGTCTTATCATCAATGTAGGATGGATCCAGTGTCGCTCCGTACTCCTGCGAGAAATCGTCTAACCCTGGAGAGATAACTAGGTCTTCAGAGGGACGTAACAAGATAAAAGAAAATGCCATGCCATATAAACTGTGATATATAATAGAGAGTAAAAGGGGATGCATGCAATAGGGTTCCTAACCACTCTACTGTGAATATGCAGTTGAGATACAATCCTTCGACGCATGAGCCATGGCTGATAATAGGATCCGGTGTAGTCCCCTCTCGGGCACCAGTGACCAAGCGCATAACGTTCAAGAACGTCAGTGGCCAACCTGAGTGGATAATCATACCGGTATCTTCAGCGGAGCTTTCGGGTTACAAGGGAAAGTGTAATAGAAGCCCATACGTCAGGTATTGTTCTCTCCACCCCTTGTCTAGTATCGTTATCTCCATGAATAATTTGAACCTCTAGTAACCGCTAAGTCTACTATCATGCAACTCTATTGGCAGTTACTCCTATCCGTTGCACGCCTCAGACGTATTGGTGACCAACCGACTACGCGAGTACGTATCCTACATGTGACTCACAACACGTGATAAAGCATGTGTCAAGGCCGTATGAGATATACCAATACCTCATCATCAATGGGTGGTCACTGGGCTAAGTCAATGCAAGAGAATAAAACAAAACAAGTAAAATGATCGATATAGTCGTTTGTACCCAAGTATGACTTGGTCGCACATTGATATAATAATAACAATAAATAAGTAATGCTAAATATAAATAACTAAAAATAAGAATAAGTAAATCACAGAGTAAGGTAGCAAGGTATCTTGCCTGGTAGTACGGGGATGGCAACTCCAAACAATCAATCACGTCAGCAATAGAAACTCAAGATCCACGAACGACTCCGGATGCTGAAACAAACATCAAGAATGTGGATAAGAACCCACCGGATGACCAAGGTTAGCTTCGAGGGAAAGACTGGCCGCTGAAGCCCCTCGCCGGGTTACCTTACCTGGAAGTGACGGGATAGAGTCCCCCTGAAGTAAATCGACATATAGGCCTTCAAGCTTCTATGGACCTTCTCATTCAAGAGTATTCCCCCTCTCGATCCCCAATGTTCTCGGTATAAAAGATATATCTAGGAAACGCCTATCCAAAAGTCTAATTCTGGAACAGGGGCAAAATCATAATTTCGGGTCAAAACGATGTCCATCGTTGGACCCATTTTTGTACCAAAATATGTGCCAATATCTATGGTCTCTAAAGTCGTCAAACTACATGTCTACGAGTCCGGTTTGAGGGGAAAAACCCAACAATATGTCCAAAGTTGGATTCCGACGGGCCGTGTACAATTTCGCCCGTTGGATCAGGTCGCGGGCCCGCCAATTAGGCGTTCCGGTCGACCTTCTCAGAATCGGACCAAACTTGACACACAGGATCAAAATTTTTGATACAGTCCTTTTGGCACAAGTTTCATCTCGAACTGACGACTGTACACGAAGTTATGGCTAAATTTGTAAAAGGTCGATACGGGGGTATCTTGACGGATACACACTGATTTCGTCGCACACACGCAACAAAATCGAGTTCCGTCAGTTCTCACATGTCGACAACATCCATACGCACCTTTCGATGCGTATAGTATATGGCCATGTCGCCCGTTTTGTCGAGGCGCACGCCGTATCGGGAAATTTTCTAAAGTTTTTACAGTTTTAAACATAGTTTTTCTGGATTTTCACAATCGAATAACTTTCTGTATACTCAATGAAATCAAAATCTGTAAATTAGGTTTTACTCGTGTTTAGGTTGTCTACGACAGTCTCCAATTTGTTTTCAAAATTATTCAGAGGTTTGGTCGAGATTTCCCTTCCAAGTTGGGGTTTTTGACTACCCGAACTGTCCTGCTTCGGCAGTTTTTTGCTCGAGTTCGTGACGAACTTTCGAGCGATTCATTGGGCATCTACGAATCCTAATTTCTAGGGTCTCTAGGGGGTTATGTTGGCTACTAGTAGGATTTACCAAATCGAAAAAAGATTGACTATACATGGAGAAATCTTGCTCAAAAATAGGGTACCTGGGTTCGGTTCGAAACAGAGATGACTTTGTTTCTTGCGTCGGACCGACGGTGGTGCGACGAGTCCAAGTGGTCGATCACTATGACAGGCAGCCGAAAAGGGGTGCTAGGTGGTCGGGATGGCTCTGGGCTCAGGAATACCTTTTTCACGAGAAGTTTCTGTGGTTCCTTATTAGTTAAAGTCGACAATTTTGGGTTTATATACCAAATATTTAAACTTGGATTTAACTCGGATTTGATTCAAGATTTGATCGAATTTAGATTATATGGAAGAGATCTGAATGGCATTCGTATATGAAAATATTTGAACAAAATTAGTTTGGATTTGACTATGTTTTGAACTATTGAATCCTTTTCTTCCCTATCGGCTTCAGAGGGTCGAGTTAAGTATTTTACTGTTCACGTGAACAGTAGCAAATGGTTTTTTTTTTTCTTTTTTTCCTTTTTTTCATTCATACATATCAATATGTATATAAATATATAAGCAATTACAAATACTCTAGTATAAACTTAATTAAAATACTTTTTAGCTCTAAAATCAAAATACCTTTAAATGAGTAATTAAATAAATTTCTCCTTCTAACTCATTTATCACCAAAATAAATCAATAAATTTCTAAATTTAAATCAAGTTTAGTTAAGTAATGATTAAAATTGCACTGTTACATTAATTTTAAACTTTAGAAAATTCTCAAATTTAGGGGGGTTTATACTATCCCAAAGGCGACAATGGATGTAATCAACCTTCCACCAACTCAGGACAATGTGAGTAGACTAATACCACTTACGACGTCCTGAGGAGAGATCATGTGGGTCCACCGAGATCTAGCTCCGGAATTAACTCAACTGGGGGTACTTCCTACCTCCAAGAACAGAGGCAAGAAAACCAAGTCTTGTCGAATCGTTCCTCCCCTGAGAAGGCCCTTCCCGTTTAGATGCGTTCACAGTAGAACATTCAATAAGAGGAGGCTCCAGTCGAAGTGATGCCTCCTGTCACTACTATGGCTACCTAAGGGGAAGGTTCATTCCAACCTCCAGCAGTCGACAAACAGAAGCAGAAGGAGGCTCGTTTTGACAGGTCTTTACAAAAAGACGGTGCTTTGGGGTCAACTAAACCCCACAACTTTGACATATTGGCACAGTTCACTAGTACTCCAGCTCGGCTATCCCTATTTGAGCTCCTCCGACTATCGAAAGATATTCGAAAGGCTCTTTGTGAAGCGTTGAAGGATGCTGAGTTGTCACTACCACAATTCTAGTTTGAGGGTATTTTTGTCATTTTCGTAATTATTGAATTTATTATATTTTATTAAGAATTTTAAATGATTTAATTGAATGGGTTGATTTAAATATTATTTTAATTATTGCCTTGTGATTATGGTTAGCTAACCTAGATGGGTCATAACTAACTTAGTGAGCCACTTTGAGAATTAGATGGTTTTGGTTGATGGTTTAAGTCAAGTCTAGTTTAGTTAAGTGATTTGCAAAAGACTAGGAAAGAACCCTTTGTTCTAGGCTACCCATTAGCCTTGATTCATTCCTAGCCATAGGATGAAACCTAAAAACCCCAACCCTAACAAAAGTAACCATCCAAGACCCCCCCTTGCCTATATAATGTCTCCATAAGGATTTGTGCCTCTTTCTTTATTAGTTCTTCATTTTCCTAAGGAATAGGTAAGCCTTCATTTAATTTTCTTCCTAGTTTAATCAATAGAACTCCTTTTTGATTGGGATTTCTTCCATTATGATCTAATCAATATTTTCTTGCTGATGGTGGAGTCAAATCACAGATTTGAAACAATTTGAGAGGTTGGGTGGCTTTTGGAGATTCCCTCATTGAAAGAGTTTTGTGTTGAAGAACACCCATAGGTACATTCTATTCCATTCATTAAAATTAGGTTTAAATTGCATAGACATCTAGCCCTAGGTGTCCTGATTCTGTAGGTATAGGGTTTTCCAATTTTCGTGTCCAGTACGTGTCCGTATCGGACACGTATCAGTGACACGCGTCGAGATTTCAAATTGTGTTTGAATAGGAATTCATATTTTTGGGTCGCTTATGGGTTTCTATTGGACTGAGCTGGTTTCGAGTCGTGTCCGAGTCACATTGGACTCGCGGATACGGTCGTGCGTGCCTGGCGCACTGTCCTGCTACCCGCAAGGTCGTACGACTTGTATAGGACACGTAGGCACGTGTCTTTTGACATGGAGCTCGGGGCAGTGTCTGACACGACAATCCCCAAGTCTCGTGTCACTTGGTGGCGTGTCGGGTGCGTGCGAACACGTGCACAGGCCAACCGAGCTCGTGCAGTCTCGTGTGTGTATGTGCTTTGGTCTGGACACTGGTGTCTAGTGTTTGTGGACACGAAACTGAGGGTATGACACATGCACACATTGGATATTAATTACCAACCTTTTTCATGGATTATTAAATGTTATTTTATATCGAATGGAAATATCCCCAAATTCTGAAACTGTTGAGTATCAGTGAGTGTGCTCACTGTTTCACCATTTTAAATTCTCTTTTAAAATGTTAAATATCATGTAAATTATTATGGGTTAATGTCTGTGCATTAGATAACATGTTTAGATTGTAGAAATCATTCTTTGCGAAGGATAATGATGAATGGGGATTCGAATTGCAGAGAGGAATTGTCATTCACTAACACATGTATGCTGGAAAAAACCTGAGATGGTTCCTAGCTGGTTTGTTTTTAATTTTGTTATCTAGCCTTGATTAATTGATTCACTATTAGGAATAAAACATGGAAACTTAACTACATGATTATTCTTCACTGTATTTTCCTGAGAATTCTATTTTGTACTGTCACATGTTTCAGCTCTTCATGAGATCCTGTACACAGGTTCACTTCCCTGCCAAACATCATTTCCTGTCATTCCTGTAACTAATGACACACAAACCTGAACTCATGAACCACACACAGGTTTTCCTGAGACACACCACAGTTCACATTGGACACTGCTTGCCCACATATTTTCTGTGAACCTGAGAGTTTGATGTGTTTTTCCTTTTCTACATTATCTAGGAATGTATTGTATTCACTTTTAGGAATGAACATGAAACTGAATTGGGATTCCTGCCTAATTGCATTACCTGTCACATTTTCTGAGAATATCATTGCATTTGAACCAAAAATCTGAGAACACTATTGTGAAACTGTTTAGGTTTTCTTCCTCTTGCTAACTAAAACTGCAAATCTGAGTTTGATGAACTGTTAGTGATTCAATATATATTAAAATCTGAGAATGCAAGTCTGAACTGAGAATGCATTGTTGATGTTAGAACTCAAAAACTGAGTTCATGCAAACCTGAGATTGAACTCTGAAATTTCCTGATGTTGTGAACTCAAAATCTGAGTTCTTATAAACCTGAGATTAGAATGGGTTCCCTCTTATTTCCCACACTGCACACACATTATGATTTCAGAATTTTACTTTTCTTTTAAACCCATGTTCCCCTCATTCACCCTACACACACACAAGCATTCATGTACACACACACACACACCAGGGTTCCTGTCACACATGGACAACCCTCTCACTCACTCACTCACTCACTCTCTATTTTTCTAAACCTCTCTATTATATATAGATGTATGTGACTAAGGGATTTGGATGTATAATGTATGTAAACAATATATTATATAGGTGCATCTATATGTATTTATGTTTTAAGTCTATATATATATATATATGTATGTGTGATGATTCCTAATGAGTATAACTATAACCTTTGTAATATTAAAAAGTGTATATATATATATATATATATATATATATATATATATATATATATATATATATATATATATATATATATATCTAAGTAATGTGAATGTGCCTATTTCTATGTATATGTATATAGGTAGCCTATATGCTAGTGTATTTCTATGTTGTATTATATAACATATCAATATGTGTAGTATTTTGATATAGATGATGTCATGTAGTCATGTGTTATGGGTTGGCCTATAGGCATGATATAGCCTATGGCCTGTGTGTGTCTGTTTGACTAAGAGAGTCTAGATTAGACTTGTTTAGCCTTGTTTTGACTAGTTTGGACTTGTTAGACCTAGTTTGACCATAGTTGACCTAGGTTTGACTTCTTGGTTGACCATGGTTGACCAAGAGTTGACTTTGACCTAGTTTGACCTAGACTCATGTAGAATGCATAGTAGAGCTTCATTTTATCATTTTAGACTTGTTGTGACTTGTGCTGTTCTGATTAGGAGCCAGACACCACTCCTCGGACAGTATATTCACCTTGGACATTCAGATAGCAGGCGAGTACATTCTCTGATCATTTCATACAATGTTTAGGATTATATTTCCTGCTTTAGACTATCTTACTTGATGCTGACACGATGGAACACGGATTAGTATTATATGGATCCCTTCATGAGATGTTATCCTTCTCGGGAGCATCAGATACTTTTGACCAGTGTGGTTCACTTACATCACGTATCTTATGCTTCTATTATCATGAATCTTCGGGAATCAGCTAGTGACTCATGTACTCTCATGATCACCGAGCCTTCACGAATCAATTCATGAATTACCCTATACGGGTAGTAGTTTAGTCACGAATCTTAACGTAACTTGACTGGATCCTTGTGTATTGATTGGGGTACGGGGGAGTATGAATGGTCATGTGAATAAATATCCAAAGTAGTGTAGTCATGAATCACTCTTAGTGTAGTCATGAATCAGTCCTAAGCCATTCACATGTTCGTCTGTACTCTAAATCACTAGCACTGTCTTTTTTTTATATATCATAGATATTTACTTACTGTCTCTCTCTCTTACATTATGCTATTCTTCAGTTTCCTATATTTTATTCTCTAGCATGATTATACTTCCTTTCATGTTATGACTTGTTGAGATGTATTGTGCTCGCTCCTGTCCTGACTGGACCTGTTGAAATATTATAGAGGATGAGGACGAGGCTGGCTGTCCTACTTATTATGGGGCTACCCTAGATGATAGTACAGACTTGGACCAGCTGCAGGAGCCCTTAGCTGTGGACGACACTCCTCTAGACTAGGATGTCTTCTTTTATATTCATTCTGGATGATTGTATATATTGGTACTTGGGTTTGGGATATGTATTTATCTTAGACACTTAGACTCTCTGTTTGTACTTGGGTTTTCCTTTTATTTCAGTAGTATTTATCTATCTATCTTTCCATCTTATCTTCTGCCTTAGTTTGTGATTGAGTTTACTTTCTGCTATGTCACCCCCATTCGGGGAGTATAAACTGTTTAGAATTTTATATTGTTAGATGTTGTGACCTAGGACAGCGTTCTACCGCCGATACTGCGGCGTAGGCTGGACGTACCCACGTCTCGTGCCCTTACTCTAGGGTGCGGGTCGTGACACGTTTTTAGTGGTGGCCCATGCAGGTCTAGATTAGAAGTGTAGTGGTATTAGAACTAGAATATCGCTGCAGCCTGCAGTAGAAATTAGAAAAAAAAAATTTGAAGGTACTCAATCACATTAGGACAAACTCTTTATCAGATTCTGTATATCTAAATTTTGCTGCTTATTGTCTTCCTTTGAATTTAAACTGTCCTCCTTTGATATTTCGACTAATTCTCAAAAATTGTTTCCTTTGATCTGTCTCCAGGATGGTTGAGACGCGATCGCATCGCCAGGGCCAGAAGGATGCAGATGAGAGGTCTGCCACCTCTCACACTCAGCAGCCAGCCCCTGGTACCGCAGCCCCAGTCAGGCCAGCTGGGGTAGGCGTTTCAGCAGCTTTTGGAGGAGCCCCACCAGCTGTGAGGCATGAGCCGAGTCCGGTGATTCCGGATGTGCTTCAGCAGTAGCAGCCACCTGCGGGGACAGTTGATGCCGTACAGCTGTTAGCCTTCTTTCGACAGTACATGGAGGGTCAGCAGACCCAGCAGCAGAGGCATACAGCAGAGCTCACACGAGGGATTGAGCTGGCAGTGACTGCAGTAGAGAGAGTCATAGCTCAGCCAGCGGCAGCCCCGTAGCCGCACCAGCCACGGGAGAAGGGCATCCAGGACTTCCAGAAGATGCACCCGAGGGACTTCCGAGGGACAGAGGGGATCTTGTATGCCGATGAGTGGATCGAGCATATGGAGGAGATTTTTAGGTTGGCTGAGATCTCGACGAGGCTCCAGATAGAGGCAGCGGCCAGCATGATGCAGGATCTGGCCCGTACATGGTACCAGACCGACCCGAGGGTTGGTACAGCAGGACAGACTTGGGCAGCATTTAAGAAGCTGTTCAAGGAGAAGTTCTTTCCAGACGCAGCACTGGGAGCCCTCGAGACCCAGTTCGAGGCCATAGTCCAGGGGAACCAGTCTGTGGAGGAGTACGCAGGAGAGTTTTGCCGCCTGAGCAGATTTATGGAGGACTTGTCGGAGACGATGAAGGCCCGAAGGTTCCGGAAGGGCTTGGTAAAGGAGGTCAAGTCCTACACCAAGAACGCCCGCAGCGCTACATTTGAGAAGATCCTGGTGGACGCACTAGCTGCAGAGGATGATCTTGAGCTTAGGCTCAAGAAGGGGTGAGACTCCCAGGGAGGCAGCAGCAGTGGAGGACAGGCCAAGAGGCCGCACTTTCAGCAGCAGCACCAGCAGCACCACCAGCAGCAGAGGTTCCAGCCGCAGCAGTTTCAGCAGCCGAGGCAGCAGCCAATGCAGTATCAGCAGTAGAGGGTGCAGCAGCAGGCACCGAGGCAGCAGGCCACCACCTGTGCTTATTGTAAGAAGCCAGGGCACGGGTGGGACGAGTACAGGAAGAGGTTGGGTAGATGCCTTCTTTGCGGAGCAGCGAACCATCAGATGAGGGACTGCGCTCAGTATACTGGCAGGATAGCACAGGGAGCAGGAGCAGGAGCCAAGGCTCCAGGGGGACCGCAGAAGGGACCGTTGCCGACTCAGCAACAGCAGTTTGTAAGGCACCAGGAGCAGGCCAGGGGAGGCCAGCAGGGGCGAGCTTTCGCCATGGCAGCTGAGGATGCAGAAGCGATAGGAGAGCTGATTGCAGGTTCGATTCTTCTCGACTCCAGACCAGCTTTTGTATTATTCGATTCCGGTGCTTCGCATAGCTTCATATCTGTATCGTTTGTGATTAGACACGGTATTATAGCTGAATCGTTGCCTAGGACTTACAATATCACGACTGGGGGTGGCATTATCCTCGTACGTGATATTTGTAAGGGACGGAGTGTTGTCTTGGGAGGCCGTGAGTTGGAGGTGAGCCTGCTCGTAATGCCATTGCGGAACTACGATATAGTACTCGATATGGATGGGTTGAGCAGGCACCACGCCAACAATGATTACAGAAGGGGTAGAGTTCTCTTCAGAGCGTCGGGGGTGCCAGAGTTCGAGTACTCCAGACGTCGGGCGGAGCAGAGCAGCGGAGTCTTCTGTGGAGTCTCGGTTGAGGAGCAGACGATTCCACACCACTTGATAGCAGAGTATATGGATGTTTTTCTAGAGAAGCTGTCGGTATTGCCACCAGACAGAGACATAGAGTTTTCGATAGACTTGGTTCCCGGAGCGGAACCCATCTCTCAGCATGTCTATCGAGTGAACAACAGTGAGCTGGTGGAGCTGAAGAAGCAAGTGGATGAGCTGCAGCACAAGGGCTTCATCCGTTCGAGTTCGTCGCCATGGGGTGCACCAGTGTTGTTTGTGCCGAAGAAGGATGGGTCAGTACGGATGTTTATTGACTATAGGGCACTCAACAACCTCACGATCAAGAACAGATACCCACTGCCACAGATCGACGATCTTTTTGACCAGTTGAGCGGAGCTCGGGTATTTTCCAAGATTGATCTGAGGTCGGGATATCACCAGGTGAAGGTGAAGAGGGAGGGTATTCCCAAGACCGCTTTCAGGATGCGGTACGGGCAGTTTGAGTTTTTGGTTATGTCGTTTGGGCTAACCAATGCACCAGCAGTGTTTATGAACCTAATGAACAAGGTGTTCCACCAGTACTTGGACAAGTTTGTGGTGGTGTTTATTAACGACATCTTGGTATATTCCAAGACTGAGGAGGAGCACGAGGAGCATCTGCGGATAGTGCTGGAGACTCTCAGGAGGGAGCAGCTTTATGGGAAACTCTCCAAGTGTGTGTTTTTCTTGGACCGGGTAGACTTTTTGGGGCATGTGGTGACTAGAGATGGTATCTCGGTTGACCCCAAGAAGATTGTAGCAGTTGAGACATGGGCAGCGCCGACTTCAGTTGCAGAGATCAGGAGTTTCCTGGGGCTGGCGGGATATTATCGGAGATTTGTGCAGGATTTCTCCTGGGTTGCAGAGCCGTTGACTCGGTTGACCCGGAAGGATAATGAGTTTGTTTGGTCAGAGGAGTATCAGGCAGCTTTTGATAAGTTGAAGAAGCGGCTTACGACAGCTCCGATTCTGACATTGCCTTCAGGATCAGGTGGGTTCACTATTTATAGTGATGCTTTAGGGAAGGGGCTGGGTTGCGTCTTGCAGCAGCATGGGTAGGTGATTGCCTATGCTTTCAGGCAATTACGTCCCCATGAGAAGAACTACCCTACCCACGACCTGGAGCTGGCAGCAGTGATATTTGTTCTGAAGTTGTGGAAGCATTATCTGTATGGGGAGAGGGTGGAGATCTTCACAGATCACAAGAGCTTAAAGTATGTGTTCACTCAGAAAGAGTTGAACATGAGGCAGCGCAGATGGCTAGAGTTGATGAAGGACTTTGACATCCTACTTCAGTATCACCCAGGAAAGGCCAACGTGGTTGCCGATGCCTTGAGTAGGTATCCGACAGCCATGTTTTTGACTATGGATCGGCATTTGCTTGCAGATTTGGAGAGCCTTGGGATTGAGGTGATCGTGCCCAGAGTGCAGATGCAGTTGTGGGGTATGCAGATTCAGTCAGACTTGGTGGAGAGGATCAAGTCGGCACAGTTTAAGGACGTTGCTCTGCGGTGTCTCCGAGAGCATGTTCGAGCAGGATTGCTGGAGGACGAGTTTTCTCTTGCAGAGGATGGTGCCTTGTGGCACGGTTCCAGGTTATGTGTGCCCAGCGGAGATCTCAGGGAGCAGGTTATACAGGAGGCCCACAGATCTCAGTACTTTATACACCCTGGTGCCAACAAGATGTACCGAGATCTGAGGGAGCATGTTTGGTGGTCCGGAATGAAGCGGAAGGTGGCTCGCTTCGTAGCTAGGCGCTTGGTCTGTCAGCAGGTCAAGGCGGAGAGGCAGAGGCCCGGGGGATTATTGCAGCCGCTGCCCATTCCCGAGTGGAAATGGAAGCATATCACTATGGACTTCATATCAGGATTGCCGCGTACCCCAGGAGGGAAAGACGCGATTTGGGTCATCGTTGACAGGTTGACCAAATCGGCCCACTTCTTGCCATTCAAGGTGGGTACGTCTACAGAGAGGCTGGCAGAGATATATATACGGCAGATAGTCAGGATTCATGGGGTTCCGGCCAGCATTATCTCAGATTGGGATAGTCGCTTTACTTCCTAATTATGGAGGAGTCTACAGATTAGCTTGGGCACCCAGCTCAAGTTTAGTACTGCATACCACCCCCAAACGGACGGACAGTCAGAGAGGACTATTCAGACGCTCGAGGATATGCTGCGGACGTACGTCTTGGACTTTGGAGGTTCCTGGGAGGATCATCTTCATTTGGTAGAGTTTGCTTACAACAACAGTTTCCAGGCCAGCATCGAGATGTCACCTTTCGAGGCTCTGTACGGGCGTAGGTGCCGTACACCTTTATCTTGGGATGATGTTGGTGAGCGGGCTTTACTGGGGCCATAGATGGTTGTTGACGCAGCCGAGAAGGTGAAGCTCATCAGGGACAGACTTCGCATGGCGCAGGACAGACATCGGCACTGGACCGATAGCCACCAGAGGCCCTTGGAGTTTGAGACCTTGCTTGTGTTTAGGTCGGAGACATGGTTTTTCTACGGATATCTCTGACTCGTGGTACGATACGTTTTGGTGGAGGTGGGAAGCTTAGCCCGCGCTTCATCGGCCCTTTCGTTATCAGCGGGAGAGTCGGCGACGTGGCTTACAGGCTAGACTTGCCACCTGTACTAGTGGGTGTCCACAACGTATTCCACGTATCACAGTTGAGACGGTACGTGGCTGACCCTAGCCATGTGCTCGATCATTCGGAGATTGAGGTCGGACCTACTCTCAGTTATCCAGAGCAGCCTGTGGAGATTCTGGATCGCCGGGAGAAGGTTCTGAGGAACCAGGTGATACCCTTGGTACGTGTCGCATGGAGGCACCATTCTCCAGGAGAGTCTACCTGGGAGCGGGAGGATGAGATGCGCGAGCGATACCCTTATCTTTTTGGACCGTGAGGTATACTTTCTATCCTTCTCACCAGTTGCATTTCACCTTTCAATTTCGAGGACGAAATTCTTTTAAGGAGGGTAGATTTGTCACTACCACAATTCTAGTTTGAGGGTATTTTTGTCATTTTTGTAATTATTGAATTTATTATATTTTATTAAGAATTTTAAATGATTTAATTGAATGGGTTGATTTAAATATTATTTTAATTATTGCCTTGTGATTATGGTTAGCCTAACCTAGATTGGACCTAACCTAGATGGGTCATAACTAACTTAGTGAACCACTTTAAGAATTAGATGGTTTTGGTTGATGGTTTAAGTCAAGTCTAGTTTAGTTAAGTGATTTGCAAAAGACTAGGAAAGAACCCTTTGTTCTAGGCCACTCATTAGCCTTGACTCATTCCTAGCCATAGGATAAAACCTAAAAACCCTAACCCTAACAAAAGTAACCAGCCAAGACCCCCCCTTGCCTATATAATGTCTCCAAAGGGATTTGTGCCTCTTTCTTTATTAGTTCTTCATTTTCCTAAGGAATATGTAAGCCTTCATTTAATTTTCTTCCTAGTTTAATCAATAGGACTCCTTTTTGATTGGGATTTCTTCTATTATGATCTAATCAATGTTTTCTTTCTGATGGTGGAGTCAAATCACATATTTGAATTAATTTGAGAGATTAGGTGGCTTTTGGAGATTCCCTCATTGAAAGAGTTTTGTGTTGAAGAACACCCATAGGTACATTCTATTCCATCCATTAAAATTAGGTTTAAATTGCATAGACATCTTGCCCTAGGTGTCCTGATTTTGTAGGTATAGGGTTTTCCAATTTTCGTGTCCTGTACGTGTCCGTATCGGACACGTATCAGTGACACGTGCAGGTGTTCGACGAAATGCCACAAAGGGTATTTCGTTCGAGATTTCAAATTGTGTTTGAATAGGAATTCGTATTTTTGGGTCACTTATAGGTTTCTATTGGACTGAGCTGGTTTCGAGTCGTGTTCGAGTCACATTGGACTCGCGGACACGGTCGCGCGTGCCTGGGCGCACTGTCCTGCTACCCGCAAGGTCGTGCGACTTGTATGGGACACATGGGCGCGTGTCTTTTAACGTGGAGCTCGGGGTAGTGTCTGACACGACACTCCCCAAGTCTCATGTCACTTGGTGGCGTGTCAGGTGCGTGCGGACACGTGCACAGGCCAACCGAGCTCGTGCAGTCTCGTGTGTGTATGTGCTTTGGTCTGGACACTGGTGTCTAGTGTTTGTGGACACGAAACTGAGGGTATGACACGTGCACACATTGGATATTAATTACCAACCTTTTTCATGGATTATTAAATGTTATTTCATGTCGAATGGGAATATCCCCAAATTCTGAAACTATTGAGTATCAGTGAGTGTGCTCACTGTTTCACCATTTTAAATTCTCTTTTAAAATGTTAAATATCATGTAAATTATTATGGATTAATATCTGTGCATTAGAAAACATGTTTAGATTGTAGAAATCATTCTTTGTGAAGGATAATGATGAATGGGGATTCGAATTGCAGAGAGGAATTGTCATTCACTGATACATGTATGCTGGAAAAAACCTGAGAAGGTTCCTAGCTGGTTTGTTTTTAATTTTGTTATCTAGCCTTGATTAATTGATTCACTATTAGGAATGAAACATGGAAACTTAACTACATGATTATTCTTTACTGTATTTTCCTGAGAATTCCATTTTGCACTGTCATATGTTTCAGCTCTTCATGAGATCCTGTACACAAGTTCACTTCCCTGCCAAACATCATTTCCTGTCATTCCTGCAACTAATGACACACAAACCTGAACTCATGAACCACACACAGGTTTTCCTGAGACACACCACAGTTCACATTGGACACTGCTTTCACTTTCCAGTCCCACATATTTTCTGTGAACCTGAGAGTTTGATGTGTTTTCCCTTTCCTATATTATCTGGGAATGAATTGTATTCACTGTTAGGAATGAACATGAAACTGAATTGGGATTCCTACCTAATTGCATTACCTGTCACATTTTTTGAGAATATCATTGTATTTGAACCAAAAATCTGAGAACACTATTGTGAAACTGTTTTGGTTTCCTTCCTCTTGCTAACTAAAACTGCAAATCTGAGTTTGATGAACTGTTAGTGATTCAATATATATTAAAATCTGAGAATACAAGTGTGAACTGAGATTGCATTGTTGATGTTAGAACTCAAAAACTGAGTTCATGCAAACCTGAGATTGAACTTTGAAATTTCCTGATGTTGTGAACTCAAAATCCGAGTTCTTATAAACCTGAGATTAGAATGGGTTCCCTCTTGTTTCCCACACTGCACACACATTATGATTTCAGAATTTTACTTTTCTTTTAAACCCATATTCCCCTCATTCACCCTACACACACACACAAGCATTCATGTACACACACACACACACCAGGGTTCATGTCACACATGGACAGCCCTCTCACTCACTCACTCACTCACTCACTCACTCACTCACTCACTCTCTATTTTTCTATACCTCTCTATTATATATAGATGTATGTGACTAAGGGATTTGGATGTATAATGTATGTAAACAATATATTATATAGGTACATCTATATGTATATATGTTTTAAGTCTATATATATATGTATGTGTGATGATTCCTAATGAGTATAACTATAACCTTTGTAATATTAAAAAGTGTATATATATATATATATATTTTTAAAAAAAAAACGTGTATATATATATATATATATATATATATATATATATATATATATATATATATATATATATATATATTTATATATATATATATATATGTAATGTGAATGTGCCTATTTCTATGTATATGTATATAGAAAAAAAATATATATATATATGTAATGTGAATGTGCCTATTTCTATGTATATGTATATATGTAGCCTATATGCTAGTGTATTTCTATGTTGTATTATATAACATATCAATATGTGTAGTATTTTGATATAAATGATGTCATGTAGTCATGTGTTATGGGTTGGCCTATAGGCATGATATAGCCTATGGCCTGTGTGTGTCTGTTTGACTAAGAGAGTCTAAATTAGATTTATTTAGCCTTGTTTAGACTAGTTTGGACTTGTTAGACCAAGTTTGACCATAGTTGACCTAGGTTTGACTTCTTGGTTGACCAGGGTTGATCAAGAGTTGACTTTGACCTAGTTTGACCTAGACACATGTAGAATGCATAGTAGAGCTTCATTTTATCATTTTAGACTTGTTGTGACTTGTGCTGTTCTGATTAGGAGCCAGACACCACTCCTCGGACAGTATATTCACCTTGGACATTCAGATAGCAGGCGAGTACATTCTCTGATATTTCATATCATGTTTAGGATTATATTTCCTGCTTTAGACTATCTTACTTGATGCTGACACGATGGAACATGGATTAGTACTATATGGATCCTTTCATGAGATTTTCTCCTTCTCGGGAGCATCGGATACTTTTGACCAGTGTGGTTCACTTACATCACGTATCTTATGCTTCTATTATCATGAATCTTCGAGAATCAGCTAGTGACTCATGTACTCTCATGATCACCGAGCCTTCACGAATCAATTCATGAATCACCCTATACGGATAGTAGTTTAGTCACGAATCTTAACGTAACTTGACTGGAGCCTTGTGTATTGATTGGGGTACGGGGGAGTATGAATGGTCATGTGAATAAATATCCAAAGTAGTGTAGTCATGAATCACTCTTAGTGTAGTCATGAATCAGTCCTAAGCCATTCACATGTTTGTCTGTACTCTAAATTACTATCACTGTCTTTTTTTATATATCATAGATATTTACTTACTGTCTCTCTCTCTTACATTATGCTATTCTTCAGTTTCCTGTATTTTATTCTCTAGCATGATTATACTTCCTTTCATGTTATGACTTGTTGAGATGTATTGTGCTCGCTCCTTCCTGACTGGACCTGTTGAAATATTATAGAGGATGAGGACGAGGCTGGCTGTCCCACTTATTATAGGGCTACCCTAGATGATAGTACAGACTTGGACCAGCTGCAGGAGCCCTTAGCTGTGGACGACACTCCTCTAGACTAGGATGTCTTCTTTTATATTCATTCTGGATGATTGTATATATTGGTACTTGGGTTTGGGATATGTATTTATCTTAGACACTTAGACTCTCTGTTTGTACTTGGATTTTCCTTTCATTTCAGCAGTATTTATCTATCTTTCTTTCCATCTTATCTTCTGCCTTAGTTTGTGATTGAGTTTACTTTCTGCTATGTCACCCCCATTCGGGGAGTATAAACTGTTTAGAATTTTATATTGTTAGATGTTGTGACCTAGGACAACGTTCTACCACCGACACTGCGGCGTAGGCTGGACGTACCCATGTCTCGTGCCCTTACTCTAGGGTGCGGGTCGTGACATGAGTCTTTTATCAGTCAGGTTAAACAACCTGAAGAAGACCTAGTAGCATGTTCTCACAGCCATAACATAGATAAAATTATCCTCAACATCACGTTCACTTAGTAAGATATGCTACTCAAGAACAACCAACACAACAGACCGCTGTATTATACAGGGTATGTCGGTGCCATCAAGGTGGATCGAATCCAGATCGACCCTGGGTCTTCCCTTAGCATTATCCCCCAGACTTTGCTCCAGACATTGGGGATCCCGATGCATCTCTTGACTGCATCCAACACTACAATCAGTGGCTTCAATGCTAGCAAGAGCGAACCACTGGGAAAGATTCGACTGAAATATCATATTGGTGATCTCCGAACGGAGGTAACTTGCGACGTCATAGATGCGGACGTCAATTATAACATCCTGCTGGAACGGCAATGGATACATGAATACATGGTGGTGTTGTCTACTCTCCACCAATGATTAAAATACGTGTCCACCAATGGCACAGTCTGGACAGAGTTTACTGATGTCAATCCCTTCAGAGGGATTGAAGACTTTTTACCAACTCTGATTTATACAAATCAATTCATCTGAACGATGAAGCCAACGATGCCGATGACAAAGCAGGAGCCAAAGTAGAGGCCGACACTGAAGCAAAAATGATGACCAGTACCCCTTTGAAGGTATGACTCCAGAGGAAATCTCCCCAAGCATCGGCCCCCATCATTTTCAAGCTTCGCGGAAGGGCACTAGCCTCTTTGGTTGAAACAACAACTGAAGCCCCTTTGAAGATTCGACTCAAGGGAAGACCTCCCCAAGTGTCGGCTCCTCTTATAGTTAGGTTGTGCCAAAAAGCACCAGTCTCCGAGGCACCAGCTGAGGTACCTCTAAAAGTATGGCTCAAGGGGAAGCCTCCCGAATTGTTTGCTCCCATTGCAATCAAGCTATGAGAGAAGGCCCCAGCATCTCTTTCAGCAAAAGCTCAAGAGCCACTATGGGTCAGACGTCTAGTGAGCTCTCCCGAATCGCCCAGGGCTACTCCAGTTCTCACTGACGAGGAATTAGTAGAGTACATATCTGCCAATGTTGACGCCACGTCTCTTGATAATATCATTCCCTGGACAAGATCCTGTATTTTATCAATAAAAGACTGTCTTTGAATTATTCTAGTTTTCCACATTGGTATGCAATGTATACTCTAGACAATGCCTTACAGTTGTTGGAAACACAAATAATGACTACTAATCATGTAAATCAAGTCGTCCCGTACCAAGGAGTCTTTTATATAGTTCCACCTCGGAACCAGGACGAGAAACCTATCATCTTCGGCAAAGTCGAGCGTCATCAAGACCTTCCGTCAATCGAGCCAGAACCTAATACTAGTAGAATGCAAGTATATCAGTACACCGATCAAGCAAAGTACCTCATCCAAAAGATGGGTTATGACCTGAAAAGCGGCCAATATCTGAACTATGGCAGAGGTCAACGTCTTCCTTTATGGCCCCGAGCTCCAAAAGGGAAGCCACAAGACTAATACCATCACACTCGACGGGGAGGGGGGGTAGGCTACATCACACCTTCCATAACCCCGGAGAATTCAGAAGCAGAAGAGGCTACATACTCTCACTCATCTGAAGCTTTAACTTAGGACTCTGACACCAGTATCAGGCCGATCTTCAGGAAAGTGTTCTCAATCAATATGACATCCACACATCCTTCAGAAGAAGAAAACGATGATCAAACAGTGAAGTTCTTCGAGGAAGAACCCTAGGCTCAATGCCTAGGTGCACAGTGGGAATCTCGCTTCTAATTACGAGAACCCCTACCGAAGATGAAGTCGAGTAGATCGACCTGGGAGATGAATCTTCATCCAAAACCACATTCATCAGCAAAAGCTTAGCAGGGGAGATTGTGAATATTTAGTTCAACTTGTCAAAGAATATGTCGACGTCTTCGCTTGGAGCTATGAAGACATATCGGGTTTAGACCTGCAAGTCAAAATGCACAAGCTTAACATCTTACCTAACGCTAAGCATGCTAAGCAGCAACAGCGACGCTTCCGTCCGAACATCATGGGCGCCATTGATAAAGAAGCGGATAAACTCTTAGATAGTGGGTTTATTCGTAAAAAAAATCAGATTGGGTGGCCAACATCGTTCCCATTACTCAAAAGAATAAGAAGATCCGAGTCTGCATCGACTTCCAGGACCTCAACTCTGCTTGCCCGAAAGACGAGTTTCCACTCCCGATCACCAACGTCATGATCGATACACATGTGGCTTTGAACGCAAGACCTTCATGGACGGGTATTCAGGCTACAACCAGATCAAGATGTTCTTGGATGACGAAAAATACACATCATTCAGGACTCCAAAGGGGTCTTTATTGCTACAAAGTGATGCCCTTTGGCTTAAAGAATGTAGGTGCCACATACCAATGAGCTATGAGCACCATCTTCTGCCAATACCTCTGTAAGACAGTCGAGTGCTATGTTAACGATATCGCTGTCAAGAGCCGCCTGTGAAACGATCACCTGTATGATCTGAGGATAGTCTTTGATCTCATGCGAGCACACCAGCTTAAGATGAACCCCGCTAAGTCCACGTGCGCCGCCGCGTGGGCCGCCGTAGCTCCGGCGACCACCCCTGGGCGCACCCCATTCTAGGCCGTCCTCCCATGGCAGCCAACGTCCTCTGGAATGCGCCGTCGAGGCGATTCGTGCGTTTTGAACGAGATCCCGTCGATGCACGCGAGTTTGGAACTCAGAATTCGTACTCCGTCGCAGCAACTTCGCGTGCGTTTTCCCGGAAATCCAACCGTTGGATCGGCAATTTCTTCGCTCCGTCACAATCTCGGTATATCCACCTTCATCCCTGTCAATTTTTGTCCGTTGATTTTATCGTTTGTTACATGAAAACCGGCCACCAAGTTGACCGTTTAAATTGTATTAAATTTGGACAGTTTCGCGGGGCCAACTTCGTCAGCTTGTATCTCCTCCACCGCAGCTCCGTTTGGTGTGCTACCAGTTCCGGTGCGAAGCTGGTATAACCCTCTTGCTACTCCTCCAGTTTTGTTTCATTGTGAGCTTGTTTTATTGGTTGAATTCGACGCCAAAGTTGGCCATCCGAATTCGTAATTTCCAACTTGTAAAATTCCATTTTTGAACACGGGACTCCAGATTTCATTTCTGACACCACCATTAGACTTGTGGCGTCGTTCTGGCATGTTTTCATATAAAATTTGTTAGATTTGGAGAACGTGGGCCCGGGCACGCATTTCGGTTCAAAGCGGGTCCCACCTTCTGGGTCAACGGGACTTTTTGACGCCGGCTCATCGGAATCCAATTCTGGATATACCGTTGAGTTCGTATCGTTATTCTGGACTCGTTGACATATAATTTGCTAGGTTTTGGTGGACATTGGGTCTGGCACGCATTTCGGTGCAAGTCGGATACCAATATTCGGGTCAACGGGTCATTTTGAGATCGGCTCATCGGAATCCAATTCCGGAGATACCGTTGAGTTCGTATCATCATTCTGGACTCGTTGACAGGTAGTTTGCTGAGTTTTGAGAAATTTGGCTCCGGCATGCATTTTCGTGCAAACCGGAATTCCAAGTTCTGGTCAACGGGCCAAATTGAGATCGGGTCAACGGAATCCAATTCTGGAGATACCGTTGGGTTCGTATCGATATTCTGGTTTCGTGAACATATAATTTGTTATATTTTATTGACTTGTTTTCTTGTACGCTTTTTGGTGCAAAACGGCTCCGACACGGACACCGTTTTGATCCGAAATTACCTTTTTGCCCTTGTGTCTAAATTGGACCGTTGGGTAGGCTATCCTAGCTAATTTGACCATTCTGGACACGTTGGTGATGTTCATTTCATCGTCCGACAATGTTTGTTGATAATTTCTCTGAGTTTAACCTTTTTATAATTAATTAATAATTAATTCATATAATGTTCGTATTTCGGGATTAGTACAACGAAACTGAGATCAGCCAATTCCAGTGATCTTACATCGCTGAAATTGACAAGTTGGACAAGTGGATCACTATAACAAGATTATCAACCTTACCGATAATCTTCTTATCTCGATTTGCGTGTCGTAAGTTTCGACGTACAAATAACGAAGTACACTTTATATTAGACTAGAATTGACCCTGTTTGACCAGAGTTGACCAGTTGATCCAAAGTCAACTGTAAGTCAACACTTGACCTAGTTTGACTAGATTATTGACCGGAGTCGACCTAGAGTTGTTTTGGCTTAGAAGAACCTAGAATAATGTAGGTTGATTATAGAGATTCATTTATTATAACTTGAACACCTTGTAACCTGTGTTACTTTAAATAGGACTCTGTGGCTTCAGTGGGACCCCCTATACTTATCAGCTGTTCAGGTTATCGAGGCGAGTACATTCTCTGATCATTTCATATCCTGCTTAGAATTATTTTCTGCAGTAGATTACTTTACTTGTACTGTCACGTTGGTCACACGGATTGGTACTATATGGATCCCTTCTTGAGATATTATCCTTAGGGAGCATCGGGTACTACATGTTCTGTGCGTTTCACTCATATGGCGTATCATATGCTTCATTGGTTCTTTGATCACTTACGACATATACTCTTATGATCGTAGAGTCTTCCTAGAATCCTTATCCCATTTATGGGACTACTATGTATCACCTTCGGGGTCTATTACCTTCGGGGTCTATTACCTTCGGGGTCTATCACCTTCGGGGTCTATCACCTTCGGGGTCTGTTACATAGCATCATAACATAACCTGGCTGGATCCTTGTGTATTGATTGGGGGTACAGGGGAGTATAAATAGCCATGTGAACAATTCCAAAGTAGAATAGCCATGTACGCCTCTTTAGTATAGTCATGTACAATCAAGCCGTTCACATGTCGACTTTGTGCTCTAAATCACTAGTCACTGGTAGCTCTTTATTTATAGTAGATATTTCTATTACAGCTCTCTCTCTCTGTTTACATATAGCATTTCTTTCAGTACCTGTATCTTACTTTACTGCATGATTATATTTTCTAACCTGCTATGAACTGTTGAGATGTAATATGCTCGCTCCAGTCCTGACTGGACCTGTTGATAAATTTTACAGATAGCCTGGGATTGCCTGCTAGCCTAGAGGAGACACAGTAGAGGTTGTTTAGGTAGTTATTTCATTTTGTCTGGAGTTGTATTTACTTTGTGGATTACTGTATCTGTATTTGAGTTTTGAGATGTATTTCTGGATTTATGTATCTTAGACACTTAGACTTCTATCTCATGTATTTATTTTGGATTTCATGTTTTATCTATCTTTATCATGCTCTACCTTAGATGTGATTGAGACTGTATCTGCTATGTCACCCCCATTCGGGGAGTATAAACTATTTAGTCTTATACTGTTAGATGCATTGAGACCTAAGACAGCGTTCTACCGCCGACACTGCGGCGTAGGCTGGGCATTGTTACGTTCTCGTGCCCTAACTCTAGGGCGCGGGTCGTGACACTAAGTCCTTCTTAGGGGTTTCCAGTAAAAAATTCTTAGGTTTCATTATCTCTGCAAAAGGCATCCATGTTGACCCCGAGAAGACCAAAGCCATCCTTGACATGAATCCTCCGAAGAACCTTAGAGAGCTTCGAGGCCTACAAGGACGTCTTACATATATCCGAAGGTTTATAGCAAATCTTTCAGAAAAATGTGAACCCTTTACCAACTCATGAAGAAGGGAGTCTCCTATGTCTGGACGAAGGAATCTCATAAGGCATTAGACTACATCAAGGCTTATCTCTCAAGTCCCTCGATCCTAGTGGCATCAGTCACAGGCAAACCATTTCTGCTCTATGTTCGTGCAATAGATCATTCTCTCAACGCCCTATTGGCCCAGAACAATGACACAGGCTACGAGCAAGCTATCTACTACCTGAGCAGAACAAGAATCGGGGTCAAACACCGATACAACCTCACCGAGAAAGAATGTCTAGATCTGGTATTTGTTATCCAGAAGACTCGTTATTATGTTTCGGGTCAGACGATCCATGTTATTTTTCGAGCCAATCCGCTCGGGGTCCTCATGACAAAATCGGGAGTGTTAAACTCTCGATTAGCTACATGGGCAATACTATTGACACCATATTATATGGTATTTGTCCAGCAAAAAGCTATCAAAGGCCAAGCATTGACAGACATTGTAAAACCGCTAAATTTCTACTGTGATTTTTTAAAATAAATAATTTAGTATTGATTTTGTAATTCGGATTTGTACGTCGCATACGAGTTGGCATTTATCGTATTGTACGTCGCGTGCGGGTTTGCATTTCGTATTTTTTCGTCGAGTGCGAATATACGCGAGGTACATATTTTTAGAAAATAATTTATTATATAATAATATAGCTTTCAAAAAAATAATATGTGATAAATAAATTTTATTTTAAAAAAGTTATAAAAGGTATCTCGATTTTCAAAATCTTATTTTCTTTATTTCATCACATGCAAAGCACATTCATGAATATCTTAAATGTAAGCATTGATTTTGAGAATATATTCAAATATCTAAATATTTATAATGATTTTTAAAATTAATTATTAATATAAAATTATTATCTTTATAAAACGTAATTTGGAACATGTTGTTTTAAATATAAAATGGTCATGATAATTTATTACGGAAATTGATTTTGATGATTTTCATTCAAATAGTTTGAAATAAAGATAAATGATATACTTAGTTTTAAATTTAGATTTGGTTGAAGTTATTTTAAAAAATATTTTAAACCAAAAGTGATATTTATCGAATGGGAATTTAAATTACTAGTAATGCATATCAAACAAAGGTTTCTACCTCCTATATAAGGAGAACCCCCATTGCTCTTTTTTCCATAAATTCCAAAACTCCAAAATCCTCCACCACAACCCAACTCTGTGCATCGTGTCTGTGGCCGTCAATTATTATTCCACATTTACATATGCATCATCTTTTTCGTGTCGGACATATCCCGACACAATTAAATACTAACCCTACAACCTATCGATTCCGACGAGCACCCCGCCATCTCTTACGACCACCATCTTCATCGTCATCACCATCCAAACAAAGTCCAACCCTCTCCTGACAACCACCACCTTCACCGACATCCCACAACATCGTCACCACCATAGCATCATCCTCGTCCCTACAGCCAACATCGGCCGAATCCGCTGTTACCACCAACTCCGTACCACCACCGTGGCAGCCCCAGATCCGCTGCCAGCACCCCGACTCCAAATCCATTGCCACAGAACCATTGGCCAGCAACCACACCACCCTCAACATTCCTTCCCCAGCCCATACTCCTATCTACTTCTCGGCCAACCACCAGCCACCCCACCGGCGTAATCACCACCATCATCACAACTGAAGAAAAGAGAAAGAAGAAAACCCCCACCACTTACATGACCTCGCCATAGCCACGACCCCTCAGCCTCCTGATCCGTCGCCTGACCATCCCTCCGCACGGCAACCCAGATCCGCTCGCCTGTGCCTTCCCCGACCATCTCGGCCGAGCGCTGCCACGTGACCGCACCGAGACCTCGAACGACCGCGTGCCGCTCTTCCCCGTCCGAGCACCGCCCTCAGCGACTGGTGGCCACGTCCACCGAGAACCCTCCGTTCCGCCGCTGCCGTGCCCAAGCCCCATCTTCTCCCTTCGCGCCTCCCTTCCGGAAGCGCGAGGCCCCTCCCCGCCTCAAACTTTGACCGCCGTCGAGCCTCACCGTAGCTTATGCGCCGTCCACTTGGTCCCGCAGTCTCGTGCCCGCAACCGTCCTGGTAGCCGGGACCAGCAACCTGAGCCCGGCCGCAGTGGAATGGTCGCCGCGCTGCCTCCTCCCATCCCGACTTTCCCGCCGACTTCCCCTCCCAATGAGCCCTCTCAATTCCTGCTGGTAATTTTCCAATCCCTCTCTCTCTCTCCTCTTTTGTGATCTTGTTGCTTCCTTCTTCTAAGGAAGAAAGGAATTTTTTTCTTTCCTATTTAAGTCTCTCTCCTTCCACACTTTTTCCCTCATTTTCTTTCTCAGCTAAAGGCTCCATGAGATGTACAGTTTTATTTTTATTTTTTGATTTTATTATATTACTATATATTAATATATGGATTAAGTTAGTTTTTAAAGGAATAGTTATATAAAGAAATTACTAAGCATATGATTAGTATTAATATTAATATTATTATTATTTTACTATTGACATCTATTACTCCTACATACAGTATCTATGTTTGTATAGATTAACTAATAAGAAGGTTATCATTGATGTTTATAAATTCTTTTTGTATTTATTTCAAAATTTCTTGTAAACCCTAATTATAATATTTAGTATTTTTCCTACTTAAAATATAGTCTTGACCAAAACAATGTTATATCCTGAAAAAAGTTAGATTTTGCCTTAACTAGTTTTTATAATTATTTTGTATTTAGCTAAAAGTATTTTTTATTTTTAACAAAAACTTAGTCGTTACCCTGAAACGATGTTTTTCAAGTAGCTATCGAAAACTATATTTTTAGACTAAAAATAGTTTCCAAAATAGTATAAAGTACTTTCCCCATAATTACTCAATTATTTTCAATCTTGATCGCAATTGATCATACGTCTTATTTTTCTACAAACTTTCTTCAATTTACGGTGTTGACCACAACTGATCACGTGTCCTTATTTTCTCGCGACTTCAGACCTCTATCTATCGACCATGGCTATTGGACTATTCAGAACATGTCAGAACACCACGCAAACACCAGGCAAGATACCTTGCCATCTTTACTGTTTATATTTAGTTGCATCTTATTATTCAGTTATTGTATAATTTTTGTACTTTTATTTTAGTTATTTATTTTCCCTCTTGTATATGGGCCTAGAGTTAATAGATTACCGTCAATGTAATATATCTCATTAACTTGTCACAATTGTATCACGAGATGTGTGTGAGTTGAGAGTACATATAGAGGTCACTTGCGTGTTGGCTGATCCCCCGTGTGCATGCATAGGATTAACTATCAATAGATGCATGCTAGAAGACTTGACAGTTATTAGGTATAAAATAGCGTTGTGGAAGTGACACGTATTGGTGTGTCGTGGTTACGATACATGTATAGTATCATTGGGGGAAAGAGGACAGCTATTAGCGTAGGGGCTACAATTACTTTTACCCATATTTTGGGCCGATAGCGACTCGGATGAGCGCTACTTACTGCCCCGTGGCCGATAGCGACTCAGATGAGCGCTACTTACTGCCCATGGCCGAAAGTGACTTGGATGAGCACTACTTACTGTCACTCTTTATTTACTCTGCTAATCCTACAGCCCCTGCGTAGAATGTTTTCCTCAAAGTGCATATCACAGTTGAGTTGTAGCTTTATAGTATTTACTTTTACAGTTATACATGATATGTTCTTCCTGTATCTTGTTACGTCCCTCTACGGACCTGGTGATTTCTCTAGGTGTGCTTGGTGATTTTCGTAGGTGCTCTAGCCAAGACTATAGTTTATAATCTACCTTCACGATTCTAGCTCTTAGATCGTCTCTCGCTTCGCTCGACTCTTCCATCGTTGCTATGTATTTCTCTCTCTTTAGTTGGTAGTGGATTTGTCTCCGTCCAACAGTTTTGTATAAATAACATTTATAAGTTGATTTTATGATATATTTATTTGTGGGCGAGATTAGTTTCATGGCTTTCTACATTTCACAGCTTATGTATACATATGAGTGTTCCATATACTTCGTATGTATACAGCTGGCATGTCTACGTACCTAGTCCTTGTATTTTGGGACTGGGACGTTACATGTTTTTGTGGTGGCCCATGCAGGTCAGTTTACCATTTTGGTTACATTAATGTACCGAACGGGCCTGCAATATAGGATTAGAGTTTAGGAATCTCATCCACATACTTCATCATCTCCTTGACTTCCAATTTTCAAACTCTCGTTGCCTACCTTGATTGCATCTTACTTGAACTCTTTCTATCGTAACCCTTACTTTTCGTACTTAATGGCAGTTAGAAAGATGACTACACTAGTATATGCTCATAGGTCAAACACATGGCTAGAAGGATTAAGTTGGCAATTTATATGCATTGAGGTTCTATTTGAGTTATAAAGACTCTTATTTTCCTAAAAGTATGATCCTAAGGATTGGTTAATTCTAAGTTAGGTAGTAGAGATGGAGATAAATTTTATTTTGATACTACTAGAGGGTTGATAGATTCTATAAAGGATTGAGAGAACAAATTTTGATTTTTGATTTTTTTTGAGTTTTTGAAATAGTTATGATTCATTGGGATATGCAATCGATTTGTGAAATATCTTAAAGTTTTAAATTGTGACGCATAATTTATGATTAAGTTTAAGTTTTGAATTGTAATATGCTAAAGTCCATTCGAGATTTATTAAAGAGTTTAAAAAGAGAGAGCTTAAGGTTTTAAATTGAGTCGTACGATTTACGATTTATAAGTTTATTAAATTTTGAGTTGAAAAGATGATAGTAAAACTTTGTTTTAAAATATTTTTGAAGATATGAATCGACTTTGAAGGAAAAATCTAAATTTCAAGTTGTGCCCTATGATTTATGATTTCGGTTTTAAGTTTAAGGTTTCGATATTGGAAAAAAAATATGGTAAAAAAAATATGAATGAATTATGAAATCAAATTGATAAAAATTGTACATTTTTTTATTATGGTTGATAACTGCATAAAAAATTTTGAGTTTAAATTTGGACTTATATGCTAAGAGTTATCTCGAGGTTTATTAGCAAGTTTTAAAATTTTAAGTTATGACTATGTTTGACAATTTAGACGGGTTAGACATTATGGTAGATTACTTTGAGAAATTTTGAGGGACTCAAGTTCATGGATTTAGAATCATATATTGATAGGCAACTCAGATAGACAAAAGTGGTGCACGTTAATTGCCATATCACTCATGGCCATGATAGTTGTAAATACTCAAGTATAGTTAGTCATCTACTAAACCATGTGATCATATCACAACCTTGGCTTACTCAACCTTCCCTAAATCTAAAACTTTTATCATGACCTTCTAATTGTTTGAAACTTAAAAAGGATTAGACCATTCCTTGATCGTGGAGACGATATTCTCTCTATAAACCGTGTCCCTAATTTATTTTACTTCGTGCTTTAAATTGATTTTTATTTTGTGCACCTCATGAACTCTCACTTTCTATTTTGATCATTTGGTGTCCTCTAACATGACGTTGATATTTGGAGCACAACACTAGACTTTTCCTTCTAACAAAATTCATATGCAAGACATAGACGACTCCACCTTCATGTAGGTATATTATGTCCCACTAAAATACGTCCCCTTGTACTCTATTTTTATGATACGACTGTCAAGTCAAAATGGCTAGCCATAAACCTTACCATAATACCATTGTCCTTTCAGAATTTAGTTAGAAGATCAATTCTTGACTCAACCCTTTCGACCCAATATATGATCGGGATCTACTTAATTTTCTAAATGCTTAACTTTGTGTTATCTTGACTGCTTGACCCTTGTCCATTTATTGTCTTGAATTACTTACACCCATAACCTCTTTTACTCTTCATGCAAAAATTAGCAACCTTTATTGAAACTAACTGAGTTGTTTTGCTTCCCTCTTTGAGAAAATATTCTAAACTCCTTCATGATTCATGAGAACCTTGTTCTTATATGATTCCCTTATACGAAGATGAAATTTGATCATGACATCCTTTGGTAGGAAAGTGGTTAGATTACAAAATCCCTAGAGAAAGGTCGTGGTAAGGTTGAATAAGATGATTGAATATGCATAAGCAAAATTTTGCGGAAAATCCTATTAGGCGGAGTACATTTTATGATCTAATGGGAGTAGATTTCTTGATCGACAAATTGGTACATCGTGGAAATCTATTGATTAAGAAATTCATGAGATGATAGATGGGGTGTTTGAAGTTATTAGATTCCAAGAATGGTGTAAATTTTTAAACTCTTGATGATTTAGGAATTTAACTATATGATGATGGTAAATTTAAAGATCGTTAACAAGGTGAGACTCTCGACTAAATTGGGTGAAGAAATTTTATTCTTGTAGGTAATCACGCGAGAAGGACTAGCACGAGAGAAAATATGTAGGAAGAAGAGTATTAGAGAAATGTTGAATGGGAAGTTTGGACTTATCAAAGATTTTGCGATTATGGTTATAAATTCATATTAAAGTAACCTTGACTATATTTTCGACTAAATTGATTTATTGAGCCTAAAGTTTCAAGAAGGTTAAAGCTCGAGAGAATATATAGATATATGAGTACGGTTCAAGAATTTACATAGTGTTTGAGATTATTTTAAGGACAGCTATCAATTCGAATAAAGGAAAGGAAGTACTGCCTTAAGGAAATCGAAGGAAAATGCTAACTTTGAAGAATCTTGAATTATGATGAATATTCTAGTGGGTTACGATTCAAAACTGAGATCGAAGAAGTTATTGTCTATTTATAAGGTTGAATGCCTATAGGAAATATGTATGAGGTTGCATGCCTATAGGAAAAAGGTAGCGTTGATTGATTTTAAAACCTTGATAGGTTGTCATGCATTAACTATCTTCTAACCGTTTAAAATATTCATTGAATATCGATTCTTCTCTCGTCCGATGAATTAAATCGTGGTTTCTTGTGACAAAACTCTTTCTAACTCTTCAACCCTACCTATCCTAATTTTTCCTAAATTTCGAGGACAAAATTCTTTTAAGTTGGATAGGATGTAAAACCCCTAAATTTCTACTGCAATTTTTTTAAAATAAATAATTTAGTATTGATTTTGTAATTCGGATTTGTACGTCGCATACGAGTTGGCATTTGTCGTATTGTACGTCGTGTGCGAGTTTGCATTTCATATTTTCTCGTCAAGTGCGAATATGTGTGAGGTACGTATTTTTAGAAAATATTTTTATTATATAATAATATAGCTTTCAAAAAAATAATATATGATAAATAAATTTTGTTTTAAATAAAGTTATAAAAGGTATCTCGATTTTCACAATCTTATTTTCTTTATTTTATCGCATGCAAAGCACATTCATGAATATCTTAAATGTAAGCATTGATTTTGAGAAGATATTCAAATATCTAAATATTTATAATGATTTTCGAAATTAATTATTCATTCAAAATTATTATCTTTATAAAAGGTAATTTGGAACATGTTGTTTTAAATATAAAATGGTCATGATAATTTATTATGGAAATTGATTTTGATGATTTTCATTCAAATAGTTCAAAATAAAGATAAATGATATACTTAGTTTTAAATTTAGATTTGGTTGAAGTTATTTAAAAAATAGTTTAAACTAAAAGTGATGTTTATCAAATGGGAATTTAAATTACTAGTAATTCATATCCAACAAAGGTTTCCACCTCCTATATAAGGAGAACCCCCATTGATCCTTTTCCCATAAATTCCAAAACTCCAAAATCCCCCTCCACAACCCAACTCCGTGCATCGTGTCTGTGGCCTTCAATTCTTATTCCACATTTACATATACATCATATTTTCTGTGTCGGACATATCTCGACACAATCAAATCCTAACCCTACAACCAATCGATTCCGACGAGCACCCCGCCATCTCTCACGACCACCATCTTCATCGTCATCACCACCCCAACAAAGTCCAACCCTGTCCTGACAACCACCGCCTTCACCGATATCCCACAACACCGTCACCACCATAGCATTATCCTCATCTCTACAGCCACCATCGACCGAAGCCGCTGTCACCGCCAACTCTGTACCACCACCGTGGCAGCCCCAAATCTGCTGCCAGCATGTCGACTCCAAATCCATTACCACAGAACCATTGGCCAGCAACCACACCACCCTCAATATTCCTTCCCCGGCCCATACTCTGGCCTACTCTTCGGCAAACCACCTGCCGCCCCACCAGCGTAATCACCACCATCATCACAACTAAACAAAAGAGAAAGAAGAAAACCCCTACCACTTACTCGGCCTCGCCATAGCCACGACCCCTCAGCCTCTCGGTCTGCCGCCTGACCATCTCTTCTGCACGGTGACCCAGATCCGCTCTCTTGCGCCTTCCCCGGCCATCTCGGCCGAGCGCTGCCGCATGACCGCACCGAGCCCTCAAACGGCCGTGCGCCGCTTTTCCCCGTCCAAGCGTCGCCCTCGGCGACAGATGGCCGCTCCCACCGAGAACCCTCCGTTTCGCCGTCGCCGGGCTCGAGCCCCATTTTCTTCCTTCGCGCCTTCCTCCTGGAAGCACGAGGCCCCTCTTCGCCTCGAACTCCGACCGTCGTCGAGCCTCACCAAAGCTCGTGTGTCGTCCACTTGGTCTCGTAGTCCCGCGCCCGCAACCATCCTGGTCGCCGGGACGAGCGATCGGAGCCAGGCCGCACTCGAATGGTCGTTGTGCCGCCTCCTCCCATCCCGGCTTCCCCGCCGACTTTCCCTCCCGATGAGCCCTCTCGATTCCTGCTGGTAATTTTCCAATCCCCCTCTCTCTCTCTCTCTCTCTCTCTCTCTCTTTCTCTCTCTTTCTCTCTCTCTCTCTCTCTCTCTCTCTCTCCTCTTTTGTGATCTTGTTGCTTCCTTCTTCCAAGGAAGAAAGGAATTTTTCCTTTCCTATTTAAGTCTCTCTCCTTCCACTCTTTTTCCTTTATTTTCTTTCTCAGCTAAAGTCTCCATGAGCTGTGCATTTTTATTTTTATTTTTTGATTTTATTATATTACTATATATTACTATATGGATTAAGTTAGTTTTTAAAGGAATAGTTATATAAAGAAATTACTAAGCATATGATTATTATTATTATTATTATTATTATTATTTTACTATTGACATCTATTACTCCTATATACAGTATCTATGTTTGTATAGAATAACTAATAAGAAGGTTATCATTGATGTTTATAAATTCTTTTTGTATTTATTTCAAAATTTCTTATAAACCCTAATTATAATATCGAAAACTATATTTTGAGACTAAAAATATTATTTTCAATTAGTTATTATTTTTATAATTACCTAAAATTTTTATTTTTATTTTTTACAAAAACTTAGTCGTTAGCGTGAAACGATTTTTTCAAGTAGTTATCGAAAACTATATTTTGAGACTAAAAATATTTTCCAAAACAGTATAAAGTACTTTCCCTATAATTACTCAATTATTTTCAATCTTGACCGCAATTGATCATATGTCATATTTTTCCACAAACTTCCTTCAATTTACGTTGTTGACCACAACAGATCATGTGTCCTTATTTCCTCGCGACTTCAGACCTCTACCCATCGACCATGGCTATTGGACTCTTCAGAACGTGTCAGAACACCGCGCAAACACTACGCAAGATACCTTGCCATCTTTACTGCTTACATTTAGTTGCATCTTATTATGCAGTTATTGTATAATTTTTGTACTTTTATTTTAGTTATTTATTTTTTCTCTTGTATATGGGCCTAGAGTTAAGAGACTACCGTCACTGTAATGCATCTCATTAACTTGTCACGATTGTATCACGAGATGTGTGTGAGTTGAGAGTACATATGGAGGTCACTTGCATGTTGGCTGATCCCCCGTACGCATGCATAGGAATAACTGTCAATAGATGCATGCTAGAAGACTTGACAGTTATTAGGTATAAAACAGTGTTGTGGAAGTGACACATGTTGGTGTGTCGTAGTTACGATCCATGTATAGTATCATTGGGGGGAGAGGACATCTATTAGCGTAGGGGCCATATTTACTTTTACACATATTTTAGGCCGATAGCGACTCGGATGAGAGCTACTTACTGCCCAGGGGCCGATAGCGACTCAGATGAGCGCTACTTACTGCCCATGGCCGATAGTGACTCGGATGAGAGCTACTTACTGCCACTCTTTATTTACTCTGATGATCCTGCAGCCCCTGCATAGAACGTTGTCCTCAAAGTGCATATCACATAGACGGTTAGGGAACCAATTGAGTTGTAGCTTTATAGTGTTAACTTTTGCAGTTATACATGGCATGTTCTTCTTGTATCTTGTTACGTCCTTTTGAGGACCTGGTGATTTCTCCAGGTGTGCTTGGTGATTTCATAAGTGCTCTAGCCAAGGCCATAGTTTACAATCTACCTTCGCAATACTAGCTCTTGGATCATCTCTCGCTTTGCTCGACTCTTACATCGTTGCTATGTATTTCTCTCTCTTTAGTTGGTAATGGATTTGTCTCCGCCCAACATTTTTGTACAAATGACATTTATAAGTTGATTTTATGTTATATTTATTTGTGGATGAGGCTAGTTCCATGTCTTTCTATATTTCACAGCTTATGTATATATACAAGGGTTCCATATACTTCGTATGTATACAGTTGGCATGTCTACGTACTTAGTCCTTGTATTTTGGGACTGGGGCGTTACAGACATCTTAGCTGCACATTCGATTTCGAAATCGTCCAAACCCTATAAAGACATTCCAGATGACGTACTAGAGGCCAACATTGCCGAAGAAAATACCGTCTGGCGGATGTTCTTCGATGTCTCTTCAAGACCAGACACCAAGGGTCAAATCATCGTAGGAGTGGGGGTGGTCTTGATCTCTCCCGATAAGCTGGTCATCCAGCGTGCCTATTCCCTCACAGGGCCGTGCTCTAACAATGTGACGGAGTACAATGCCCTCATTTTGGGACTCCAGTTAGCAAGACAGCTGGGGGTTGAGCACCTTGAGTCTTAAAGCGATTCAAAACTCATCGTCAACCAGGTCCGAGGACAATATGAGGTACGCCACGAGGACTTGGTCCCCTATCACAAAGCAGCCTTGGATATTATCTCAAACTTCACTAAGTTCTTCATAGAATACGTACCTCAGCTACAAAACCTGTAGGATGATGCTCTGGCTGGCTTTGTGGCCTCATTGGCGGCACCGATCAGGACTCAACACTTCATTACAGTGGTTGTCTGGGATTTGGCATGCCCAGAAACAATCTATGCATGTGTTTGAACCACGCCATGCCTGTAGACACTAGTGTCAACGTTAGAGACTGGCGGTTTTCGTTCATCGACTTTGCGGCCTATGGAATCATTCCAGATGACCCGAAGGAAGCAGTCTCTATCAAAAGACACTCCCTCCGATTCTACTACGATATAGCCACCAAAATGCTATATCGATGCTCCTACGACGGGCTTCTCCTCCAATGTTTATCAAACAAGAAAGTAGCCAAAGCTCTTTAGGAGGCTCATGACGGTACCTGTGGAGCTCATCAACCCGATCCTAAGCTATTGGACCAACTCCGACGTTTAGACTATTACTGGCCTACCATGATGGCGGATGCTATTGAGTACGCTAAAAAGTGTCACGTCTGCCAGCTGCATAATGACTTCATCCATCAAACCTCGGAGTTTCTACACCCAACAGTAGCCTCCTAGCTATTTAAAGCCAGGGGTATGGACATAGTGGGACCAGTTACCCCTCTATCATCCAGAGGACATCGTTTCATCTTGTCAATCACCGACTACTTTTCTAAGCGGGCATAAGCATTACCGCTGACAGAGATAAAAAGCTCGAAGGAGATCAGTTTCATCAAACATCACATCATCTACCGTTTCGTAGTACCCCGGAGGATCATCCACGACAATGGTACATAGTTCATAAGCCATGTGTTCAGCAGGTTCTATGACAAAATCGTATTCAGAACGTGGCGTCAACCGCTTATAATCCGATAGCAAACCGATTGGCTGAAGCTTTCAACAAAACAATTGTCAAGCTACTCAAGAAAGTCGTGTCAACAAATAAATGCGACTGGAACAAGAAGTTAAGCGAATGTCTTTGGGCCTACCGTACAATGGTACGGACTCCAACGGGCAACATACCATTCTTCCTGGTCTACGAGAGCGAGGTGGTGCTTCCTATCGAAAGCCAGATTCCCTCATTGAGAGTGGCTATTACAAACCAAATGACGGAGGACGACAATCAGTGTCAACGTCTGCAAGAGTTGGAGGCGCTGGACAAAAAATGCCTCTTGGCTCAACTGTGCATCGAGCTCTACCAAGCTCGTATTTCACAAGCTTTCAACAAGAAGGTCAAACAAAGAACTTTCCAAGTGGGTGACCCTGTTCTATCAGTCAGAATACCAATGGTGATGACTTACAAAACACCAGAAAAATTTGAACCAAAATGGGAAGGCCCATTCATCATAGAGACAGTGTACTCTAACGGTGCATACCGACTCATAAAACCAAATAGAGACTTGTTCATGATGCCAATCAATGGTAAGTTCCTAAAGAAGTACTATGCTTGAAACCTTCAACATGCACTTCCATCTCCCAGCAAGAGAACTTATGAACTCGACCATCAAGTCCATCCCCCTTGATAATGATGTGCTTTTGGAGCCCAGTTACTCCAGGACACTCTCTCCCCAGTAGAAAGTAGCCATGTCCATATCAATATCTCTGAGTTATTTTTTTACATCACCACAAAGCTAAATCCTATATTCTGTAAGATGATGCTAAAATCTATGTTTACCATGTCCACATTACCTCTGAGTAAACATCCCATACAACAACCCTCGCGTTGTTGCACCTCATTCATTGAACATCCACGTCCATATCACCTCTAAATTGTTCTTTATATCCCCACTGAGTTTATTCCTACCACGTCCATGTTATCTATGAGTAGAAAAACTCTGCCATCAACCCCATATTTACTACGTCCATATTACCTCTGAGTAAATATGTTGGTTCCCTCTCTCAACTTATTATATGTACCTTGAAACCAAAGTGCGACAAAGATGATAAGTCCACAAAAGCATAAATTCATGACAATGGAATAAGCAAAAAGAAAAGAACAAAAAGAGACAACTACATCTCAAACAAAAAGCAGCAAGAAGAACGAAAGAACTAAGGGTCAGCAGATAGCTCGTCAATGCGGTGCTTCAAAGCATCAGTAATGGTCTCCACATTCGCCAAGACCCGATGCTCAACTTCACAACACATCGCTTCCTTTGCCTCCAAGGTGATATCAGCTTCATGTTTGTCTTCCAAATCCTTCTTCTGGTGGAACAAGAAGGCTACATGGAGAGTAAACTTTGCCGCTCCTTCCTTAAGCATGATATATTCGGCCAGCGCTCGTTCAGAATCCGACAGGAGTTGAGACCGCTACTCCTGAAGAAGGCAAATTTTGGCATCAACCTCCACCATGCTGGCATCCAGGGACTCCCGCAAACTAGTCTTCTCTTCCATAGACGAAGTTAGCCATTGCTCCTTGGCCTCAGCATCGGTCAGTTCTTGTTTCCAGATAGCTATGGTGTCCATATAGGCTGACTTAACCTCAGCCGCTAACTTGCCCTGCTCTTCCTCTATCAAAGTAAAAAAATTATTCCTTGAACGTTCTGAAGCTCAGTGAGATGATGATCAAGCTCAGCAACGGAAGCCTCCAAGATCTCAGCCATATGGTCATTACCCTGATAAGATCGGACGAACCCGATGTGCAAAATTGCCATTACCTTCATAATCCCAAAGCTTCTGCCTTCCTCCAGCACGAACGGACAACCCTCTCCTCAGCATCTTGTACACAGCCTTAAGAAAGTACTTCACATATTCATCTGCTTCAGCTAATACTTGGGGCGTCATAGGAGAAGCCGTCGGGATCACCACGTGAGTTAGGGGGTAGCTAAACTCGTAGAGGGCGACATGTCTTGGCCTGACAAAGCTGTCGCAACCCCACTCGTGGAATCTTTAATCTTCGAGGTTTCAGGATTCAAGTCCCCTCGAGGAGTCTTCGAGCCCGGAGCCTCAATATATGCAGTCTTCTTCTGACGGGCAATGATGCCAGAGACAAAAATTATCATAGCCAAGTCTATCGAGGGACCCATCACAGTCCCCTAAGTGGGTTGGACAGAAGGAGACACTTCCACCAGAGGGCCCTTGCCCTTATCAAGATCTACCACAGAGGGCCCACTAACATCAAGGCCCACTATAACAGGCTCAGAAGTAATACCTGCATCTGGGGCAGGTTCCTCCACTCCACTTCCAGATGAAAGAGCAGGGGTAGCATTGGGAGGCAGTACGACTGCTTCCATCTCTCTCCACTGAGATAGGAGTAGGACTCGACAATCAAGTCGTTTCTTCCACCTCAATCTCCATCGCTAAGACAGAAGTAAGACTCGGCAATCGAATCGTCTATTTTGCCTCAACCTCCATCACTAGGACATGAGTAGAGCTCAGCAGTAGAGTCATCTCAACCTATCAGTCATGATCAGGGAGGGCTCAGCTGCCATCTCCCCAGCCTGCTCCTCTCCGTCCATCATGGAATCTTCCTCTACATTCTCAACATCTTTATCTCGGACGTCGTCCGGAGATGAAGAGTCCCAATCAACTTCTTTACCCAGAGGACCTTGTGTTGTCGCCTCCTCTGTGGTCTCAACAATAATTTGCTTACTTGTGCCTACGGTCGGTTGTCCAACTACCAGCAAGGCCCTGTTTTATCTCCCATGCAATGAGCGAGGAAGGTTCAATGTTTTCAAATGCCACTACGTCAATGACATCACCGCCAATGTAGTCAAAGGTGGCTGGAACGTCCACCTAAACAACATCATTTGGGTCCTCCTCCATAGAAGACTACAAAATACGGGGAATGCGCATGTCAGATGTGCTTGCAAACTCCCTCTCAAAAGGCCTGTCTAGACCTCTCTTTGAAGACAGAGACTTCTTCTTCGTCACCTCCTGCAAACAAAGAAGAAGTAAATATACATGAAGAGAAAGATCGTATTGAGCCGATATTAATCTACTTACCGCCACGGGGACAGACTCTGTCGATCCTTCTGGAGGCAAAGCCATGGTTACCCCTGACTTAGTCGCCAACATCTTCCTGGGCTACCTGGACGCAGCGGAACCTGCATTTATCGAAGCCCGCCTCTTCAGTTGACTAGCCGCAGATTCCTTCTGCGAGCCCTCTGCTTGTACTACCGGGGCTACTACTGGAGCCATAACATATGGTGGACGATACGCCTGAGCTTTTGCGAGCAAGGTCTCAGACGTCTCTGGCTAGGTCCCGACGATGAAACTAGTCTTCCTATCATAGCCGGGAGATATAGTGTTCATCAAACAATAGAGCTTCATGGCAGAAAATAAAATGTGTGGCCGGGTATTTCAAAGGGGTGCCGTGAACCGCACTCCCGTACACCCAGTATTGTAATACTGCCAACTACGGGCCCCTTTTAGTAAACTCCCGACAAACCCCAAGCAAATACTTGGGTTTCTCAACATCAGCTGAGTATAGCCAAACTGGCATGCAAAGCAGCTCAGTAGGTACGGCTCCAGGAAGCAATGGTTCTTATTCCGATACACCAAGTACGAAGGCCGGATGCACGGCAACCAGCAGAATCTCTACACTGGCAGGGAAATGGCATATACACCAAATCCTCCAACTCTTTATATGCTTCAGAATCCAGGAAGACTGGGCCAACTTTCGAGATGTCCCACCCTTGAAGATAGGACAGGACCTTCCTACAAACAGGGATGCCAGTATGCAGCCACCAGCTTCTATAGTAGCGGCGGATAAAAGCGTCGTCGGCAATATGCCCCTCTTTCGTGGCAGGGTTTATTATATTGGGATAATGCAGTATCAACCATCTCATCAGATAATAAAAAGGCAGCTCCGTTCAAGGAAAGTTACCATTCCTTCCTTTCGAGTCAATGACATTCATTATAAATTCTCTCAAACCCCGCATCAGGTTATACACCATCGCGGAAAGTTAAACAAAAGGACGACCAAAAACTAGCTTCATAGTAGGCAAGATAAGGTTCCTAGTTACCCTCTCTACAGAACCGGATCCACCAAAAAATATGTAGTCTCGAAGCCATATTATCAGATAGGCCGCCAGCACTGCCTTCGATGATATTTTGTGAACACAATGCCAGAAGCAGCTATAGATGTTGTCAGTCGGCTCTTTTGTTCTCATCCTCGTGCGAATTTCGCTCACTAAGCTTGGTTATCTCAGCAAGTACCTCCGCATGGGTGAGACCCTGGGGGGTAGTAAACCAACCTTTGACGGATCCCTCTTGTCTTGATTGAAGACATAATCTCTCCAAACAGTCACGTGAGTTTGTGCCTTATCCTTATCCTTCCGTTGATTCAGATAATTTGGCTTACCATTTCTTTGAAGACCGCTATCATTTCGGAGTCCTTTTTTTCCAAGGCGGAGAGTTCCTCATTCATCGGGAAGTACTCTTCATATGGTTCAGACCCCCAAGGGAGTTTGGAGACCTCGTACATCTCATGAAGTGCTAGACCCCAGCTCCCCTCCAGGTGTGTAAAACGTTTCGGTGTGAGGATTGTACAACTTCACGAGGGCTAAAAACATGGGTCAGTTTATCTCTATGCCAGCCTGAGTGGCGCGGATAGCAGAAGTCAAGACGATCTCCCTGAGCTCATTCTTAAACTTTGCCAAGATCCAGAGTGTCAAGTCATCCCACTTCGGCACATAGTGACACCAACCTTCGACCCTAAACTCCCATTTCGGGTACGAAATCTTGGCCGCCAACATACGGTTGATGAAGATCGAAGAACTGAAGGCAAAAGTGTACGGGAGAACATCACTATATATGCTCCCATGATGTAAAGTTCTCAAGTAGTAAGAGGTCCCGCCTCGCGTGAAGGTTAAGATAACCTTCTGATTAGACATAGTGTCATTCCGAATGTTTCCTGCCATTGTCCCTCCCTGAGTCAGAGTGACCTTCCATTTCATCCTCCTTTTTGAAGCAAGACTAATGAAGGCGGTTAATGGTAACTGACCTTCCATCTGCCGAACGTACATATTAAGGCCCATTGCCTTGAAGAACCAATCCTCTTTGATCTTCAAAACCTTCGTATCATAGGAGGTCAATCGATCCCCAAACAGAAACTCAGGTTTCAAGAAAACCTCGGTAACAGACTCTGCAGATTTGAGCCTGCCACTCTCCATCGTGTCTTAGAGAAAAGAAAAGTTTTGATCTCAAATTTGTTTCATCCTCTCAGGCGGCTAATCCCACATGATCGCAGCCTTAGCAGGGTTGACTATCTCCTCATTAAAGTCCAGACCCATCTGGCAGATAGCAAGGTCGAAAAGGATTTCATTTAGCAAAGGCAAAGTCATAGACATTGCCACAAAACAAAAGCAAAAGAACTCAGTCTTTCGGGATAAAAGACGTATGCTTGGCATCGGCGCATGAAACAGTTGCACATCAAAATCTTGGTGCCTCATCAGGACAAAAAGTCCATACATACTGACTGAATTCCACAGCGGCGCATCTACAGGACGGAAGTCTATGCGCGTTGGAAGGAAATCTTCCGCATATTGTCAGGACCAAAGTCCATGCACGTCAGCGGAGAAAGCTTCGGCATCATCAGGACAAAGTCCATGCGCGTCAGCGGAGAAAGCTTCGGCGCATCATCAGGCCAAAGTCCATGCACGACAGCAAAGAAAAGCTTCAGTGAATCATCAGGACAAAGTCCATCCGCGTCAACATAAAAAAAGCCTAGGCGCATCCTCAGGGTAGGCTCATACAGCCGTACCCATGCGCTCCAGCAGAATGGTTTGACGCGTGTTCCAAGAAGGTTACCCATCCAAGCGTCAGAAATCGTGCGACAAAGTGTCTGTGCAAGTCCCAAAGTAGCAGATCACCCACCAGTCACTTTCGACCGTACGTCGGCGTGTGTCATCTCGACAGCTTGGGACTCCTTGGCGTTGGCCTCAATGGGCCTCTTACCTTTGCCCCGGCCAGTAGCACCGCGGGGAGTCTTAGGGGCCATTTCTCAAAAGCTAGGATTTTGTTTGAACAAGAAAACTCTTAAGGAGGAAGAAGAAGAAGAAGAGAAAATAGAAAAAGTTCTCTCTCCCCATATGTCACGCCCCAGAACCAGAATACTAGCAAGTAGGGACAGACCAGGCCAGCTACGTATACCAAAGTACTCCAGTACTTCGAAATAATGTATAAACTGTATAGATGGGGGTTACTATTACAAACCAACAGTCAAACCTAGGTCACATGATCATAGATATCCCAATCACAATCAAGCAAAAATGTACATGGATATTATCATCAGGTATATAAGACAGTAAAGCATCATAAACTATAATATATAGATGATCATGAAGCTAGTAACACAAAATGAAGAACTAGCAAGACTAAGTAATACATGATCAGCCCTAGCTGCAGTCTAAAAATATACAGACCATGTCTAGGCCAGTAGGCCAAAAGTCAAGTCCAAAACATGAGCTAAACATGTGCTCGGTGACAAAATGCCTAAAAAGACTATGTACAAAAAAAAGTTGGTAGAAGAAAGAATACCCACTCAAGCCCCCTGGTGCTTCGGGTGGTCACCATCGAGTGGAAGGTCTGGAAGATCCTCGGGCTCCTCACCTAAATCTGGTCAATGCAAAACCAGTAGGGTCATACCCCAAATAGCAAGTACCACAAAGGAAGCCAAACTATGAACTAAAACCAGTATGCAAATCATGACAACTCTAAAGTAAAGTAGTAAATACATAACAAGAATAATATAAAGGTACCACAGGAATATGAAAGAAAACTAGAAATATGTAAGGAAACAGCATGTGAACATGTGAATATACAGGGTATATAGCATGTGAAGAAACTGAGCATGTGGGATAAGTGGTAAGGACAAGCATGCGAGACATGTAGTAAAACCAAGACTGTAGCAGAAATGATAACATATGAGAAAATAGCAGGAAGCTAGGTACTAAAATACAAGACTAGACTAGAGTAAACAGAAATGGACTCCATCCATCAATCACGGCCAAACAATGAGTACAGATTAATACTTTAGCTAACTAGGGTTGTCACAATCCTAATTACTAACATATACAAGTTTGAGAAATCCGATCCAGTTACCTGTCCTGCAGACTACCCGATTGATCCAAGCCAAAAGAAAAACAAGTATAGAAGACACACCCCAGTAAGATACGCATGTCCTAAGGAAGTGCCCCACTCGACGGTGTGCTTGAAGAGTGCTCATCATGACAGATAGCTCCAAATTCATAGTAGATATATATAAGACCAAAAAATAAGGGGTACAGGTAACCAGGAAATTCTCACATTCCAATGATCTAGATAATAAAGCAAGTTATACAGTTCCTAACATTTTTATTTAGGATTTCGGGTGTGACATTTCGCAAAATCTATACTAGACATGAGACATGCGAGACTGGACAAGGCAAGCAAGATTGTGCACTACAAAAAGCTACAACAAGACATGACAATATCAAGACAAGAGTGTGTTAGGACGAGTCACTATCAAGGAGCTAGACATGTACTGGAATCAAGAGTGCGCCATGACAAGCCACTATCAAGCAAGCTAGGAAAAGACCTGTATAAGAGTGCACCACGACGGGTCACTATCAATGAACTAGACATGTAAGAAAATTAAGAGTGTGCTATAACAAGCCACTATCTAGAAGCTGGACATGAACATGTACCAGGTCCAACCAAGCATGACAAGGCAACACAGTAGACTGGCATAACATGTACATTAGAGCAGTATGTAAGAAAATTTCATGAATTTAAATCAAAATTAGAAAGTATACAAGTTGGGTACTGTAATAGAATTCCGACGGTACACACCGGTACACCGTCGGTATGCCGATTATTGTCATAGCAACTTTTCAAGCTAAAATGAGGGCTCATAATCGAATTCCGACGGTACACACCGGTACACAGTTGGTATGCCGATTCTGACGAGAAATAATATTAAAGGATCAAGTCCCGAGAACCAAGGTTCGTCCTGAAAGTTGTTAAAACTAGTATAACCATGAAAACAATACTAGAGGAAGGTCGTATATAGCTAGCGTGTATACTAAGTCGTATGGCAATGACCCCGGTATCATCTTCGATATGGAGTTTTCCTGCTAGCAAAATAAACGAAAATAGCAAATAACAAAAGCCTAGCTCAAACCAAATTTTCAGAACGGACAAAATGACCAATTTTTATGAGAGAAACATATTTAGTATAGCTAGTGGTAGAAAATACTGGGCTACCAATGCAATGGGAAAACAAAAACCACAATAAGGCAATAAGGACGTTCAGTTGTTCGGCAAGATGTACTTGCCTAATAAAGATCCAAGCCTATACTTTAAATCCACCACCAAGAGGGATTCAGAAACCACACTCCGAGGTCTCGAGACCAAGCTCCAAGCTTCCGAGGAATATGGAGTGAACGAGAAGGAATGAAGAGTGGAGAGAGAAAATGAAAAGAGAAATAAAAAATCAAGTCATATACATAGAATGGGTGAATTTATGACCGTCCGATCGCGATCCGCAACTCGATCAGAATTAATCTCGACCATTCAAAAGAAAACCAAGAAACCAATGGAAAATAAAATGTATCAATACTATTCATCAAAATATCAAAACACTATTCATGAAATATCTAAACAAATTATCTTGAATCAAAAATATCTCTAAAGTGGAAAATCTGTCCGGACGACATTCCATCGGTACAGATCGGTATGCTGACTGTATGTCGGTTACACAGAAAAGTCTCAAAAATCAAGTTTTCTCCCTTTTTTTTCAGAATCCAAAAAATGCATAATACATTATAAAATACGTATCTGTATACAAATACAAATACTGTGAGACGAGTCTCACAACTCTCCCCTCCTTAGAAAAATTCTATCCTCAAAGTTTTCTAAAGGAAATCAAAAGCAAGCGAGGAATCCAAGAAAACATGCTATCAGGATCAAGATAGGAAACTCATAAATCATGAAATCCAACTAGAGTAATGTACAAGAAATGTAAAAACAATTTAAACACACAGAAATAACAACATCATGAATTCCTGCAATCACACAAAAACAAAAAGGTAGAACACAGATTTATGAATAAGTATACCTCACGAGTCAAACAGATACGGGTAACGAGCTCAGATATCATCCTCGTGCTCCCAAGTCGACTCGCCCGGTGAGTGATGATCCTAGGAAACATGAACTAATCGTATAGTCCGGTTCTTGAGAATCTTCTCCCTCTGGTCCAAAATGGATACGACCCTCTCCTCATATGATAGGTCAGTACCAACAACCAATTCGAAATGATCTTGGATATGGCTCAAATCTGAAACATACTGACGCAACTGAGATACGTAAAATACGTCATGTACCTCGTGTAACGACTGTAGAAGAGCAAGACTATATGATACATCTCCTACTCGCTCGAGAATATCGAACGTTTCAATAAATCTAGGACTAAGCTTTCCCTATATGCCAAACTTGATAACACCACGAGTAGGCAAAATTCGCAAAAATATGTGATCATCGGTAGAGAACTCAAGATGACGTCGACGATGATCTGCCTAGTGGCCCTGCCGATCCTGAGCTACTCTGAGATGCTCTCTGACCTGCCTGACTACTCCAACTGAATGAGCAATTATCTCTTGACCAAGCATCTGCCTCTCTCTAATGTCATCCTAAGCTAGGGGTGACCTACATCTCCTACCATACAAAATCTTGAAATGTGCCATCTGAATTATTATGTCCCGATTCTGAAGAATCGATAGTCGTCTCCCGGGCGTGATGTCGTACGAACCTAAGTTGCGATCGCACAAGGCATAGTCATAAGGTTATCCGAAACACAACATCAAATAGAGTACGCAGAGAAATTGAACACATTGAAATGAGAGAAACTTTTATTTTCATTGATAATAAAACTTTATTTACAAGACTCTATTACATTCATTATCGCGCGGGATACAACAAGACTCGATTACACAATGAACACTGATGAGATAGCCATTCCATATATTACATCCCCATTTACAAATAAAACATTCCCAAGGACCTAGAATAGTGGGTAGTCGAGACGTCATTTCTTTTGGACTGAATGTGGAGTCTTCAAAAGGATTCAAAAACAAGCCTTCAACACACAGACGAGCCTTCAATGTACTTATGTCGCCTTAAGCTTAAGTGGCACACCCTTCTTGGTTTGGGGTACCTGTGTGGAGAGCAAGGATCAGTACATTACACTTTGTACTGGTGCGTGGTAAATTAAGTTTTATGCTCTCATTTGGTTAAAGAGTTTATATGACTTAGTTGGTGAATCTTTCTAGCCATCCTAATAAATTTTAGACAAGCATATGACAAGCATAATGTAAACTACGCTAGAATTTACCCATGGCAGAGCATGCCATGCAATGTGTTACTTACCATGTTCTTCCCTGTCAATTGTTATCGCTAGCATAGCATGTTCAATTTATGTGTGATTGGTCACTAACATCACAAGCCATCCTGGACTTATAGCTTTGTTAGTCGGGGCCCTTTCAACGTAAGTAGCGAGCCCAGTTGCAAGTCTCCGACTACCCGTGCTATCATCCAGCACAACTATACCCTATTTCCTCCTAGGCCGAAACGGTCCCGTGGCCCCGGATTGTCGCTCGAGGAAATTTTTACCTTGTCGACAAGTTGTCCATGACCGTGCTTAGAACAATTTAGTTATTCAGACATAGTCTACATTTATTTTGAGAACTTGACCATTACATCGTGTCCCATCTTGTCATGGCATCACCTTATTTGAGTCAATCTTTTGTTAACACAGTTCTACAAATTTACAGTGTGTCTGTGGCTTTGTATCTATTATTTCATTTGCGATAAGGTTATCGATTGAACTAAGAAAGGGGAGATCAAGAAGAGAAAGGCACCTTGAGTTTGCTTGAGGCGAGAGACTTGCTTGGTTGCACTAGACGTCGCCTACGTAATTACCTGAAATTACACAAGCAACCGATTAGAATACTGTATTATTCAAGGAGTTCGATATGAAATGCGAGTTCGAAATGCAAGCCATGAAAACCATCGGAAACATTTACGAAAATGCATTCAGAAAACCAAAGCCAAAACCAATACAAGTACGGCATAAAAAATAGAGCAACTGGAGGTCTCTCCCGACTCAGCCGTAGAGTCTATCCTTGAGGCACATTCCGCTGAATATGGGACATGGTTTCGAAGAAGCCATTCCATAACAAGGAATCGATTCCGACGTGTCGGTTTCGACCGAATCGATGGCGATAGTGTTCCTTTCTTGCGTACCCCGTGGACGAAGAACGGGGCACGATATAGGGACGGGGCACTACACCATAACCAACTAAGAAAAAGTTTAGTCCTTAAAACTTATGAAAAGAACCTACCACTAGAAAAAATAGGGAAGGGAACTTTTTCCTCATCTCCGACTCTAGTTCCCAGGTCGACTCCTCGACCGCATGGTTCTTCCAGAACACTCGAACGAGAGGGATGGAACAATTTTGAAGCAGTTTATCCTTGTGCTCCACGATTTGTACAGGCTCTTCAACATACAATAAGTCTACCTGCAGATTTAGCTGACCAAAGTCTACCATATGGCTCGGATCGTGCATGTACTTCCGCAACTGAGAGACATGGAAGAGATTATGCATGTCCGACAATGCTGGCGGTAATGTAATCTAGTTAGCTACTGGGGTGACTCGCTTCAATATTTCGAAAGGACCGACAAATCTTGGACTCAACTTTCCCTTAGCTCCAAATCTCATGACTCCATGCATAGGTGTGACATTCAGAAACACGTGATCGCCCTCCAGTAATTCAAGGGGTCGTCGGTGGGTGTTGGCATAGCGCTTATGTCGACTATGTGCTATTTTCAATCTCTCCCGTATCAGTTCAAATTTTTGTACGGTCTGCTCCACCAGTTCTAGGCCAAGTATCTGTCGTTCTCCGATTTTATTCCAGCAAATGGGCGATCTGCACTTTCGGCAGTACAAAGCTTTATACGACGCCACTTAGATGCTGGACTGGTAGCTGTTGTTATATACAAATTTGGCTAATGGTAGATGAATGTCCCAGCTTGACTTCAAGTCGATCGCACAGAGTCATAACCTGTCTTCGAGAATCTGGTTCATCCGCTCTGTTTGGTCGTCGGTCTGAGGATGATAAGCTGAACTAAACTTCAACTTGGTCCCCAATGCTGAGTGAAGGCTACACCAGAAGTGTGACACGAACCGTCTATCCCGATCTGAGATGATAGATACTGGGACCCCTTGCAGTCGAATTATTTTATCATGATATATCTGAGCAAGGCGGTCTACGCTCCAAGTGACTTTAATGGCAATAAAGTATGCTGACTTGGTTAATCGATCGACGATGACCCAGACGGCATCGTCCCCCCATGGCGTCTTCGACAGGCCAACAATAAAGTCCATAGTGACATGATCCCACTTCTACTCTGGAATGGCAAGGTTTTGTATCTCTCCACCCGGTCGCTGGTGCTCAGCTTTAACTTGTGTCACGCCCCAGAACCAGAATACTGGAGAGTGGGGGACAGACACAACCAGCTACGTATATTGAGGTAAATCTCACCTTGTAATACGATCACGGCTGTCTAGATGCATGAGGGTTTATCTACAAGCCAACAGTCTCTTATGGTCATGAACAAGCCTAGTGTCTCAATCTCAAACAAGTATATAAATGTTACAAGATGATAGATCATCAGACATACAAAGTAAGGCGTCCCAAATATTACATATTCAGATGATCATGAAGCTAGTCATACAAAATGTGAAAACTATCAAGAGTTTCAGTCATACATGATCAATCCTAGGATTTGTCAATCATGTTACAGCCCGTAGGCAGATAGTAAATAAAGTTGCAAACGAGCTAACACTTACTCGACGGTTAAATGCCTCAAAAAATATTTTTACAAGAGAGTAGGATAGTAAAATAAGAACCCACTCGTTGCTAGGGTTACGCCTAGTGGTCACCATCTGGCAAGAAGGCTGGAGGATCCTCGAGTCCAACTCCGAAATCTGGCCATACAAAACCAGCTGGGTCAGACCCCAAAAGAGCAAGTGCCACAAGGGAGGCTTCACTTAAGAACTAAAACCAGCATATTAGCAAATGGGAACATAAATGGTAATAAAAGGCATGAGTTAGAGAAAACAAGATGATAAATAATAAGACAACTAAGGGACTATTCCGGTAGCCAAGTTACAACCCGTAAACCAAACAAGGACCAGGGTTGTAACCCTTCACCTGAACAGAGCTTAGTCTCCAACCAATTATCGACAAGAGTAAAGCATACGCAAGCATGTGCTGAAGTAATCATAGGCTGCCATCGATTAGACAAGACTAGACTGGACTACATTTATCATTCACGGCCACGCAAAGAGTACGGCTTGAAACTTTAACTAACTAGGGTTATCACAAGCCTAGTTACTAGGAAGATGCAATGAGATGTTCTAGCAGTCACAAGCCCTGCAGCTATCCAGGTTATCCAGGCAAGGTTCATTTAAGAGTTATCAAGAATTATTAGGTGGCTTGGAGTACAACACTAGACAATGTGCATAGAACTTGTTTCATGAAGTGCCCCACATGACAGTGGGTTGGAAATGTGTCCTACTCGACGGCAAGCTACAAATCCCTCAGGTGTGGCCGGGATAACGGGATCGTCTATAACTGGAAACATCTCTCTATATGAACTACTTGATCAATCTAGTCATTAACTTAGTCAGATTCAGTATAAATCCCTGACCATGAAAAATCAGGAATTCATGTCCTAGACATGATGCAAGACGAGATATGTAGCTTATATAGGCACAATCAAGAAAAATCAACCATGGTGTCAAGACAAGAGTTACTTAGCAAGTCAGGGTAGCTGTCGCAACAGCGTTCAAGATTATCACGTCATGCCAGGTTACTTGTTACTTGTCAAGATTACTTGTCAGAAGTGCGCCTCGATGGGCCACTATCCAGATTTTTATGTCATGTCAGATTATCATATCAATATTGCTTGTCAAGGGTGGGCCACAACGGACCACCATCAAGAATTTATCATGTCAATTAACATGCCAGGCTTACATCGTATTTATATCGAGTTCATATCAAAAACGAGTAAGGATATAAAATATGTGCAAAAATTATAAAAAGGAGAAAATTGGGGACATTATGCGCCCAAGGGTGAGGGGCAAGGGGTACCATAGCCAACAAGTGGCATTAGCCAAGTTGCGCCAGGGTAATAAGTTGTGCCAGGTACTAGGGGTGCCAAGGTCACAGGTTGTGCCCAAACATCAGGTTGCGCCTAGGCACTAGGGAGCCAGGCACTAGAATGCACAAGGTCGGGTCAAGTTGCACCAGAATGAGTCAGGCCAAGTCATGTTGCACTAGGCACTAGACTGTACGAGGCTAGGTTGCGCCTGACTCGGGTTGTGCCTGACTCAGGTTCCACCATGCTAAGGAGCACGCGCACTGGGTCAGGCTGCACTGAGCTAAGGAGCGCACGCTTCACAGTGGTGCAAGCTAAAAAGCTTGCACACACGACTCACTGTCTTCTCCAATCAGCAGGAATTTCCATAGTTTGAACCTATAGCTTCAAAAGTCTATAACTTGGTCAAAACAAGTCCGAATCCAACTTTTCAAAGGTCAAAATTGGATAGAATGAAATTTTTTACAACATGGAACAATTTTTTTTCGAAAATACCAAGTTTTCATAGATCAAAACCAAGAAAATCACGAAAAAGGGCAAAACCTAGATCTACAAAAATCTATCCATCAAAACCAAAAATAACAAGTTCTAAAGAGGCTTAGAACTAGGAAAGGAAGAAATTGGAACAATAAAATCCAAGATCCATCATGAAGCAAGTTGCACTTGCCTAGAGCTCTTGGGTGTAGGTGGAGAGGCGTAAATGAAGAAGATGGAGAAGTTATAAGAAATGAATGGAGGAGAGAGAGATAGGTTGACTTATATATTAAGCCCAAACCATCTCAAACCAAACCAAGCCAACATGTTGAACCAAACCAAAATAAACCAAGCCAAGATTAAACCAAGTCTAGGCTAAGCAAGACAAGTCTAACTACGATCTGTCATGTCCCGATTCCGTAGAATCGATAGTCGTCCCCCGGGCGTGATACCGTGCGAACCTAAGTTGCAATCGCACAAGGCATAGTCATAAGGTTATCCGAATCACAAAATCAAGTTAGAGTACGCAGAGAAAATTGAATGACACATTGAAATAGAAGTAAACTTTTTTATTGATAATAAAACTTCATTTACATTGACTCCAATACAATTATTGTCGTGCGTGCTACAACATGACTCGACTTACAAAACGAACGCTGATGAGATAGTCGTTCCATACATTACATCCCTTTTTACAAGCAAACCATTACAATTTCCACCTGCTATCGAAGAAAGTCGAGTCGCCATTTGTCTTCTTTTGTACTGAGTGCGGAGTCTTCAAAAAGGAATTTCAGAACACAAGTTTTCACACGCGAATGAGGCTTCTAAAGGGTTCACGTCGCCTTGAGCTTTAGGTGGCACGCCCTTCGTGGTTCGAGGCACCTGCGTGGAGAGCGAGGATCAGTACATTACACTTTGTACTGGTGCATGGCAATTTAAGTTCCATGCTCTCATTTGGTTGAAGAGTTTATATGACTTAGCATGTGAATATTTCTAACCATCCTAATGAATTTCAAACAAGCATATGACAATCATAATGTAAATTACGTTAGAACTTACCTACGACGAACCGTGCCGCACCTTTTGAGACTTACCATGTTCTTCCCTGTCAGTTGTTATCATTTTTGTATGCAATTTGTGTACGTGAAGGTCACTGGCACCACAAGCTATTTTGGACTATAGCTGGGTTAGACGGCGACCCTTTCAGCGCGGGTAGCGAGCCCCGCTGCAAGTTCTTCCGACTAACCATATTTTTGTTTTTGTCGAGCTCAGCTATCTTTTGCTTCCTCCTAGGCTGTAACAATCCCGTGTCTCGGGGTATCGCTCGAGGAAGCCATTCCTCGTGCACGAGTTGTCAAATGACCTTGCAAAGACAATTTTTAGCTATTAAGATATAGCCTACATTGTCTTTGAAACTTGCTTATTTTTATCGTGTCCGTGCCCTTGTATCTATTCTTTCATTCGCAACAACATTATTGATTTTCCTAAGAAGGGGGTCGAGAAGAGAAGGGTCAGCCACTCAGCTTGAGTTTACTTCAGGCGAGAGAACTTGTTGGTCGTGCTAGACGTCGCATACGCGATTACCTGAAATCGCACAAGCAATCGATTAGAATACTGCATTATTTAAGAAGTTCGATAGAAAATGCGAGTTCGAAATGCAAGCCATAAAAACCATCAAAAACATTCACAAAAACGTATTCAGAAAATAAAGCCAAAACCAACGCAAGCGGCGTAAAAAGCAGAGCAACGGGAGGTCTCCTCCGACTCAGCCGCAGAGTCAATTCTTGAGGCACAATCTGCTGGATATGAGACTTGGTTCCGAAGAAGACATTCTATAACGAGGAATGGAACTTAATTCAACCATTCCCGTTCGATCGATTCGATTGATCCCGACCTATCGGTCCCGACCAAATCGATAGCGACAGTGTTCCTTTATCGCGCACCCTGTGGACGGAGTACGGGGCACGATGTAGGGACGGGGCACTACACGATCTACCTGATAAATGTCAGAAATCCGTATACGTATCCTGAAAAATATGTATAACGGAAAACGGGAGTGACAACTTGCTGACAGGATATACACTGTGACACAAAGAGCGCAACATCCTTCTTCATGTCGTGCCACCAAAAGATAATACGGAGGTCCTTATTCATCTTGGTGCTACAAGGATGCAAGGAATATTTTGTATAATGCGCCTCCGACATTATCTCCTTTCTAAGTTCTGCGTCATCCGGAACACATAACCGACCTTTCACTCGTAACACTTCCGACTCGTCCTCTACGAAGTTAGATGCATTTTTCGTGGATGTCAGCTTCCGCATCTTCTCCAGTTATGGATCGTCCTTCTGAGCAGACTTGATTTTCTCCAATAGGCTCGGTTCTAGCCGCAGTTGTGCCAGTTCCACGTCTCTAAATCAAACTCGGAGTTCAATGCCCATTTTTTCCAAATCATGTAGCAGTCGACTGTTGATGGATAGTGAAACTAGGTACTTTTGACTCAGTACATCCGCCACAATATTTCTCTTACCCAGCGTATAGTCAATCGATAAGTCGTAGTCATTTATCAGTTCCAGCCATCGCCTCTGTCAAAAATTTAGTTCTTTCTGGGTGAAGAGATACTTGAGGCTCTTATGGTCCGTATAAATCCTATACGTCGTGCCATAAAGATAGTGATGCCACAGCTTCAATGCAAACACAATCTATGCTAGTTCTAGGTCGTGCATGGGGTAGTTCTTCTCGTACGGCTTCAGCTATCGAAAAGCAAAAGATATCACCTTTTTCTGCTGCATGAGCACACACCCCAAGCCCTGGCCAGAAGCATCGCTGAAGATTTAAAATCCCTCAGTCCCTTCAGGAAGAGCGAGTATCAGGGCCGAAATGAGCCGCAATTTTAGCTTTTGGACGAAGCTTCATAGTCATCTGACCACACGAATGCGACTCCTTTTTGGGTGAGGCGAGTCAAGGGCGATGCGATCTTCGCAAAATCCTTCACGAAGCGTCTATAGCATTCCGCCAAATCGAGGAAGCTTCGAATTTCACTAACAGACGCAGGCCGTTTCCAATTAATAACTGCCTCAATTTTCTTCGGATCGACTGAAATGCCTTCAGTAGAGATGATGTGCGCAAGAAAAGATACGATGTTCAGCCAGAACTCACACTTGCTCCTCTTCGCAAACAACTGATTCTCTCGGAGGGTCTGGAGCACGGTCCACAGATGTTTTGCATGTTGCGCTCGATCCTTCGAGTAGACAAGGATATCATAATAAAGACTACTAGAAATTTATCGAGGAATAAACGAAACACCTGATTCATTAGATCCATAAAGGCGGTAGGAGCATTCGTCGGCCAAATAGCATCACCAGGAACTCATAGTAGCCATAACGAGTGAGGAAGGAAGACTTCGGCACGTCCTCTGGCCTGACCTTGAGCTGGTGATAACCCGATCGAAGATCAATCTTCGATAACACCATGGCACCTTGGAGCTGATCAAACAAATCATCAATACAGGACAGGGGTTATTTGTTCCAGATGGAGGCCTTATTTAATTCATGATAGTCGATGCAGAGCCGCATCGATCCATCCTTCTTTTTGACAAATGGTGCTGGCACACCCCACAACGAGACACTTGGATGGATGAATTCTTTGTCAAGTAATTCATATAGATGTACTTTGAGTTTTTTTAATTCTGTTGGAGCCATTTTGTACAGAGCTTTTGAGATCGGTCGGGTGTTGGGGAATATATCGATGGTGAATTCGATTTTTTCGATCGGGTAGCATTCCACGTAGCTCATCCGGGAATACGTCGGGGAATTCTGCCACAACGTTGGCCTGACCCACGTTTGCACCATCCAGTCACGTGTCTCGAACGAACGCCAAGTAGCCTTCGCTTCCTGAATGTAGCATCCTCCGAGCAAAAATTGCTAAAATTACCATACACGTTGACAATGTCATAGTCCTTCATATCCAGAACTATCACGTCAAGACCGAACTTTTGACCCCATATACAGATGATTCCACCACCGCAGGCTAAGTTCGCAAGAAGTGGCACGCCTGAAGGTACACTTACGCTAAGGTCGAGGTCTAACGATATCATAGGAAATTTATGCTCGATGGCAAAGTCCGTCGATATGAAACTATACGAAGCGCCTGAATCAAATCGTACACGAGCAGGCATATTATTGAAATTTAATATACCTATCACTATCGTGTCCGAGGTGAATGCTTCATCCCACGTTATGGCATAGATGCGCCCTTGAGCATTAGGACGTCGGTCTTGGTTGTTGGGTTGAGTGGGTTGAGGAGGTCAGAGCGCCTGTCCTCAATTTTCTTGACGGTTTTGTTGGGATGGAGCATTGAGATGTTGTCTTCGGGCCATACAGTCTTGCTTTTGGTGACCCTTATATCCGCAAAAGAAGCATCCTCCTTCGAGGACAAAGTACTTGGTGGCATTGTGCCCAAAAGAATGGCACTTGGCACAATGAGATGATAGGTTATGTCCCTGGTAGCCGCCACGGTTTGGACGCTTTGATGCTTGATTATTGCCTCCCATATAGCTAGGACGTTTGTGGTTGGAAATGTGTACAATGTCTACAGCAACGGGAGGGTACTGGCTCTCAAGGTGGAGGGCATGATTTAGAGCATCACATGTGGTCTTGTACTCCAAAACCGCTATATGAGCACCGATAGGGCATCGCAGACCCACTTCGAACCGTCGTATATGACACTCCTCTGTAGGAAGAAACACACCAACAAATTTGGATAATTTGTTGAATTCTGTGGCATACTGTTCTACTGTCCAGTTCTCTTGTCTCAACAATACGAATTCATATTCCTTCTCTTAACGAACGACGAAGTGAAGGTACTCGATTTAAAAGGGTTTGTGAAACATGGCCGAAGAGATCGGTCCTGAGTTGTTGCCGCGTCAGATCGCTCGTTTGTACACGCCTCACCAGTCGTGCGTATTCAAACGTAGTTGAAGTTGTGCGCAGACGACTTTCTTAGATTCTTCAATGTCGAGGAGCTCGAAGTGATCTTCCAGCTCTTTCAACCAATCGATTGCCATAGAAGGGACTTCGGTACCGCTGAAGGAAGTGCGGCATGATTTTTTGAATTCTGACACTTCAAAGTTGTATCTTTTCGGTGCCGCCGGTTGACGCTCGGGCTCCTCTCGATCGACTTCGGTGGGTTGACCCATCGGCTCGGTGACAGTAGGTACAGTTGCAGAGTTTCTATTGGCCATAATCGTCTGGACAATCTGTTGTAGAGTATCAAGTTGCTTTTGCTGCATCTTGGTTTGAGCATCAAAGTGAGCTTCAAATAGGGCTTATTGTGCCTCCGTCTGCTGATGTCGGTTCTTGAACTATTTTTACTGTGCCTCCATCATGCATAACATCCTCTCGAGGGCATTGTTAGAAGGTTCGGCCCACGAGCTGCTCGAACCGCTCAAAGCACTTTGTTCTCGCTCGGTCGCAGTTTCTGCCACGGGTTCTGCCACTTCTAAAATATGTAGACACACACATTAGTCTCAAGATGTTTCAGACTCATTGTATGGAATAACTTATCTCATTGATGCGAGGTCAAAGGTTTGAGACTCTAGACGGAAGGCCAAAGGATGTAAATCCATGCTCTGATACCATTCTGTCTTGCCCCGATTTTGAAGAATCGATAGTCGTCCCCCGGGCATGATACCGTATGAACCTAAGTTGCGATCACACAAGGCATAGTCATAAGGTTGTCTGAAACACAACATTAAATAGAGTACGCAAAGAAATTGAACACATTAAAATAAGGGAAACTTTTATTTTTATTGATAATAAAACTTCATTTACAAGACTCCATTACAATCATTGTCGTGCGGGCTACAACATGACTCGATTATAAAATGAACACTGATGAGATAGTCGTTCCATACATTACATCCCCCTTTACAAACAAAACATTCCCAAGGACATGGAATAGTGGGGAGTCGAGATGCCATTTCTTCTGGACTGAATGTGGAGTCTTCAAAAGGATTCAAAAACAAGCCTTCGATAAAAGGACGAGGCTTCAATATACTTGCGTCGCCTTGAGATTAAGTGGCACGCCCTTCTTGGTTTGGGGTACCTGTGTGGAGAGCGCGGATCAGTATATTACACTTTGTACCGGTGCGTAGCAAATTAAGTTCCATGCTCTCATTTGGTTAAAGAGTTTATATGACTTAGTTGGTGAATCTTTCTAACCATCATAATGAATTTCAGACAAGCATAATGTAAACTATGCCAGAACTTACCTACGGTAGAGCGTGCTGTACAGTGTGAGACATACCATGTTCTTCCCTGTCAATTGTTATCGCCAGCATAGCGTGTTCAATTTATGTGTGATTGGTCACTAACATCACAAGACATCCTGGACTTATAGCTTTGTTAGTCGGTTCCCTTTCAATGCAAGTAGCGAGCCCAGTTGCAAGTCCCCGCCTAACCCGTGCTATCATCCAGCACAGTTATACCCTATTTTCTCCTAGGCCGAAATGGTCCCGTGGCCCCGAGTTGCCGCTCGAGGAAACTTTTACCTTGTCGACAAGTTGTCTATGACCATGCTTAGAACAATTTTGTTATTAAGGCATAGTCTACATTTCTTATGAGAACTTGACCATTACATCGTGTCCCACCTTGTCATGGCATCACCTTATTTGAGTCAATCTTTTGTTAACACAGTTCTACAAATTTACAGTGTGTCCATGGCTTTGCATCTATTATTTCATTCGTAATAAGGTTATCGATTGAACTAAGAAAGGAAAGGTCAAGAAGAGAAAGGTCAACCACTCACCTTGAGTTTGCTTGAGGCGAGAGACTTGCTTGGTCGTACTAGACGTCGCCTACGTGATTACTTGAAATTGTACAAGCAACCGATTAGAACATTGTATTATTCAAGGAGTTCAATATGAAATGTGAGTTCAAAATACAAGCCATAAAAACCATTGAAAACATTCACGAAAACGTATTCAGAAAACCAAAACCAAAACCAACACAAGTACGGCATAAAAAACAGAGCCACGGAAGGTCTTTCTCGACTCAGCTGTAGAGTCTATCCTTGAGGCGCAACCCGCTGAATATGGGACTTGGTTCCGAAGAATCCATTCCATAATGGAGAATGGATCTTAATTCAACCATTCTCATTCGACCAATTCGATCGATTCCGACATATCAGTTCCGACCGAATCGATGGCGACAATATTTCTTTTTTATGTACCCCGTGGATGAAGAACGGAGCACGATGTAGGGACGGGCTTCTAGATGAATGCTCGCCTATGTTTGCAAAAATAAAAGTGTTCTTTATTTCACAAACTTTGTAAGAAGATTATAATAGAATTCTGGGAAAGTACAACTATAGGAATCCGATCTGAAGATGATCGCTTTATCCCTTGGACGATGTGAACTTTGAAGACGGTAGCCTCTGAAGAATGCAGCAGCACTTTGGCAAAAACTCCTGATCTCTGGTGATGATCTGATGTTGATTCTGATTTTCTGATTCTCTCTGATCTTTCTGATCTGGGCTTCATAATGAAAGACTTGAAACTCTATTTATAGAGTTCTGGAAATAACTAATTTTTAGTTATTTTGGATTACGCCGGATGGATTGCGCAGACATTGGACTGCGTAAGCAACGAACTGTGCTGGTAGTTACTCGATCGTGGACCAACTGTATGAGACGTGTGGCATTGTTTGATTGAAATGTGCTTGGTCATGTACAGATGGTTGCCACGTGGTGAGCAATTAATGGCATGTAGGCCACGTGTAAATTGTCAGTTGTCTTGATGGAGTGTGCCACATGAACTGCGCTGGCTTCAGACTGCGCTGAGATTGAACTGCGCTGCTGGAAATCTGGCAGACTGCGCTTCGATTGGGTTGGTAGCTTGTGCTGGCTGTACAGCTGTCCTCGAGCGCTGTGCTGCACAAGAAATGAACAGTTTCCTCATTCTTCAGGCTATCAGCTGTCAGAAGATCTGATTTTCTGTCAGATAATGATGACACGGCCACGTCAGCTAGCACGCTTGGATGTGTGTGCAGTTCAACTTGCACAGTTGAGTTGTTGTGCAATCTGTCTCCTGCGCAGTTCACTTGAAGGATACACAATTTGATTTTTATTGCATGTTTGATGGGTGCAACTTGATTTTTAGGACCTACAAGACCCCCTTCAAAGTTTTTAAAATTTGAAAACATTCAAAGTTTCGAAATACTTTGAATTTCGAATTTAAAATCAAGTTGTGCAAGTGATGCCTTGACTGCGCATTTGGAGGAACCAGCTCCTAATTTTTCGGCGCAATCTGAGGTGACTGTTACTTTTAAAAAACTATAAATAGTTTTCGTTCTTCTTTCTTTCATTCTTTACTTGTTTCCAACTGTTCAAGAGAGAAAAGCTTCTGTGCCAACTCCGACCACTTCTACTTTCTCTCCGTCGACATCAATGGCCCCGAAATGTTCAGCCGCCGAGAGGGGCAAAGCCCCCGCTAAGTCTTCGACTCGGGTTGCGCCCCGAATTTCACGTCATGAAGTTGGCCATCCTGCACTTCAAGGTAGATGATGAACTCGATCAAAAACCCTTTTTAGGGTTCTTTGACATTGTCGAACCTTCATACCTATCTCTTTTTAGAGATTTGATGGTATTGCGCCGTCCTGTTTAGGGTTTTGGTTGCACAAACACAATAGTTTTCATTTTTATAAAAACTATATTCTTGCACAATCGGTTAGAAAGCGCTGGCAAATGTTCAGCGCAATCTATCGATTTGCGCAAGTCTGTCCAGTGTAAACTGATGCCTTGCGCAAGTGAGTTAGCGCAAGCTGATGAGTTACGCAAGTGGATGTGCTGGCACAACTGGATATTTTGTGCATGTAGGCTACATTAGCGCAATCTGATACTATGCACATAGCGCAATCTGACACTTGCGCAATTTGCTAATTTTTTAACAGACTCTTTGACTTTGTATGTACTAAATTATGTCTTTTTGTTTGATGCAGTTAACCTCAGAAAAGACCCAAATTATGAAGTCTTTACAGGGACTTTGGCTGAGCCAGAGTTTAAGGAGGATCTGTCCCATGTAACATTTCCTCAGTATGCCCTACCATCGTCTCGACAAGCCATCTTAACAGCACAAGACAATGAAACATTGCTGAGTCTGATGAACGGGCAGCCTCTGCAAACTGCTGACGCCATCATTCATAAGAAGCCTCTATTTTTGTTTGGTGAGGCTCTTGATAAGAGTTCTCAGCCAAGGCCTCGAATTGAACAGAGACTCTTTCAGAGAGGCGAGAAAATGATACTTCTACCTGAGATTTCCAGGTGCCTTTCCCTATCTCGCTACGCTTTTGCGAGCTACCCCAGGAGAATAGACTGGGATATAACTCATCTTCAACAAGCCAGAACAGGGAACATTTGTGTGAAGAAAGGACCAAATAACAAGGACATGTTTTACAGTTCGTCTGAGCGTCACAGCTCTCTGCTCAGAGGATTAAAACCTGGGTGCATTCCACCGGAGAACTCCTCCCTGCTGCTGCCAGTCAGGACGCCGATATTCACAAACAAATTTGCGAAAGTTGAAGAAAGATATCCAGATCAAGGCATCCAATTGACAGGTCTTGTTAATCCGGATAACAAGAGATGGAATTGTATAGCCAATTGGATATTGGCTCAATTCGAAGAGAAACTCAAGGAGATTGAGCTGTACCAGCCGGTATATTCTACCGTTTATGGCTTCCAACCCAATACTCACCTATTCCTTGCTTTGGCAGAAAGGTACAACTTCAGAACAGGGACTTTTATGACGTCCTGTGGGGAGATCGGACTGGCTCTTCACGAGATGAAGTACATCTCGAATCTACCAATGGAGAATATCCCTTATGAGGAATTTGTCCCTACCAATGACGAGTTGGACAAACTTCGTCAGGAGAACGCTGATATGGTGGCCGTTTTCGAGGAGCTCTTGTGCCACTACAAAATCTGTTCCTTGTATTACAATAGTGGTTCGTCAGGCACTTGCTACTCGACGAAATGGTTACCATATCTCTTCCTTAACCACATTATGGAGAAGAAAACCAAGGAACACGACAATTGTAAACCCAACTTCTTTAAACCACTCAGCAGCAGTAAAGTGATTGGGTTGATGGAGGAGAATAAGGAGATGGATATTAAGATTGATGATGAGCTTCAATATCCTCCTTTCAAGACAGGAGATAATATTGAAAGTTTCATGAGGATGGGCTATAGGCCCATGTCAAAGGAAGCCCAGCTGGCGGATTTCCTCACTTACTGGCTCCGACGATTCATTATCCCTGGAGCGAGCGTCGTCGATCATTTCCATCGAGGCGTACTTTTTTCTGCCGTCCGCTTAGTCTTTGGCTATCGGATGGATCTTTTGTCGGCAATGACCTGCCGAGTGAACGCTGGCCTCCGCCTGTTTATAAATTTGATGCTCAAAGGGAAAGACGAGAAAGGTAGCTTTCCGTGGCTAGAGCTGCCATATACATACTTATTCGGATGGTTGCTTCTGCACTATCCTACTCTGATGAATCCCGACATGAAAGCGGTAGACGGCAGCTTCTTAAGGAGATTCTCCAGGAGCAAATTGATATACACCAGTTTAAGAGATTGCAGGCGTGCTCTGAATCTCGGGAAGGGGTGGAACTTCTATTGTGTTCCCCCTCCAGCTGGCTACAAGCACATGGCTTCAAATCTGGTCGACTTAGGGAGGCAGCCTTTGGGTCATGCAGTTTTTGATTGGCTGAGGACAATACGGCCGTCACACTTGGTCTACAGATTTGAAGACGAATGTTATTTGGAACCTTATCTTTCCAGCCGCTTTGTCCGTCAATTCGGCTACGACCAGTTTCATGTAGGCAACGCCATCACGTGCCTACAAGGAAAAGGCTATCTGATTGATGGAGCCCGGGCTTGGGCTTATTATAATGCTCGAGACACCAGAACAACATTCTCGATGCCGATGAAGAGCGACCACAGTCCTCGGATGTTGTATACATATTCACTTTTCTATACATCCGCGAATACCTTTGCCGAGAACTTCAGTCTCGCGGACAGCTTTACGACAGCGGCCAGATTAAAGAAGGGAGCAACTGTTGTGTCGGCTCCTGGCAACGATGAAGAGCGTGAACCGGCCGATGCACCGTTGGAAGCTTTAAGGGAAGCCAAATTCCCAGAAGAAGTCAACGAACCATTGTGCATTTCCTTGAAGGTTGTCAAATCTCCAGCGAAGGAGAGGAAGAGAATGATAGAAGAACCTTCTTCTCCAGTTGCTAAGAAGAAGCTTCTCTTGGAATCGTCGAAAAGGGTTACTACCCGTTCACAATCTCGGCAGCAGGCCGAGTCAATTCAAAGAGAAGAGGCGGCGACCCCGACCTCTATCCAAAGACAAGACAATGTTATAGATGTAGAGAGCCCAGAGAGACCTCTACACAGAAAGAAAATAGGCTTCAGGAGAAAGAAAGTAGTCACTCCAAGACCTATGTCATCAGTCGTGGCTAGTGCTGCTGCCGGAATCACAATGTCATCTCCTACACCTATCCCTGAGCCCGAAGCTTTCAGTCCAGTGAGGAGGGATGATGTTGTAGAGACCAGGGAGGAGGTCCTGGAGAAAGAGGATGAAGTGGTGCGATCTCCTACACTTGCAGTAGAGACTACCCAGCTTCCAGCTACACCGAGAACACTTCGTGATGAAGAGGATCGATTAATAATCGACGCTCTGAACGAATGAGAATTTGGCCTCCATGATGATGTGGATCCGATCGCAGCAACTGATAATGGAGCACGAAAAGAGAGCACAAGTGTTGAAGTTTCATCAGCAGAGGCTGTTGATGATATACTTAATCCAGAGGAGGACGCTGATGTCCATATATCCCTAGAAGCTGTTGATGACACATTGAATCCAGAAGAGGATGTTGATGTGCATGTATCTCCAGAAAAGAATGTGGGTGAAGAAGTAGCACCTAAGGAAATTACTACTGCTGATCCCAAAGGTATTTGAATGATATTATCAATCTTTTTTTTATAGATTAAATGGCTGACATCTAAATTTTTATCGATGCAGAAGTTGAATCTTCTCCAATTCCTCCAACATGCACTGACATAGTGCCAATAAAAGAGATAGCCAGCGGTAGCAGACACTTTTCGGGCGACTCCGAAGCAGGTAGTAGTCAGGCAGTAATGTCTGAAGCTACTTCTGTGAGGTTGCAACTCGTGTCAGCAGAGGACAAACTTGTCCATGGACCTAGCAATGGTAAGATCACTCTTACTTTTGATCCTTCTCGATAGTTGCTAATAACAGCCAGCTGATGGTGTTTGTCTGATTTTGCAGAGGAACACCTGGGAGGGGAGACTAGCTCTACCATGGCTCCATTATCCAAAGAGACCTCCACTCACGTGCAAGAAGCTGAACGTCCATCTGCACAGACACATGCTGCTTCAACGTCTATGGGAGTAGCTGCTACTCCTGGTGCCATTGCCACTAACAGATTCAAAATCGATTCCTTCACCAACCTTTTCTTCAATTCACTAGGACCTTTAATAGAGAGGGTAATGGATAAAGAAGAGGTTGGTTTCATAATTGTTAGGGGTCCAACCTCCTATCTGATAGCTGCCATCCGGAGTCAAGGTAATGAAGCGCAAGCTGCTTACCTTGAACACATCTTGGATGAGCTAGAGGAATCGGTTAAGATCTACAAAGATCTAAATCGGGGAGAGGTGGAATCTTTGGTACAGGCCGAGTTTGAGAGGATGTCACAAGAGGCTGCAGTTGCAAAGGTTGATTTCTAGATTATCTTGGACACTTTCACTGCCAAGTCTTCAGAATATAACTCTCAAATAGAGATAATAGCATCTGCTGCCGAGGAAAAGGAGAAGAAAGTTGCTGAACTAAAAGCAGAATCTGCCCGTCTTCAAGAAGAATTGAGACTTGTTCAGCTTGCTCTGGAAGATGAGACCACACAACATCAAGCTATAATTCAGCAACTGGACGCCCTGACCCAGGAAAGAGATGAATATGTCATAGCTCATCAAGCTGAAATCTCTCGCAGACTAGTAACTCTACCGACTTTCGACGATAAGTCTGGAATGGAGGAAGCTAGGAGGCGAGTGATAGATTCTCGTGAGGAGCGACTACAAACTTTAAAGCAGCAGATGACTAGCTTGATGACCCCACCAGCAGAATAGAAAGACTTTTTTGTATCTTCAATTTTTGTGACATGTAATTTTGTAATGTCTTTTAATTTTGATCAATAAAAAGACATTTCGTTTGTGGCTCTATTATTTATTGCATATCTTATTCAGATATAAATAATAGCGATAGAAAATATATTCAGAGGTGCAAGACATGATATATTTCTTGATTTTATAAAATAATTATATTTATTATATCTGCTCAGAGGTAATGTGGACATGGCAGAATATAATTTGTTGAATATCATTATTTCAGTAGACAACTTAATCAAAGATAACGAATATATGACAAGTTGCTGATATGAACGAAATGGATGAATCGTCAAAATGTGTGAACGAAATGAATCGTTAGGATGAACGGATGGACCGTCAAATGAATGGAATGAACGGATGAACCGTCAGATAGATGAAATGAACGGGCGAACCGTCAGATAAATGGATGAACGGGTGAACCGTCGGATAAATAGATAAATGGGTGAACCGTCAGATGAATATGATGAACGGGCGAACCGTCAGATAAATGTGATGAACGGATGAACCGTTAGATGAATGTGATGAACGGGTGAACCGTCGGATGAATGTAATGAACGGGCGAACCATCAGATGAATGTGATGAACGGGTGAACCGTCAGATGAATGTGATGAACAGGTGAATCGTCAGATGAATGTAATGAACGGGTGAACCGTCAGATGAATGTGATAAACGGATGAACCGTCAGATGAATGTTATGAATGGGTGAACCGTCGGATGAATGTGATGAACGGGCGAACCGTCAGATGAATATGATGAACGGGTGAACCTCAGATGAATGTGATGAACGGGTGAACCGTCGGATGAATGTAATGAACGGGCGAACCGTCAGATGAATGTGATGAACGGGTGAACCGTCAAATGAATGTGATGAACGGGTGAACCGTCGAATGAATGTAATGAACGGGCGAACCGTCAGATGAATGTGATGAACGGGTGAACCGTCAGATAAATATGATGAACGGGTGAACCGTCAGACGAATGTGATGAACAGGTGAACCGTCGGATGAATGTAATGAATGGGCGAACCGTCAGATGAATGTGATGAACGGGTGAACCGTCAGATGAATGTGATAAACGGGTGAACCGTCGAATGAATGTAATAAACGGGCGAACCGTCAGATGAATGTAATGAACGGGTGAACCGTCAGATGAATGTGATGAACGGGTAAACCGTCGAATGAATGTGATGAACGGGCAAACCGTCGGATGAATGTGATGAACGGGTTAACCGTCAGATGAATGTGTCGCTTCATTGTCTTACTAATCTCTGTCTATAAATAGAACAGAAAATCAGACGTAATGATCACTTTCACTTTTCAACACAAAGATGTCATCTGGAGATGCATCCAAGAAGGCTGAGATCGCCCCAAAGGTTAAAGCGGTTACTGAAGAACGTCCAGTCGAGCCGGCCCAGCCAAAGCAGACAAAGGCAGACGACGGTTCGTCTGCATCCAAGCCGCCAAGGGACATCTTGGACTTCCTTCTTGAACCAGAGAAGACTGAAGAAGAAGCGGCCATGAGGATGGCTGCTTGCATGTTCCTGGTGGGTTCGAGCAAGAATGTTCTCAGCTCTTTTGCTGATTATGTTTTTAAGAAGGACGGTAGTGGTCCTCGTCCCAATTTTGAGAAGGATGATAGTGACCTTCCTTGATATTATGTACTATCATTCATGATAAAATAAAATAAAATTTTATTTATGAACTTGTCTGATGATTATAAGCAATGTCTTTTACATTTATACATAATACTTTTTGAGAAATTTGCCATTGATGGGCATCATTGCAACTCGACCATCCAGTTATGTGAGTTGATAGGCTCTATTTGAGAAGACTTTGCTCACAATGTCAGGCCCTTCCCACTTCGCATCGAACTTGCCCTTGCTCATATGAGTCATAGTCATAGGACGTCTGACAGTTAGAACGAGCTCTCCTTTCTGAAAGGCTCTGACCTTAACTTTGCGATTGAAGGGCTTTGAGATGCGGGCTTGATATAACTCAATATGTTGTTGAGCCAATAGCCATTTCTCGTCAAGCGCTTCTATTTTTTGGAGTCGAAGAAGGTTGTTATTCTCTGTAGTGAGCTCGTTGGCGATGGCAATCCTTAAAGACGGAATTTGAAGTTCCAGGGGTAGAACCGCTTCACAGCCGTACACCAAAGAGAAGGGTGCACAGCCTGTAGGGTTACGGACCGTAGTACGATAGGCCCAAAGACATTCTCCAAGCTTTTTACTCCAGTTTCGTTTGTTAGTAGACACAAACTTTTTGAGGAACTTGATGATAGTCTTGTTGAAAGCTTCAGCCAAGCTATTAGCAGTAGGATTGTAAGCTGTCGAAGCGACATTGTCAATCCGATGATCGTCACAGAACCTTGTAAACTTTTGACTGATGAACTGAGGTCCACTGTCCTGAATGATTCGTCGAGGTACACCAAATCTATAGATGACATAATGTTTGACAAAGTTGATGACACTGCTGGTCTTGACTTCAGCCAAGGGTTTAGCTTCGGCCTATTTGGAGAAGTAGTCGGTTATTGCTAGTATGAACCGATGTCCTCTAGAAGAAGGAGGATTGATAGGACCTATGATATCCATGCCCCAAGCTTCAAAAGGCCAGGAAGCAGCAGTCGGATAAAAGAATTCTGATGGTTGATGAATAAAATCTGCGTGGATTTGACAAGCTCGACATTTCCTTGCATATTCGATGGCATCAGATACCATAGAGGGCCAGTAGTAACCCATGCGTCGGATACGATCTTGTAGCTTAGGACCGGGTTGATGTGCTCCGCAGACACCATCGTGAGCTTCACGCAATACTTGCTTCGCTTCATCACCAGCAAGACAGCGCAAGAGTAGGCCGTCCTAAGTCCGCCGATAAAGAGTTTTGGTGGTCTGATTGTAGTAGAATCGCAGAGATTGCCGATGAATACTCGTAGCTTCCTTGGGATCTTCAGGAAGTATATCATGAACTGCGAAGTCGATGAAGGAAGCTCTCCAATCTTCACTGATAACATTAGTTTCAATAAGATTACTGAACTCAATATTACGATTGTTTTCGATGCAGAATAATTCCCGATTAGAGACAACCACCACCTGCTGTCTTTTGATAGGAATGGCTAAGACTGCTGCAAGATTAGCCAAAGCATCTGCTTCAGTATTGCAAGCTCGACGGACATATTCGATGAAGAAGGCTTTGAATGATGTAGCCATGTTGATTGCCGCTTCATAGTAAGGCACTAGATCTTGATGGCGAACCTCATAGGTTCCTCTAACCTGGTTAACAACCAGCTTGGAGTCGCCATACACTTCAAGATATTCGACGTCCAGTTATTTAGCTAACTGAAGACCAATGAGTAGAGCATTGTATTCTGCTACATTGTTGGAGCAAGGTTCATCTAAGGAGTAGGCTCTTTGGATAGTTGACCCGTCTGGAGAAACAAGGACAACTCCAACTCCTGCGACAATGGCACCATTGGGTCCAATCCTGGATGCACCATCAAAGAATAGACGCCAAGTAGGAAATTCTTCGGAGATCATATTTGATTCTAATGTCTCGTCTGGAATTTCATCATAAAGTTTGGATGTCTCTGGAACAGGATGAGCTGCTAAGAAATCCGCCAGTGCTTGACCTTTAACAGATTTTTGAGGAATATATACCATGTCATATTGGGCTAGCAGAATGGCCCATGTAGCCAGTCGAGAATTGAGTGTGCTAGGCTTCTTCATCAGTACCCGAAGAGGATTAACTCGGGATATGACATGAATAGTTTAGCCAATGATGTAATGCCTCGTCTTTTGAACAGCAAACATAAGAGCTAGGCATTCTTTTTCGACCGAACTATAACGGTGTTCGGCACCAATCATAGTACGACTGAGATAATAGATAGCTTGTTCATGGCCTTCTTTGTTCTTTTGGGCAAGTAAAGCACCCAATGAATGGTCCATAGCACGGACATACATTAAGAATGGTATGCCTGAAATTGGTGGCACCAAAATTGGTAGGTTCATAAAATATCATTTTATGTCGTCGAATGCTCGTTGACATTCTTCGGTCCAGATGAAAGATACAACCTTCTTCATTAGCTGAGTGAATAGTCTGCAGCGTCCAGACAGATTCGAAATGAATCTCCCGATGTACGCAAGTCGACCTTAGAATTCTCGTAGCTCTTTTAGGTTGCGTGGAGGACGCATCTCTTGAATGGCTTTGATCTTCTCGGGATCCACGTGTATACCCTTAGAGGTAATGACGAAGCCGATAAATTTGCCACTAGAGACACCCAAGAATGACTTGGTGGGATTCATTTTGAGTTGATGTTGGCACATTAGATTGAAGATAGTTCTCAAGTCTTGGATGTAATCTTCCTTTAGACGACTTTTGACAGCAATATCGTCCACGTAGCATTCGACAGTCTTACGAAGATGATCTCGAAAGATGGTACTCATAGCTCGTTGGTAAGTTGTACCAGCATTCTTGAGACCAAATGGCATTACGGTATAATAGTAGACTCCGCGAGGAGTGCGGAAATAAGTATGTTTTTCATCTTCAGGATTCATCCGAATCTGATTGTATCCGGAGAATCCATCCATGAAGGATATTCGCTCGAACCCACAAGTATTGTCAATCATGACGTCCGTGATAGGAAGAGAAAATTTATCTTTTGGACAGGCTTCATTAAGATCTCGAAAGTCGATACAAACACGAACTTTGCCGGTTTTCTTCAAAACTGGGACGACATTGGCTACCCAATGTGGATGTTGTTCTTTTCGGATAAAGCCACAAGCGATGAGCTTCTTGACTTCATCGTCGATTGCGTCCATCATTTCTGGCTTGAAGCGTCGTTGTTGCTGTTTGACTGATTTTGCATTAGGCATGATATTCAATTTGTGAGTAGCAACTTTAGGATCTAGACCTGGCATGTCTTCATAGCTCCAGGCAAAGACATCAATGTATTCTTGAATAAGAAGAATTAATTCTTGCTTATCTGCCTCTGGAAGGTTCTTGCTGATGAATATTGGACGAGGTGACCCACTTTCTCCTACATCAATTTGAACCAATTGATCTTCGGTAGGAGGTTTCCTTTGTTCGAATTGGAGTTCCCATTGGGTATCCATTCGTTGAGCCCAAGGATCTGTTTCGGGGTTTTCTTCAATATCCTCGTCATAGCCTTCTGGAAGTTCAACGGAGACCATGTTAGACGATACGATCAATCGATGAACTTGACCGATGCTGGTGTCATAATCCCATGATCTGGAATCATAAGAGTTAGAGCGCTCCTCGCTATCGGATTCGGAGACTGCTGGAGATAATATCGGAGGTGAAGTATATCCTAGACCTCTTTTGGTCCTGCTATAGTACATCTCTGATTTTTCTTTCAGAACAGCCGTACGGATAGGAGTTCTTCTTCTCTTACCGTAGTTGAGGCCATTCTTGAAGTCATAACCCATCTTTCGGATTTTTTTTTTTTGATTGTTGACTGTAACGACGAAGTTGAAGATGCCCCGTATCGTTACTTTTGCTATTATCCGTATAACTGAATTTTTGTTCTGGTCTTTTACTAAAAAGTATCGGACTCTCGCCTCTCTTTCGAGAAGGGACAACAAAGTATGAATCATCTGGGTGTTCGAGTAAGACTTCTGTTTGAAAAGACTGTACAACTCCCATTGTAAATGACTGAAAGCTATCTAACATATCCAAATAGCCCTTAGCATGATAAATGACATCAGTATACTGGAAAGGAGATGCTTTTTCATTGATTTGTAAATCTGTATTTACAACAGGACCTTTAGCCTTAGCAGGCTTGGTCAGATTGATTACAAGAGGGAGAGAAGAAGAACGTGGAGGAGGATTGGACTTATTACGACGGAGGTCGATAACAAGCGGCTCAGAAGTGGTGAGCTCCCTTTTATTCTTATTATGAGAAAAATCAATAACAAGTAGCTCAGAAGAGGTGAGCTGCCTTTTTTCCTTGTTACGACGTAGGTCGATAACAAGTGTCTCAGAAGAGGTGAGCTCCCTTTAATCTTGACCACCATCAGTTGGTTGTTTCTGGACTGGCAAGTGAATAGCCAGTGGTTTGGAGGATTGAGGGTGAGAAACACGCCCTTTGACAGGTATGATAAGGGTGTCATTAGGCACTGTTTCTTGTTCTTCTTCAATGTCCAGAGACAGTACTACCTTCATGAATTCATCCTTATACATGCGAGCATCGTTACAATATGCTTCGACACCTTTGAAAGGATAGAGATCCGCAACCTCCTTTTGAACCTCTCCATTGTCATCGACATATTTGAAACATTGATGGAGAGTCGAAGGAACAATGTTGTGTTCATGTAAGAATGGTCTCCCCAACAGAGCATTGTAAGAACAACCATGGTTGTCTATGATGTAGAAGGTCACCTTTGTGCGGAGATTGCCTATTTGGAGTTTTAGGCGAATCTTGCCCAGAGGCTCACTTCTTCCTTGGTTGAACCCCAGGATGGTGGTGATTGTACTGGAAAGACTATGTACTGGGATCTTCAGTGCATCTAACATTGTCTTCGACATGATGTTGAGGGCAGACCCTGGATCTATCAGAATACGATCGACTTTCATCGAGTCGACATATCCTATATAGTATAGAGGACGGTCATGTCTATTATCGTCCATCAGCATGTCATCTTGTGTGAAGGTAATATTTGGAATTAACTCCAACACACTATGACAATGGAGGCAAGAGACTGGCTCTACTTTCGGCTTCTTCAGAAGAGTTAGACAGGTTTCTGCCTACATGAGAGCTTCACTCAGAGTTTCTCGAGTCTCTTTAGAGAGGCGCAAGAGCTCGAAGATTGACAGCCTGGCCGGTGTATTGGCTAGTTGAGCCAAGATATCAAAGTTATATGGCTTCTCAAGTCCAGAAGGAGATGACTTCTTCAAAGGTTTGTTGAAGCAGACTTGTTGTTTGCCTTTGTCGGCTGCCGTCGGCTTGGGATGAGTGGGTTCTACAACCGGTGAGGATGCAGCAGGAATGTCCTCAGTAGAAGCAGGTTGTACTGGAACATACTCAGAAGAAGAAGCAGGATTTTCTTGAGTCTCGGGAAGTTCCCGTAGATAGGCTTTCCCTGATCTGGTGCCCAATAGGATTTCCTCTTCAACTATGGGGTCAAAAGACACCATATTGCAGATCTTTGTTTTGTCCTTGGAGTGTTCTTTCTTCTTGGAGGAAGAGGGAACTTCGAACTCCGAAGCAAGATCAGGGTAAATCCACATAATCTCGCCATTGTCAAGAAACAAGGGGACGAGACCTTCACTTCCTAGAGGAGGGAGATTCTCGATCTCAAGAGTAGCTTTAGGGATAGGGATGAAACCGTACTGTACCATCTGAGGAAGGAAGTTACCGAACTGAACTGAGACCATGTTTGCGGTAACCGTCTTCTCGTCTTGCTGTAGAGTGACAACACCAACGTTGACTAGCTCTTGAATCTTGCCCTTGAGCACATAACATGCTCGAGTGGGATGCCCAATGAACCTGTGATAGACACAGTATTTGGGATGATCAGTCTTACCGACCTCATCAGGCTTCTTCGGGTCTGGGAGTTGGAGCTTATTGCTTTTGATCAAGCAATCAAAGATGCTCACGGTGTCATTCTCGTCAAAGGAGTACTCTACTTTCGGACGAGATTCCCTTGATGGAGGTGCAGAAGGAGTAGAAGTAGACGTAGGTGGAGCTACGTTGACAGCCAGAGATTCTTTGTTCTTCAAGTTGATGTTCAAAGTCTCTTTTCCCTTGCGGTTGTTCTGGCGATTACCACCACCCGATATCTGATGTTCGTCCCGGTCGGGGTTAGATATGTGTACCCCTAGCTGCTTGAACTTGTCAGCGCTACCTTCAGCTGCTTTAGCATTGACAATGAAGGATGGCCAATCTTGGAACTGAGTTGACCCCGTCCATATGCTGATAATAGGCAAAAGATTTGCCTTACAGGTGTCTATAGTGACAGCGGCCGGAGTTCCAGGAGGCATTTTTAAAGCTTCTCGACGGAACCTTTCAATGAAACTCTTAGCGATTTCATTATGCCTTTGTTTGATTTTGTTGAGGGCTGACATGGTAATGTCGTTGATCCCCTCATATATTCGTTCCAAGAAGATTTGTTTTAGACCTGAGAAAGAGGTGATACAGCCATCGGGCAAGCTTCTGTACCAATCGTATGCCACATCGGCTAAACAGCCGACGAATACCCTGGTAGGAAGAGCGTCATTTGGCTGAAGTTGGACAGTCATTACCTCAAAGTGGTTACTGAACTGACTAGGAGAATTTCTGCCATCAAACAGGGAGATTGTTGGAATCTTGTACTTAGGAGGAAATGGGACTTCCTTCCATTCAACTGGGTAGGGTTGTTTGATCCCCAACCTCTGTAAGTTGTCCTTCTATTTGAAGGCCTCGAATTGAGTGTGCAGGAGTTTGACAGCTTCATTAGCATCCTCCAATGATGTAGAAAGAGCAGGCTGAATAAGAGTGTTAGGGGGAGGAACAGTGTGGTAAGCACTACCCCCAGCACTTGACTGACTGGGTGTAGGTTAAATTGGTACAGGGGGTACTTGAGGAGATACTACCCCCAGCCCTACATTGACAGGCACCGACGATGCTATGATCTCAGGATTTGTAGCAGGTACAGTCGGTGGTACTGTATGTTGGGCCACGATGATAGAATGCATACTTGCAACCGTTTCAGCCATGGTCTTCAACTTGACTTCTAGTGCAGCTATTCGTTGTTCTTGACTAGCCGAACTAGAAGCATCTGGGTCTTCAGTGACAACATAAGCTGTCACTTCTCTAGGTACAGTGGAGGACACTGTCTGTTCAGAACTTTCGCTGTATGCATCATAATCAGAGAAAGAATCATCTCCTGAGTGAGAAAGGGGGAGATAACTGGAAGGATCTTGGAGAAGATTCCTTTGACCGATTGTGTCTCGGCTTCGGGATCTGGTATGTCGAAATACTCCTTCAGAAGATTCTTGGAGTAGATCTAAATACCGCTGGCTGGGCTTGCGAGGATTGCCGTATTTGGAGCACTTCCTTGCCCCAGTGTCTCGAGAAGTCATGTTGACGGAAGCGTACAACACTTCGTCTTCATCTTTTGACATTGGTTCAGACTTTGCAGAGTTCAAACGATCAAAGACAGATCGTTTTGTTGTCTGACAACAACACTTAATGACGACCTTGTGATTACAATGGTGTCCAAGTGGTTGAACTGGAGGTGTTGAGAAGTTGTCCCATTTTTGTTTGAGGTGTTCTCGGAGAGCGGGAACAATGACGGGACGAGAAAAAGTTCGAGGGATATGTTCTTTGACAACATTCGGAACATGGTTCCGATTCTTCAGATGTTTTGTCCCTTGAGTGTACAGGGAAGTACTCACTTCATTAGCATAGGTGTCAGGATTCTTCACCTTGGAAGTTTTCCTCTGATGCTGGTTGATCTTCGGCATTGGCTATTTGCGTTTCGCCGAAGTTGGTCTATTGAGATAAGTCCTTAGATCAGCAAATTCACCCCCAGGGGTTTCTGTCTGAGACACCTGTAATTTTCCCTATTTTGAATGGGATATCCTGAGAGTTGGGAGATCTTGGAATTCTGCTACCGGAGTAGGAAGAATATCTCTTTGATCAGTACACTTCCCTTTGGCAAGGAGGGAAGAAGAACTGATTGGTGCCGAGGCACATTCAGATTGATCTTCTACGGTAAAAATCGAGGAAGACAGAGAAATGACCAAAGGGCCTTTTCCTTTGTTTTGTGAAGAAGGGTTAGCTAAAGAGCGTTTTCCTCTGTTGTCTTCCAAGTTGTGGAACGAGGAAGTTTGAGAAAAGACCAACGGGCCTTTTTCTTTATTCTGAAGAGGAGGAGGAATAGTCAACAGACTACCCCCAGTGGATTGCGCTGGAGCAACTGGGTGCTTGGAAAGAGGAGCAGAGTTTTTTCCCTTGCTGTAAAAAGAAAGAAGATTAGCCAAAAGGCTGTCACTCTTAGACTGCGCTGGCACAGTTTGCGCAGGGGTTGAAGTGGCAGTAGGTGCATTGGCTGGTTGTACATGAGAAGTTATGACAAATGGCCTTCTGGCCACAGACACTGTAGCTTGCGCAGCAGGAGTCTTCACTTCAGAGTGCTTGAGTTGCATTCTGGTTGCTGGAGTGGTAGACTGCGCAGGAAGAGTTGCAGCCAACTACGCCAGGAAAAGAGGAGTCTTACACTTTACCAGAGCAGCATAGGAAGTTGTTTGTGCACTGTCAAGGGGAGCAGTATACTGCGCATGGGCAGTAGAGGCAGCAGACTGCGCAGCAATTTTGGGAGCAGAGATAGCAGACTGCGCAGCAGAGATAGCAGACTGCGCAGAGGATTGTGCAGAGGACTTTGGAGTCCATACTGAACAGATTTTGCTCTTGGCAAAAGTCGTAGTGCGACGAGTAGTCCCGGAGTTGATCATCGCCTCGTAGGCCATCTGGTTGACCTTTGCAACCAGCGTCTTTTGCGTCTTTTCGATAGACGCAACGTTACATTGAGTTGTCACTTCCTCGTCGGAGGAGAAAGTCGTCCCCAGCAGAGTCGCCATTTTGTTTGCAAAAACAAAAGTGTTCTTTATTTCACAAACTTTGTAAGAAGATTACAATAGAATTCTGGAAAAGTACAACTATAGGAATCCGATCTGAAGACGATCGCTTTATCCCTTGGACGATGTGAACTTTGAAGACGGTAGCCTCTGAAGAATGCAGCAGCACTTTGGCAAGAACTCCTGATCTCTGGTGATGATCTGATGTTGATTCTGATTTTCTGATTCTCTCTGATCTTTCTGATCTGGGCTTCATAATGAAAGACTTGAAACTCTATTTATAGAGTTCTGGAAATAACTAATTTTTAATTATTCTGGATTGCACCGGATGGATTATGCAGACATTGGACTGCGCAACCAACAAACTGCGCTGGCAGTTACTCGATCGGGGACCAACTGTATGAGACGCGTGGCATTGTTTGATTGAAATGTGCTTGGTCGTGTATAGACGGTTTCTATGTGGTGAGCAATTGATGGCATGTAGGCCACGTATAAATTGTCAGTTGTCTTGATGGAGTGCGCCACATGAACTGCGCTGGCTTCAGACTGCACGGAGATTGAACTGCACTGCAGAAAATCTGGCAGACTGCGCTTCGATTGGGTTGGTAGCTTGCGCTGGCTGTACAGCTGTCCTCGAGCGCTGTACTGCACGAGAAACGAACAGTTTCCTCGTTCTTCGGGCTGTCAGCTGTCAGAAGATCTGATTTTCTGTCAGATAATGATGATGCGGCCACGTCAGCTAGCGCGCTTGGATGTGTGCGCAGTTCAGCTTGCGCAGTTGAGTTGTTGCGCAATCTGTCTCCTGCGCAGTTCACTTGAAGGATGCACAATTTGATTTTTATTGCATGTTTGATGGGTGCAACTTGATTTTTAGGACCTACAGCCTGGAAAATGTTGTTGTAAGAGAACTCCACCAAATACAAGTAATTCTTCGAAGAACCACTGAAGTCAAGAGTGCATGATCGAAGCATATCCTCCAAAGTCTGTATCATACGCTCCGATTGACCATATGTCTGATGATGGTATGCTGAACGAAAACTCAAACGGGTGCCCAGACTCTGCTGGAGACTCTGCCAGAAATAAGAAGTGAATATAGAATCCCGATCTGAGACTATACTAACTGGCACCCCATGCAATCTGACAATCTGCCTCATGTAAGCTCGGCCAACTACTCTATAGACTGATCAACTCTGAAAGGTAGGAAGTGGGCAACCTTCGTGAGTCGATCCACTATAATCCAAATGGCATCTCTACCAGTCGAGGTTCTAGGAAGACCAGTCATGAAGTCCATGGTAATATGATCCCACTTACACTTAGGAATCGGTAAAATCTGAAGAAGTCTGGCCGGGCTCTAGTGCTCAGCCTTCACCTACTAACAAACCAAGCACCGAAAGACAAACCGAGCTATCTTCTTCTTCATACCTTCCACCAGAAATGCTAACGAATATCACGGTACATTTTCGTCCCTCCTTGACAAACAGAATACTTAGAACTCTGGGCCTCTGATATAATCTCATATCGAATATCTCTACTCGACACACAAAGGCGACTCCTAAACCGGAGTGTCCCATCCTCATGGATGTACAACTTTACTTTATGCCCTACTACACACTCTGTTTTGAACCGCTGAAGCCTGGCATCCCCTGACTGAGCTGCTCTGATCCGCTCTACATTGGTAGACTACACCTGCAAGCCTACCATCATAGCTGCCTCACCAGGTAGCACTATCTCAATGCCCATCTCCTAAAGATCCTCTCGAAGGTGACGCTGCTCTGTCAAGAAATAAACTCCGGGTCTCCTGTTCAAAGCGTCTGTAATGACGTTTGCCTTCCGGGGATGATACTGAAGATCAACATCATAATCCTTTAGTAACTCAAGCCACCTCCTCAGCTACATCCATTCACATGACCACTAGCGAATACTCTACCTCGCCTCTAGAGAATGAGAACTCCTCCTCATTCGGAATACGAAAGATAACCATGCCAGGATGGCAATCTATCACAGCGTGTCGAGCACTCAACCAATCCATACCTAGGACGACATCATAATCGCCGAAAATAAACTCTATCAGTCTAACGAAAAACACCCTCCCATATACTATGACTCTACACGAGGCATAGACTCGGTCTACTCCTACTAGATCGTTACCAGTAAGTATATTCAACCTTACAGGTAAAGACTCTTGCTCCAAACCAATATGTGTCGTAAATCGTGCATATATAAAGGAATGCGAAGCACCAGAATCAAATAAAGCTGAAGCTGAATGAGATTGAACGAGAATGGTACCTGCGACCACCTCCCCTGCTGCTAGCACATTCTCGATGGAAAGCATGAAAGCCTGACCTTAACCTCTGGGTGATGTTTGCAAAAACAAAAGTATGAAACTTTATTGATACAAACTTTGTAAAGATTACAAGAATTCTGGGAAAGTACAACTGTAGGAATCCAATCTAGAAGACGATTGCTTTATCCCTTAGACGATGTGAACTTTGAAGACGGTAGCCTCGGAAGTTGAAGGCGATAGCCTCGGAAGAATGCAGCAGCACTTGGGCAAGAACTCCTGAACTCTCTGATATTTCTGAACTTTTTATGTCTGATCCCCTTGAATGAAGACTTGAAACTCTATTTATAGAGTTCTGGAAATAACTAACTTTTAGTTATTCTGGATGGCGCAAGTTGGATTGCACAGGAACTGGATTGCGCAGCCTCATACTGCGCAGGCAGTTGTCTGATCGTGGGCCAACTGTCTTGGACACACGGCATCATTTGATTGAAATGTGCATGATCGTATGTAGACGGTTGCCACGTAACGAGCAATTGATGACATGAATGCCATATGTACTTTTGTCAGTTGTCATGATAAAGTGTGCCACATGAATTGCGCTGACTTCGGACGGCGCTGAGATGGATTACGCTGGTCTGGATTGTGCAGGTACTGGATTGCGCTGCATGTACAGCTGTCCAACTACCCTCAAGCGCTGTGCGGCGTAATAAACGAACAGTCTCCTCGTTCTTTGTGCTGTCAGCTGTCAGAAAGATTTGATTTTGTCAGATAATGATGACATTGCCACGTCAGCCTGTGCAGTTGAAAGTGTACGCAGTCTGGTGTGCGTAATCTGAATGATGCACAATCTGATGTCTGCACAGTTCATTTAAAAGTTGTATTTCTTAATTTTATGGCTTTGTTGATGGGTGCAACTTGATTTTTTAGGATCTACAAGACCCCCTTCAAAGTTTTCGAAAGTTGAATTTATTCAAAATTTCGAAATACTTTGAATTTTGAATTTTAAATCAAGTTGTGCATGAACTGTCTGTGCAATCGGATGAATCGACTCCTACTTTTTTGGCACAATCTGTGGCGGCCGTTCTCCTTTGAAAAACTATAAATAGTTCTCTATTCTTTCTCTGTCATTCTTTACTTGCTTTTGAATTTTCAAAAGAGAAACTTCTTAAGCTTTCCCAATTCTCCTCATCGATCTCCATGGCCCCCAAGCGATCCTCTGCCGCTGCCAAGGACAAGGCCCCCGCCGAGTCTTCGGCTAGGGTTGCACCCCGTCCTTCTCGACATGAGACTGCGCATCCTGCTTTGCTAGGTAGATGACTCAATCGAAAAAATTCTCTTTAGGGTTCTTCGACTTCACTGATCTTCAAAATCCATCTCTTTTTAGAGATGTGATCATACTGCGCCACCCTCTTTAGGGTTTTGGTTGCACGAACTAGTTATTCTTCATTTTTATGAAGAATATCTTCTTGCACGATCGGTAGAATTGTGCTGGCAAAAGTCAGTGCAATCGGCTGATTTGCGTAAGCTTTATCAGCGCAATCTGATGGTTGCACAATCTGACGGTTGTGCAATCTGATGGTTGTGCAGTCTGATGGTTGCACAGTCTGATGGTTGCGTAGTCTGATGGTTGCGCAATATGATGACAGAATTTTCTGACTTTGACTTGTACTAAATTATGCTTTCTTCTGTTGGATGCAGTTGACACCAGAGAAGATCCCGAATATAAAACTTTTGTGGAAACTTTATCTGAGCCAGATTTCAAAGAAGATCTATCTCATGTACTATTTCCCCAGTATGCACTTCCATCATCTCGTCAGGCCATTTTGATAGCACAATACAACAAGACTCTGCTAAGTCTGAATGGACAGCCTTTGGAATCTGCTGACGCTGTCATCCATAGAAAGCCTATGTTCCTCTTCGGAGATGCTATTGATAAAAGTTCTCAACCACGACCTAGAGTTGAATCGAGAACTTTTTAATGGAAAAAAAAATTGATTAAGTTACCAGACTTAGCAAGATGTCTTCCTCTGGCAAGGTATGCTCATGCGAGCCATCCAAGGAGAATGGAATGGGACATCACTCCTTTACAACAGGCACGGACCGGAAGGATCTGTGTTAAGAAAGGTCCGAACAACCGGGACATGTTCTACAGTTCTTTCGAACGTCACAGCACTTTATTGAGGGGTTTGAAACCAGGTTGTATTCCCCCCGAGAACTCGTCTTTGCTACTACTGGTAAGGACACCGATTTTTGCCAATGAATATGCCAAAGCAGAGGGTAAATATCCGGATCAAGACATCCGGTTGACAGGTCTGGTAAACCCAGACATCAAAAGATGGAGCTGTATAGCTAACTGGATACTGGTCCAGTTTGAAGATAAACTCAAAGAAATTGAGCTGTATAATGCGGTACACGCTACTGTATACGGCTTCTTCCCAAATCTTCATCTGTTCTTGGCTCTAGCAGAGAGGTACAATTACAGAACAGGGACGTTTATGACGCCCCTTGGAGAGATGGGCTTGGCTCTACATGAGATGAAGTACATCTCATATTTACCAATGGGTGAGTTGCCTTACGAGGAGTACGTCCCGACTAATGACGAATTAGATAGACTTCGTCGAGAGAATCCAAAGATGGTAGAAGTCTTTGATGAGCTTTTGTGCCATTATAACATATGCTTGTTATATTATCAAAGCGGCTCTTCTGGCACGTGCTATTCGTCCAAATGGTTGACTTATCTTTTTCTCAACCACATTACTGAGAAAAAGACAAAAGATCATGACCCATGTAACCCTAATTTCTTCAATCCCCTCAGCAACAGTGAAGTTATAAAACTGATGGAGGAGAACAAGAGAATGGATATCAGAGTTGAGGATGAACATCAATATCCTCCTCTTAAGGCTGGAGAATTTGTGGAGAGCTTCATAAGAATGGGCTACAGGTCCATGTCCAAACAAGCTCAGCAGGCAGGATTCTTGACGTACTGACTACGTCGATTCGTTGTACCTGGAGCCAGTGCTGTAGACCGCTTTCATCACAGTGTTCTTTTTGCAGCTGTCCGGTTAGTCTTCGGCTACCGGATGGACTTACTTTCAGCGATGACCTGTAGTATAAACGTGGGCCTTCGTCTGTATGTTGATGCTATGATCAAGTGCAAGGGTGATAAGGTGAACCTTCCCAGACTAGAGTTACCTTACACATACTTATTCGGATGGTTGCTCTTGCATCATCCATCATTGATGAACCCTGCCACGGGAACAGTTGGTGGCAGTTTTCTACGCAGATTCGCACAAAGCAGATGGATATATACTAGTTTGAGGGACTGCAGAAGAACTCTGAACCTCGGCAAAGGATGGAATTTTCTTTGCACTCCCTCTCCAACTGGTTATGAACACATGGTAGCGAATCTGATCGACCTGGGGAGACAACCAATAGGCCGGGTATCTTTTGAATGGCTGAAGACAATCAGACAATCCCATCTAGTATATAGATTTGAAGAAGAATGCTTTCTTGAACCATATCTGCCGAGCCGCTTTGCTCGTCAGTTTGGGTATGACCAGTTTCATGTAGGTAACGCCTTCACGTGCCTACAAGGAAAAGGTTATTTGATTTATGGTGCCCGGGCCTGGGCTTACTATAATGCTCGAGACACAAAGACTGTGTTCTCGATGCCCAATAGAACTGATGCTGGTCCAAGAATGTTGTATACTTATTCTCAGTTTTATACAGCTGCAAATATATTTGCTGAAAACTATAGCCTTGTTGATAGTTTTGCAACAGCAAATCGTCTAAAGAGAAAAGCAACGGATACATTGGCTCCAAATAACGATGAAGAACATGAGCCAGTGGACGATCCCTTAGAAGCTTCCAGGGAAGTCAATTTCCCTGAGGAAGTTAACCAGCCTTTAAGAATTTCTCTGAAGGTTGTTAAGTCTCCAGTTAAAGAGAAGAAGAGAAGGAGAGAAGAGCCTTCTTCTCCTGCTATGAAGAAGAAATTGATCTTGGAACATTCTTCAGAGAAGGTTACCACCAGATCGTAATCCAGACAATTGGCTGAGTCCACTCGAGATGAAGCCGCTACACCGACTTCCGTTCAGAAACAAGCCGATATAGTAAATATAGAGAGCCCTGAGAGGCCTCTACATAGAAGGAAGAAGCTGGCCCATAGAAGACAGAAGATAACAGTTTCTCCTTCGAGGCAAATTTTATCTTCAGTAGTGATGAATGCCATGGCTGGAACCACCCTACCATCTCCTACCCCTATTTCTGAGTCTGGGCATAAAACTCCTAGTCCAGAACGAAGGGAAGAGATTGAGCAGATTGAAGAGAGAAATGAGGCCGTAGAGCCTAGAGAAAATATTGCTGAGACAGAACATGAAGCTTTGCCATCTCCTTTACCGACGATGGATACTACTCAACTTCCTGCTACACCGAGAGCAACCCTCGAGGAAGAGGATCGTTTGATGATCGAAGCTTTATATGACTGTGACTTCGGTTATCAAGAAGAAACTGATCATGCCGCTGCTGCTGCTAGTGAAGAGGCTCCCGAGGACAGCGAGAACGAGGAGAGTACCTCATCAGAAGCTGCTGATGAGACACAAAATCCGGAAGAGAATGTTGAGATCCAGACATCTCCTCGAGCTATTGATGACACTCTGACTCCTGAAAAGGAGGCTGAGGTGCCGATATCTCCAGAGAAGATTGCTGATGAAGAAGTGGATTTGGAGGAAACTCCAGTTGCTGCTCCCGAAGGTATTGTAATGAAATTAGCGATCTTCTTTTAATAAGTAGATTGATAGCTAACATCCTTACTCTTATCCATACAGAACCCGAATCTTCTTCTGCTCCTCCAACATGCATGGACATAGTACTTGCGACGACAATTGCTAGTAGCAGCCGCCATTTATCTTGTGGCTCTAAAGCAGGAAGTAGTCAGGCCATAGTGTCTGAAGCTACTTCTGCTCACCTAGAATCTGTACCAACCGATGATAGGCCTGTTGCCGGACCGAACCATGGTAAGATTATTTTCACTTTTGATTCTCTTGGATAATAGTAAATGATAGGCAGAATGACATTTAATTTTGCAGAAGAACAACCAGGAGGAGCAACTAGCTCCACTCTAGTTCCCTTATTCAAAGAGCCTACTGTTCGAGAAATTGAACGTCCTGCTGCCTCGTCATCAACAGGAGTTGCTACGACTCCTGGTGCTCTGGCGATTAATCAGCTTGTCATCCAATCATTCACCAAATGCTTCTTCGAGTCCTTGGGGCCTTTGATCAATAGAATGATGGACAAAGAAGACGCTAATTTTTATATGGTTAGAGGTCCGACCTCTTTCTTAGTAAAGGCCATCCGAGAGCAAGGTGACGAGCCCCAGGCCACTTTCCTTGACCACATATTAAATGAGCTGGAAGCTTCAATAAAGAACTATAAAGAGCTAAATAAGGGGGAAATAGAACTCTTAGTACAAGCAAAGTTTGAACAGATGGCTCAGGCAGCTGTAGTTGAAAGAGTGAACTTCCAGAATCTCTTGGATGCCTATTCTACTAAATCTGCTGAATATAATTCCAAGTTGGAATCGGTGATCTCAACTGCTGAGAGAAAAGAGAGAAGGATTGGCAAGCTGAAAGTGGAGATTGCTCGTCTCTAAGAGGAATTAGAAAATGAAGTTACCGAGCATCAGACTGCAGTCCAACAAATTGGTGCTCTAACTCAGGAAAGAGATGAGTATGTAGCAGCTCATGATGCTGAAATCACTCGTCGAATGGTAACCATGCCCGTTTTTAATGAAGAATCTGGGATGGAAGAGGCCAGGAGGAAAGTGATGGCATCTCGCGAAGAACGGTTGCAGATTCTGAAACAACAGATTCCTAATCTGATGACGCCTCCGTCTCAGTAGAAAGAACATCTTGTATCTTCTTATCTTTCTTTATGCTATGTATGTAATGTCTTAAATTTTGATCAATAAAAGAGATTTTATTGTGGCTCTATTATTTCTTGTGTATCTTATTCAGATATAAATAATAGCGATAGAAAATATATTCAGAGGTGCAGGACATGATATATTTCTTGATTTTAGAAAATAATCATATTCATTATATCTGCTCAGAGGTAATGTGGACGTGGCAGAATATAATTTGTCGAATATTATTATTTTAAATAGACAACTTAATCGAGGATGATAAGTTGTTGATATGGATAATGAACGAAAATGAATCGTCAAAAAGGTGTGAATGAAATAAATGAACGAAATGAATCGTCGGGATGAACAGATGAACCGTCGGATAATGATGAACGGATGAACCGTCGGATGAATGTGAATGAACGAATGAACCGTCAAATGAATGTGAATGAACGGGCGAACCGTCAGATGATGATGAACGGGTAAACCGTCAGATGAATGTGAATGAACGGGCGAACCGTCAGATGATGATGAACGGGTGAACCGTCAGATGAATGTGAAAGAACGGGCGAACCGTCAAATAAATGTGAATGAACGGGCGAACCGTCAGATGATGATGAACGGGTGAACCGTCAAATGATAATGAACGGGTGAACCGTCAAATGAATGTGAATGAACGGGCGAACCGTCAAATGAATATGAATGAACGGGCGAACCGTCAGATGAAGATGAACGGGTGAACCGTCAAATGATAATGAACAGGTGAACCGTCAAATAAATGTGAATGAACGGACGAATCGTCAAATGATAATGAACGGGTGGACCGTCAAATGAATGTGTCGTTTTCATTATTTTAAGAATCTCCGCCTATAAATAGAACAGAAATCTGGAAGGAAGGATCATCTCCTCTTTTCAACATAAAGATGTCATCTGGAAAAGCATCCAAGAAGGCTAAAATTGTTACGAAGATTGAAGTGGGCACTGAAGAACGTCCTGCCGATCCAATCCAGCCAAAGCAGGCAGAAGTAGGCGAAGGTTCGTCTGCTCCCAAACCACCGCGGGATATCCTGGACTTTCTGCTTGAACCAGGAAAGACTAAAGAGGAAGAGGTCATGAAAATGGCTGCTTACAAGTTCCTGGTAGGCTCGAGCAAGGATGTCCTCGACTCTTTTGCTGATTATGTCTTTGATAAGGATGGCAATGATCCGCGTCCCAATGTTGAGAAGAACGATAGCGACCTTCCTTGATATCATGTAACATCGTTTATGATGAAATAAAAATCAAACTTTATTTATGAACTGTCTAATCTTATTTACATAAAATCTCTGTTACATTTATACACAGTATTTCTTGAAGAATTTGCCATTGATAGGCATCATTGCAACTCGACCGTCTAACTCTGAAAGTTGATAAGCTCCATTCGAAAAGACTTTGCTGACAACGTAAGGTCCTTCCCACTTCGTATCGAACTTGCCTTTACTCGAGTGAGTCATAGTCATGGGACGTCTTACTGTTAAAACAAGTTCTCCTTGCTGAAAGGCTCTGACTTTAACTTTGCGATTGAAAGTCTTCGAGATACGGGCTTGATATAACTCAATATGTTGTTGAGCCAACAGCCGCTTTTCATCGAGCGCTTCTAATTCTTGAAGTCGGAGAAGATCATTATTCTCTGTAGTGAGTTCATTAGCAATGGCAATCCTTAAAGAAGGAATTTCAAGTTCTAGAGGAAGAACTGCTTCACAACCATATACCAAAGAGAAAGGTGTAAAACCTGTGGGATTGCGGACTGTAGTGCGGTAAGCCCAAAGACATTCACCAAGCTTTTCACTCCAGTTTCGTTTGTTAGTAGATACAAACTTTTTGAGGAGCTTGATGATGGTTTTATTGAAAGCTTCAGCTAAGCCATTAGCAGCAGGATTGTAGACTGTCGAAGCGACATTGTCAATCCGATGATCATCGTAGAATCTTGTAAACTTCTGGCTGATGAATTATGGTCCATTGTCATGGATGATTCATCGAGGTACACCAAATCGATAGATGACATGGTGTTTGACAAAGTTGATGATACTGCTGGTCTTGACTTCAGCCAAAGGTATAGCTTCAGCCCATTTTGAGAAGTAATCGGTTATTGCTAGTATGAACCGATGTCCTCTAGCAGAAAGAGGATTGATGGGACCAATGATGTCCATGCCCCAAGCTTCAAAAGGCCAGGATGCAGCCGTCGGATGTAGAAATTCTGAAGGTTGATGAATAAAATCTGCGTGGATTTGACAAGCTCGACATTTCTTTGCGTATTCGATGGCATCAGAAACCATAGAAGGCCAGTAGTAACCCATGCGTCGAATGCGATCCTGTAGTTTAGGACGGGTTGATGTGCTCCGCAGACACCATCGTGAGCTTCACACAATACTTACTTTTCTTCATCACCAGCTAGACAGCGTAAGAGTAGGCCGTCATAAGTCGGCCGATAAAGAGTCTTGGTAGTCTGATTGTAATAGAATCGGAGAGACCGTCGACGAACACTCGTAGCCTCCTTGGGATCTTCAGGGAGTACGTCATGAACTACGAAGTCGATGAAGGGAGTTCTCCAATCTTCATTGATAACATTGACTTCAGTAAGATTACTGAACTCGATGTTACGATTGTTTTCGATATAAAACAATTCTCGATTAGAGATGACCACCACTTGTTGTCTCCTGATGGGGATGGCTAAGACTGCTGCAAGATTGGCCCAAGCATCTGCCTCAGTATTATAAGCTCGACGTACATATTCAATGAAGAAGGCTTTGAATGATGTAGCCATGTTGATTGCTGCTTCAAAGTAAGGCACTAGATCTTGATGACGAACTTCATAAGTCCCTCTCACTTGATTAACAACCAGCTTAGAGTCACCATAGACTTCAAGATACTCGATGTCAAGTTGTTTGGCTAGCTAAAGGCCAATGAGTAGAGCATTGTACTCTGCCACATTATTGGAGCAAGGCTTATCTAAGGAGTATGCTCTTTGAATAACTGACCCGTCTGGAGAAACAAGGACAACTCCAACTCCTGCGACGATGGCACCATTGGGTCCGATTCTGGATGCACCGTCAAAGAATAGACGCCAAGTAGGAAATTCTTCAGAGATTGTATTAGATTCCAATGTTTTATCTGGAATTTTATCATAGAGTTTGGACATCTCTGGAACAGGATGAGCTGCTAAGAAATCCGCCAGAGCTTGACCTTTGACAGATTTTTGATGAACATATACCATGTCATATTGGGCTAGCAGAATGGCCCATGTAGCCAACCGAGAGTTGAGTGTGCTGGGCTTTTCCATGAGTACCCGAAGAGGATTAACTCGGGATATGACATGAATAGTTTGGCCAATGATGTAATGCCTCGTCTTTTGAACAGCAAACATAAGAGCTAGGCATTCTTTTTCGACCGGACTATAACGGTGTTCAGCACCAATCATAGTACGACTGAGATAATAAATGGCTTGTTCGTGGCCTTCTTTGTTCTTTTGGGCAAGTAAAGCACCCAATAAATGATCTATAGCACGGACATACATTAAGAATGGTATGCCAGAGATTGGTGGTACCAAGACTGGTGGACTCATGAGATACCGTTTTATGTCGTCAAATGCTCGTTGACATTCTTCGGTCCAAACGAAAGATACACCCTTCTTCATGAGTTGGGTGAATGGTCTGCAGCGTCCAGACAAATTCGAAATGAATCTCCTGATGTACGCAAGTCGACCTTGGAATCCTCGTAGCTCTTTTAGGTTGCGTGGAGGACGCGTCTCTTGAATGGCTTTGATCTTCTCGGGATCCACGTTTATACCCTTAGAGGTAATGACGAAGCCGAGAAATTTACCACTGGAGACACCCAAGAATGACTTGGTGGGATTCATTTTGAGTTGATGTTGGCGCATGAGATTGAAGATAGTTCTCAAGTCTTGGATGTGATCTTCCCTTAGACGACTTTTGACAGCAATATCATCAACGTAGCATTCGACAGTCTTGCGCAGATGATCTCGAAAGATGGTACTTATTGCTCATTGGTATGTTGCACCAGCGTTCTTGAGACCAAACGGCATTACAGTATAGCAGTAGACTCCGCGAGGAGTGCGGAAAGAAGTATGATTCTCATCTTCAGGATGCATCCGAATCTGATTGTATCTGGAGAATCCGTCCATGAAAGATATTCTTTCAAACCCACTGGTGTTGTCGATCATAACGTCCGTGATAGGGAGAGGAAATTCATCTTTTGGACATGCTTCATTAAGATCCCGAAAGTCGATGCAGACTCGAACTTTGCCAGTTTTCTTTAGAACTGGGACAACATTGGCTACCCAATCAGGATCCTGTTCTTCTCGAATAAATCCACAAGTGATGAGCTTCTTGACTTCATCGTCGATTGCGTCCATCATTTCTGGCTTGAAATGCCGTTGTTGTTGTTTGACCGATTTTGCATTCGGCAGGATATTCAGTTTGTGAGTAGCAACTTTAGGATCTAGTCCTGGCATGTCTTCATAACTCCAGGCAAAGACATCAATGTATTCTTTAATCAGAAGAATTAATTCTTGCTTATCTGTCTCTGGGAGGTTCTTGCTGATGAATATTGGACGAGGTGACTCGCTCTCCCCTACATCAATTTGAACTAATTGATCTTCTGTAGTGTTGGCCCATTTGGTCATATGGTCAAACCTGATTTTAATAATTAATTAAACTCTGTCTGGATATACAAAGCTAGTCGGGATATCTCGGACTCTTGAACATGATCAAGAATGGCTATCCACTGAATTCAAGATCGAAGATCTGTTTGCCTACTCGAGTCTGTAATTCCTTATGCAATGTATTTTCATTTTATTTGAGTCTAGGAATATGTTGTACACCGAGTCGTACTGGCAAATAGGCTACCCTTAAATGAGTTCAAAATATTTTTAAAATGTCCTCTCAAAAAGGTTTACAAAAAGGTTTTCAAAAAAGTTTTCAAAAATCACCAAAAAGCTTTTTAAAACCCTGACTAAACCCTGACAGAACTCGGACCGAGTTCGGCCAGAGTTCGGTTGGTGGCCGTTGTGATTTTGAATCCTTGGAACTTGGTCCTCCTGCAATTGCGAATTTGACCGAGATTTGCTCATAGAGTTCTGCCCGAATTCTGCCCGAATTCTGTCAGAATTCTGCCTTTGAAATTCCTATAAATAAAGAAGGATTTTGATCATTTCAACTCACTCATTCACTTTCAATCTTCTCTCTATCTAAAGATTTTAGTCTTTCAAAGAGTTTTCTAGAGCTTTCAATTTCAGATCCCAAGCCAATTACAATCCTCTAGTCGATTTGCCAGTGCGGTACGGTCTAGAAGTTTCTGAGAGATTGTAATCAGAAGGCTTGATTGAAGAATACCTCTTCACATTTGAAGTTGGACGAGTTCTTCGTATCAAAGCTCGCATTGTAGAAGTTGCAAGGACTTCGTAAGAAAACTTGTAGTTTTTTCAATAGTGGATTCAACTGGTAGCAAGAGTTCTACCGACTGGATTAGTCCTCAACAGAGGGAAACCAGTATACATCGCTGCCTTTGCGTTTGCTCTCTTAACTCTGTCTTTATTTTATTTCAGTTGTGATTAATATTCTGTGATTGTGCTGCTAACATTGTTTTAATTAGCATTATTCCGCTGCCAACTCTATTCACCCCCCCTCTAGAGTATTACGCTTTACTATTTCGTTCCTACAATTGGTATCAGAGCGGGTGTTTACAGGTAAAGCAAAGGTAACAGTGCAATTATTTATTCATTTTAATTAACTGTTATATAGATCACAGCACAACACATGGCAACTGTGAAATTCACAAGTGAAGGCCAGGCCACAAACAGACCCCCACTGTTTGATGGTACGAACTATACCTATTAGAAAACACGGATGAGTTTCTTCTTGAAATCACTTGACATTGATTTATGGTCCATTATTCTTGATGGCTATCAAAAGCCACCTCGTATAAATGTTGATGGAGTTTTAGTTGAAAAATCCTACAGCAGATATACAGAGGAAGAAAAGAAAAGGGCCAGTCTTGACGCACGTGCTATTAATGCTCTTTTTTGTGCTTTAGACAGAACTGAATTTAACAGGGTGTCTATCTGCACAACGGCTAATGAAGTGTGGAAGCTACTTGAAGTTACACATGAAGGCATGACTCAAGTCAAAGAATCTAAAGTCAGCAGACTTACTCAAGAGTACGAGGCATTCAAGATGAAGCCCAATGAAACAGTTACACAAATGTTCGAGAGATTCTTGGATATTGTAAATCCTTTGTCCTCCTTAGGCAAAGATTACAGTAACCATGAAAAGATTCGCAAACTCCTGCGAGCTCTCACCAAGAACTGGATTCCGAAGGCTACTGCAATCATTGAAGGGAATGATCTCACAACTATGTCCCTCGAAGTACTCATGGGTAAGATACTAACTCATGAACTGGAGCTACAGGATTTTGAAGAGCCTGCACCAAAGGAGAAGACGATCGCTCTCAAGGCTCAGCACAGAAAAGCTGCTGAAGGTGACTCAGACAGCAGTGGATCTGACGCTGAAGATCAAGCACTCCTAGCAAGGAAGTTCAAAAGATTCATGAGACATGAGAAGAGAGTCAAAGATAACAACAGCAATAACTGGTATCAAAAAGATGCTGTCTGCTATGGTTGCAAGAAGAAGGGACACATGAAGATGGATTGTCCCACAAACTCATCATCAAGCAAGAAGAGCAACAGGTATGAAAAAAAGAACCTGAAGAAATCAACATCTAGGAGATATGCCAATACCAGCATATGGCATGAAAGTGAAGCCAGCGACTCAGAAGACGAACAATCAGAAGACGCTGCAAACGTATGCTTTATGGCATCCGATCAGGTACCTACTGAACCTGTAGTTGATACTTATGATGACTTCACCTTTGAGCAATTAGGAGATGCCTTCAGTGACCTGATGACTGATTACAGGAAACTGCGTAGCAAGTATCAGACCTCTAAGAAGGTACTCAAAGAGTACAAAGGTGAAATAGGTAGACTTATCGACCTACTAGCTGAGGTTAGAAATAATGTTAGTGAGTCTAGTGAGCTTTCTTCAACAAAGCTCTTATTACACGAGACTACCAAGTCATCTGAAGAGAAAGACAAATTATTGACCAACTCAAGGAAGAACTTTCTATAGAGAAGAAAAGTCTTCGATGTGCACAAATCAGAATGGAATCACTCACTTCTTATTATACTAAGTTGTATGACACTTCCAAAAGATTGGAAATTAGGTTAGGAAAACAGCCTGAGCCTGCTGCTTCCTTCCCTAACACGTGTCACTTACCGAAAAATCGGAACATTTCCAAGCCAAACACTGTCAGACTAACCATATAAATCCTTTACCCCAAAAGGTTAAGCCCAAACAAGATTATAGGTATGCTTTCTTCTATACTAGAAAACCTAAACCTGCCAACCATGTACACCACTCAGCTTCAACACTCGACATGCACAATATCATTATTGTGGCCTCATTGGTCATATTTTATCTGCATGTAGAATGAGAAAGCTTGTTGATTTAAATGTTTATGCTTGGATACCTAAAGCTAACAATTCAGGACCCTACAAGAAATGGGTACCAAAAGTTTCATCTGCAAACTGTTTTGTAGGTGGAACACCCTTCACATGCTAGAAGCAAATGGATCCTCGACAGCGGTTGCTCACGGCATATGACCGGTGACGCTACCCTATTTATAACACTGTCGAAGAAAAAGAAGGAAGGCTATGTCTCCTTCGGTAATAACTTGAAAGGGTATATTATTGGTATCGGTGATGTTGGTAAGTCTCCCTATCCTGTGATTAAGGATGTCTGTCTGGTTACAGAGTTGAAACATAATCTACTCAGCATAAGTCATCTAGCTGATCATGGTTATGGCATCAACTTTGGCAAAGACAAATGTACTATAGTTGATAGCTCAACTGGTAGTACTACCTTTGAAGGTATCAGGGAAGACAATATATATGTTTTCTATTTGTTAGAAGAAACTAACATTTCTGGTAGATGCTTAATGGCCAAGAGTGATGAGAGTCATCTGTGGCATATGAGACTCGGTTACGCTAATATGGATACGATCTCAAGATTATCCACAAAGAAGCTAGTACGCGGTTTACCGGACATTACATTCAAGAAGGACTCGGTATGCAGCTAATATGAAAAGAACAAAGCTACCAGATCCATATTCAAGTCAGTAAACGCAGTATGTACTACTAGACCTCTACAATTGCTTCATATGGACTTATTTGGTCCTAGCAGAGTTGCTAGCCTCGGAGGTAAACTTTATACTTTCGTAATTGTAGATGATTTCTCTAGATACACGTGGGTATATTTCTTGATACGCAAGAATGATGCATTATCCGAATTTGTCACCTTTTGCAAGAAAGTATAGAATGAAAAAGGTTACATGATCACTCGCATAAGAAGCGATCATGGAGGCAAATTCGAGAATGCTGATTTTGAGCAATTTTGTGACACACACGATTTTGTATACGAGTTCTCCTGCCCTAGGACTCCACAACAAAATGGAGTTATGGAACGTAAGAACAGAACTCTAACCGAAATGGCCAGAGTGATGTTAAACCAGTTTAGTCTACCCAAATATTTCTGGACTGGAGCTGTCAATACAGCTTGCTTTGTACTCAATAGAGTTCTAATTCGACCCAAATCGAAGAAGACTCCATTTGAGTTATGGTTTGATAGAATTCCATCTGTTTCATACTTTAGAATATTTGGCTGTAAATGTTTTATTCTTAATACAAAAGACAATTTAAAAAAATTTGATAAAAAGGCCGATGAAGGTATATTTTTAGGTTATGCGGCCAAGAGCAAAGGATACAGAGTCTTCAACAAAAGAACCATGATCATCGAAGAGTCAATCAACGTCACCTTTGATGAACTAAATCAGATGACGATCGATGACAATGACGAAGATCCAACTGTACCAAGCTCAACATCAGCTGATCCTCAACCAAGCTCTGTACTAGCTGAACCTCCTAGAGAAGATCCAGGAACCAACTATCTTCAGAATCTACCGAAAAGGTTGAAATTTACAGCTGATCATCCAAAAGATTTGGTAATTGGTGATATTACCAAAGGAGTAAGTACTCGTACATCCAGTAGAGATATTGTTTCTAGTGTTGCATTTATTTCACAGCTAGAACCCAAAACTATTGATGAAGCATGTAGTGATAGTTTTTGGATAGATGCTATGCAAGAGGAATTAAACCAATTTGAACGAAATCAAGTTTGGGAACTTGTTCCCAGGCCTATTGATCATCCGGTCATTGGCACCCGTTGGGTATTCCGAAATAAACTAAATGAGAATGGTTTAGTGACTCGTAATAAGGCTCGACTCGTAGCTCAAGGATACAATCAAGAAGAAGGTATCGACTACGATGAGACTTATGCCCCAGTTGCGAGATTAGAATCCATTCGCATGTTATGTGCATTTGCATGTTTTCATGATTTCAAACTATTTCAAATGGATGTCAAGAGTGCTTTTTTAAATGGTTTTATAAAAGAAGAAGTTTTTGTAGCACAACCTCCAGGTTTCACGGATTTCAAAAACCCTGATCATGTTTTCAAGTTGAAGAAAGCCTTATACGGTTTAAAACAAGCCCCTCGTGCTTGGTATGATCGTCTAAGCTCTTTTCTACTTGACAACGGTTTTTCAAAAGACAAGGTTGACACTACACTGTTTATTAAGTCTTTTAATGGCAAACTTCTTTTATTTCAAATCTATGTTGATGATATTATATTTGGATCTACTGATGAATCTCTATGTCAAGAATTTTCTAAGTATATGCAGAATGAGTTTGAGATGAGCATGATGGGAGAGCTGAAATTCTTTCTCGGATTGTAAATCAAACAAACTGATAATGGGACATTTATAAATCAAGCCAAGTATACAAAAGATCTGCTAAAGAAGTTTGATCAGGACAATGTCAAACCTATTGGCACTCCAATGGCAACTTCAACAAAGCTTGATTCAGATGAACAAGGCAAGCCAGTCGACACACGTAAGTATCGAGGTATGATTGGTAGTTTATTTTATTTAACTGCTAGTCGTCCAGATATAATGTTTAGTGTTTGCCTGTGTGCACGTTTTCAAGCTAACCCAAAAGAATCACATCTGTCCGCAGTTAAGCGTATCTTTCGATACCTTAAGGGCACTTCTTCTGTTGGCTTGTGGTATCCCAAAACTAAGTCCTTTGACCTTATTGGTTATTCGGATGCAGATTTTGCTGGATGCAAAGTCGATAGAAAAAGTACCAGTGGCACATGTCATTTCTTAGACAAGGCTTTAGTCTCATGGTTTAGTAAAAAGCAAAATTCTGTAGCCCTATCAACAACAGAGGCTGAGTACATCGCTGCAGGACGTTGTTGTGCTCAGATTTTGTGGATGAAACAAACCCTACAAGACTATGATTTATTTTACACACATATTCCCATTTTATGTGATAACACGAGCACTATTAATTTGACTAAGAATCCAGTATGTCACTCTCGTACTAAACATATCGAGATTCGACATCACTTTCTTAGAGATCATCATCAAAATGGAGATATAAACCTTGTGTACATAGATACTGAAAATCAACTAGCTGACATCTTCACTAAACCTCTAGTGGAAGATCGTTTCAATTATTTACGTCGAGAATTAGGAATTTTGGACGTCAATAATATTAATTAATTTTGTTTTATGATTATATATCATTACGCAAAAACTGTGTTAGAGACAAGCCAATAAAGAGTCTGTCTGTCACCACAACTACGGTTGAAGCGAAGCGGTACTTAAGAGTTCCCCGGTGAACCTCCGCCAGCTGGGACAGTACTCCTACAGCTAATCTGAAACAGTCGCTGTGTAACGACATTTAATCTATAAAATAATATTAATTATGTTAATTGAAGTTGAAATAACTAATCTCTGAATTAAATATTTGAAATGAGACAATGAAAAAGAATGGCAAAAATCAACTATAAAGAACCCTAGGCGAATTCGGCCAGAGCTCTGACCGAATTCGGCCCGAGTTCGGTTGAGGGCGTCAGGTTATATATACAGAACCCGAGAAGCCCTTCTTCTTTATTGCTTCCAAACTAATCACAACAGCAGCAGCAGCCGCGAAGGAGCCCCGAACCCTAGCTTTTCACCACCCTCCTTCTTCCAATCCACGTGGTGAAATCAATCCAAAATTTAGATTCGTGCGGAGTTCGTCGTTCTCTTCGACATACTTTGATTTCGGAAGGTATAATCCCATCTTTCTCCACTTTTCAATTAGTGTATTTTTATTTCAATTTGCACAAATGGCACCCAAATTCAATCCTTCAAAGAGGAAGAAGACGAACCCTAGTGAGGAAGGGTCATCTTCGCATCCGCATACGGATTCTCTCTTTTCGCCGGTCCAAACGAGCGACGGAGCGTTCGACGGATTTTTCTTTCAAATCCTAGACCAAGCCCTACTGTGGTATGGAGACTTCTCCATGAGATCCATATGCACAGGCGCTCCAGTCAAATGGACTGTATTTCCTGATCATCGTCATTTCTTTGAGGCATTAGGGTTACATCTTTTTGTTAAAATCTGCTTCCCTACAGCAACTAAGCCATTAGATTATTTTATTGCAATCTCATATTAAACACTTTTGATGTGAGCACTCGTGTTGGAGGTATTGATATCAATTTCAATGATGACCTCTTAGCGGAGATCCTTGGTATCCCTAACGAAGGTGCACCGCTAGTTGACATCACTGAATTTGATTTTCCCGAAGGTACGATACTCGCCAGTTTCAAAGCGGAACTCTGTGCACCTGATAGAGTACGCTCTGGAATGTTCAAGGCTAACAACCTGAACTTGTTTAACTATGAATTGTATCGCATCATCTATTCCACTATCCTTCCAAAATCTACTTTAAAGGATGATGTGACTTCTCTTGAGCTGTCCGCCATGTACCACATTCTTAAGGGGATTCCATTTTTTGCCCCTAAGACCATGATTCAGATGATGGGTCGTTGTCGTACAAGAGATAGAAATCTCTCTTCCGCGATGATTCTCCCACGCATCTTTCAGCACTTCGATATCGATCTGTCGACTTGTACTCAGGACCCTGAGCCCAAGTTTCTTCAGTTATCTCGTCGTAGCATGACTGCTTCAGCTCCACCTCCTGCTTCTCCTACTGTACCTCCTCCACCACCTCATCAGTATGCCATGACATTTGAGGGCATACATCAGCATTTATCTGCTTTGCACGTCTCGATGACGGACATGGCTCGCGAGCGTGAGTTCCGCGACGTCACCCGCTATCAGGCGCTTGCAAACTCCTTAGCTGATCTTCGTTTCGCCCAGACTGGTCATTCAGCCGGTTCCATCCCTAGAGATCCAGCTTTCTCTGGTTATCGCTGTGAGGATGAGGCTGTTCATGTCTACTTCCAGCCCGGTAACGCCTATGATTGGTACCGTCCTGATCGTGCTCCACCTCGTGACTTTGTTGGTAAGTTCTATGCTGGCGCCCCTCCGCATCCTTCTAGCGCTGGTACCTCTGGAGCTGGTACTTCAGGACATGCTGGTCGAGCTGCTGATGATGATGATGAGGATGATGATGAGGAGATGTGACTATATGATTTTGAGTGATATTTTATTGTGCACTTGGAAATGCTCTGACATTCCAAGTTATTATCAGTACTTTTTATTAGCACTTTTTAGTTTGCTTCAGTACTCTTTTCTTTTCATGGACATATTTATTATGCCTCAGTCTATGGCATTCAGTTTATTTCAGCATTATGTTTCAGTTTCAGTTTATGATAGCACTATTTCTTATATTGCTTCATTCTTTATAACTGTCTGTGAAATTATATGCCTGTGATGACTTTTTTTTTCAAAACATGCCTGTGATACTTCTCTTTTATTTCTGCCTGATTTCTTTTATATATGTTTTCTCACTATTTGTTACTTATGCATTTGATTGCGGGGGAGCTTTATCTTTTGCAATTATTTTGCTAAGTGATAAAGGGGAAGAAAATTTAAGATCTAACATTTTTTTGAGATAATACAGGATATGAACAATTCTATTTTTTTGAACAAGCTTAATGTTATATCATTCATAGTTTGTCAATTATCAAAATGGAGGAGATTGTTGGTCCATTTGGTCATATGGTCAAACCTGATTTTAATAATTGATTAAACTCTGTCTGGATATACAAAGCTAGTCGGGACATCTCGGACTCTTGAACATGATCAAGAATGGCTATCCACTGAATTCAAGACCGAAGATCTGTTTGCCTACTCGAGTCTGTAATTCCTTATGCAATGTATTTTTATTTTATTTGAGTCTAGGAATATGTTGTACACCGAGTCGTACTGGCAAATAGGCTACCCTTAAATGAGTTCAAAATGTTTTTAAAATGTCCTCTCAAAAAGGTTTACAAAAAGGTTTTCAAAAAGGTTTTCAAAAATCACCAAAAAGCTTTTTAAAACCCTAACTAAACCCTGACTAAACCCTGATAAAACTCGGACCGAGTTCGGCCAGAGTTCGGCCAGAGTTCGATTGGTGGCCGTTGTGATTTTGAATCCTTGGAACTTGGTCCTCCTGTAGTTGCGGATTTGACCGAGATTTGTTCATAGAGTTCTGTCCGAATTCTGTCCGAATTCTGTCAGAAGTTTGCCTTTGAAATTCCTATAAATAGAGAAGGATTTCGATTATTTCAACTCACTCATTCACTTTCAATCTTCTCTCTATCTAAAGCTTTCAGTCTTTTAAAGAGTTTTCTAGAGCTTTCAATTTCAGATCCCAAGCCAATTACAATTCTCTAGTCGATTTGCCAGTGCGGTACGGTCTAGAAGTTTCTGAGAGATTGTAATCAGAAGGCTTGATTGAAGAATACCTCTTCACATTTGAAGTTGGACGAGTTCTTCGTATCAAAGCTCGCGTTGTAGAAGTTGCAAGGACTTCGTAAGAAAACTTGCAGTTTTTCCAATAGTGGATTCAACTGGTAGCAAGAGTTCTACCGACTGGATTAGTCCTCAACAGAGGGAAACCAGTATACATCGCTGTCTTTGCGTTGGCTCTCTTAACTCTGTCTTTACTTTATTTCAGTTGTGATTAATATTCTGTGATTATGCTGCTAACATTGTTTTAATTAGCATTATTCCGCTGCCAACTCTATTCACCCCCCTCTCCCTCCTCTAGAGTATTATGCTTTACTATTTCATTCCTACATGTAGGTGGTTCCCTTTGTTTGAATCGAAGTTCCCATTGGGTATCCATTAGTTGAGCCCAAGGATCTGTTTCAGAACTTTTTTTAACATCCTCGTCATAGCCTTCTGGAAGTTCGACGGAGACCATGTTAGAAGATACAGTCAGCCGATGAATTTGACCGATGCTGGTGTTAGAATCCCATGATCTGGAATCAGAAGAGTTAGAACGCTCCTCACTATCGGATTCAGAGCCTGATGGGGATAATAATGGGGGTGAAGAATATCCGAGACCTCTTTTGGTCCTGCTAAAGTACATATCTGATTTTCCTTTCGGGACAACTGTACGGAGAGGAGTCTTTCTACCCTTACCGTAGTTGAGGCCACTCTTGAAATCGTAACCCATCTTTCGGATGATGTCTTTTGATTGTTGACTGTAACGACGGAGTTGAAGATGCCCCGTGTCGTTAATTTTGCTATCATCCGTATAACTGAATTGTTGTTCCGGTCCTTTACTAAAAAGTATTAGATTTTCGCCTTTCTTACGAGCAGGAACAATACGATATGAATCCTTTGGGTGTTCATATGAAACTTCTGTTTGAAGAGATTGCACAACTCCTATTGTAAATGACTGATAGCTATCTAACATATCCAAATAGCATTTAGCATGATAAATGACATCAGTATACTGGAAAGTATATGCTTTTTCATTGATTTGTACATTGGTATTTACAGCAGGACCTTTAGCCTTAGCAGGCTTGGTCAAATTGATTACAAGAGGGAGAGAAGAAGAACGTGGAGGAGGATTAGCTTTGTTACGACGGAGGTCGATAACAAGCGGCTCAGAGGAGGTGAGCTCCCTTTTGTCCTTGTTATGAGTTAAATCAATAACAAGTGGCTCAGAAGAAGCAAGCTACTTTTTATCCTTGTTACGACGGAGGTCGATAACAAGCGGCTCAGAGGAGGTGAGCTTCCTTTTGTCCTGATCATCATCAATAGATTGTTTCTGGACTGGCAAGTGAATAGCCAGTGGCTTGGAAGATTGAGGACGGGAAATACGCCCTTTGACAGGAATGATGAGGGTGTCATTAGGCACTGTTTCTTGCTCTTCTTCAGTGTCCAGAGATAGGACAACCTTCATGAATTCGTCCTTGTACATACGTGCATCATTGCAGTACGCTTCAATGCCTTTAAAAGGATAGAGATCAGCAACCTCCTTTTGTACCTCTCCATTATCATCAACATATTTAAAACATTGATGGAGAGTCGAAGGGGCAATGTTATGCTCCCGTAGAAATGGTCTTCCCAGCAAAGCATTGTAAGAACAACCGTGGTTGTCAATGATGTAGAAGGTAACCTTTGTACGAAGATTGCCTATTTGGAGTTTTAGGCGAATCTTGCCCAGAGGCTCACTCCTTCCCTGGTTGAACCCAAGAATAGTGGTGATCGTACTGGAGAGACTATGCACTGGGATCTTTAGTGCATCCAACATTGTCTTCGGCATAATGCTGAGGGCAGACCCTGGATCTATCAGAATACGATCGACTTTCATCGAGTCGACATATCCCGTAGAGTAGAGAGGACGATCGTGCCTGTTGTCTTCCATCAACATGTCATCTTGAGGGAAAGTTATGTTTGGAATTAACTCCAACACACTATGACAATGAAGGCAAGAGACTGGTTCTGCTTCCGGCTTCTTAAGCAGGGCTAGACAGGTTTCTGCTTGCATAAGAGCCTCACTCAGAGTTTCCCGAGTCTCTTTAGAGAGGCGCAAGAGCTCGAAGATGGACAGCCGGGCCGGTGTATTAGCCAACTGGGCTAAGATGTCAAAGTTGTAAGGCTTTTCAAGTCCAGAAGGAGATGACTTCTTCAAAGGTTTATCAAAGCGGACTTGTTGTTTGCCTTTATCAGCGATCGTCGGCTTGGAAGGAATAGACACTACAACCGGTGAAGATGTAGTAGGAATATCTTCAGTAGAAGCAGGCTGCACTGGAGCAGGCTCAGAAGAAGAAGAAGTAGAATTCTCTTGAGTTTCGGGGTAATCCTTCAGACAGGCTTTCCCTGATCTGGTGCTTAGCAAGATTTCTTCATCAACTATGGGGTCAAAAGACACCATATTGCAAATCTTTGTCTTGCCTTTAGAACGATCCTTCTTCTTGGAGGAAGAGGGAACTTCGAACTCTGAAGCAAGATTCGGATGAATCCACATAATCTCGCCATTGTCAAGAGACAAGGGGACGAGACCTTCACTTCGTGGAGGAGGGAGATTCTCAATCTTGAGAGTAGCTTTGGGAATAGAAATGACGCCATGTTGCACCATCTGCGGAGGGAAGTCACCAAACTGAATTGAGACCATATTTGCGGTAACAGTTTTCTCGTCTTGTTGCAAAGTGACAACACCTGCATTGACCAGCTCCTGGATTTTGCCTTTGAGCACATAACATGCTCGAGTAGGATGTTCGATGAACCTGTGATAGACATAGTACTTGGGATGATCAGCCTTACCGACTTCATCGGGCTTCTTGGGATCTGGAAGTTGGATTTTATTACTTTTGATTAATCAATCAAAGATACTAGCAGTGTCATTCTCATCAAAGAAATATTCTACTTTAGGACGAGGTTCCCTTGGTGGAGGTGCAGAAGGAGTGGAAGTAGACGTAGGAGGAACTACATTGACCGCCAAAGATTCTTTGTTCTTGTTCAAATTGATGTTCAAAGTTTCTTTTGCTTTGCGGTTGTTCTGGCGATTGCCACCACCTGATGTTTGATGTTCATCCCGGTCGGGGTTAGACATTTGTACCCCTAGCTGCTTGAATTTATCAGCGCTAACTTCAGCAGCTTTAGCGTTGACAATGAAAGATGGCCAGTCTTGGAACTGAGTAGACCCCGTCCACATACTGATGATAGGCAAAAGATTTGCCTTGTAAGTATCTATGGTGATAGCAGCCAGAGTTCCAGGAGGCATTTTCAAAGCTTTCCGGCGGAACCTTTCAATGAAACTCTCAGCAGTTTTATTGTGTCTTTATTTGATTTTGTTGAGGGCTGACATAGTCATGTCATTGATCCCCTCGTAAAATCGTTCCAAGAAGATTTGCTTTAGGCCAGAGAAGGAGGTGATACAACCATCAGGCAAGCTTCTGTACCAATCATATGCTACGCCAGCTAAACAGCCGACGAATACTCTGGTAAGAAGAGCGTCATTTGGTTGAAGTTGGACAGTCATAACCTCAAAGTGATTAATGAACTGGCTGGAAGAGGTACTGCCATCAAACAGCGAGATGGTTGGGTTCTTGTACTTTGGAGGAAATAGAACTTCCTTCCATTCAACTGGGTAAGGTTGCTTGATCCCCAACCTTTGCAAGTTTTCTTTCTCCTTGAAAGCTTCGAACTGAGTTCGCAAGAGCTTGACAGCTTCATTGTCATCTTCTACTGATATAGAAGGAGTAGGCTGAACCACAGTGTTAGAAGGAGGAACAGCATGATAAGCACTACCCCCAGCACCTGATTGACTGGGGTTTCTATTTGAGACACCAACAATTTACCCTGTCTTGAACGGGAGATTTTGAGGGTCGGAAGATCTTGGAACTCTGCTACCGGAGTAGGCAGAATACCTCTCTGATCAGTACAAGTTCTTTTAACATGGAGAGAAGAATCCTTGTTTGAAAGAATTTTTGTACTGACTGATGCCGAGGCACGTTCAGTATGATCTTCTACGGTAAAGATCGAAGAAGACTGAGAAAAGACCAAAGGGCCTTTTTCCTTTGTTTTGTAAAGAAGGGTTAGCTAAAGAGCGTTTCCCTCTGTTGTCTTCCAAGTCACGAGACGAGGAAGTTTGAGAAAAGACCAAAGGGCCTTTTCCTTTGTTCTGAGGAGGAGGAGGAATAGCCAAAAGACTACCCCCAGTGGATTACGCAGGAGCAACTGGGTGTTTGAAAGGAGCAGAGCTTTTCCCCTTATTGTGAGAAGAGGAGAGATTAGCCAAAGGGCTGTCTTTCCTGGATGGCGCAGACATGGTTTGCGCATGAGTAGATGGCGCACTAGCAGGTTACGCGGGAGAGTCTTTGGCAGATGACTTTCTGGTTCTGGCCACAGACACTGTGGTTTGCGCATCAGGAGTTCTGGCCACAGATTGTTTGGGATGCACTCTAGTTGTTGGAGTGTTAGTTTGCGCAGAAAGATTGGCAGCCAACTGCACCAGGGGCAGAGGAGTCTTGCACCTTGATAGGGCAGCATATGAAGTCTCTTGTGCACTGGCAATAGCAGATTGTGTAGCATCCTTGACAGCAGAAACATTAGAATGCGCAGCTGTCTTAGAGGCAGAATCAGCAGACTGCGCAGCAGTCTTCTTAGCAGAAGGAACAGACTGTGCAGCATTCTTAGGGACCCACACTTGGCGCACTTTGCTTGTGGCAGAAGTGTCGCAGTACGAGGGGTGGTCCTGGAGTTGATCATGGCTTCGTAGGCCGTCTGGTTGACCTTCACAACCAGCATCTTCTGCGTCTTTCCGATAGACGCAACGTCACATTGAGTTGTCACTTCCTCGTCGGAGGAGAAAGTCGTCCCCAGCAGAGTCGCCATTTTGTTTGCAAAAACAAAAGTATGAAACTTTATTGATACAAACTTTGTAAAGATTACAAGAATTCTAGAAAAGTACAACTGTAGGAATCCAATCTAGAAGACGATTGCTTTATCCCTTGGACGATGTGAACTTTGAAGACGGTAGCCTCGGAAGTTGAAGGCGATAGCCTCGGAAGAATGCAGCAGCACTTGGGCAAGAACTCCTGAACTCTCTGATATTTCTGAACTTTTTATGTCTGATCCCCTTGAATGAAGACTTGAAACTCTATTTATAGAGTTCTGGAAATAACTAACTTTTAGTTATTCTGGATGGCGCAAGTTGGATTGCGCAGGAACTGGATTATGCAGCCTCAGACTGCGCAGGTAGTTGTCTGATCGTGGGCCAACTGTCTTGGACACATGGCATCATTTGATTGAAATGCACATGATCGTGTGTAGACGGTTGCCACATAACGAGCAATTGATGGCATGAATGCCACGTATACTTCTGTCAGTTGTCATGATGAAGTGCGCCACATGAATTGCGCTGACTTCGGATGGCACTGAGATGGATTGTGCTGGTCTGGATTGCGCAGGTACTGGATTGCGCTGCATGTACAGCTGTCCAACTAACCTCGAGCGTTGTGCGGCACAATAAACGAACAGTCTCCTCATTCTTTGTGCTGTCAGCTGTCAAAAAGATTTGATTTTGTCAGATAATGATGACATTGCCACGTCAGCCTGCGCAGTTGAAAGTGTGCGCAGTCTGGTGTGCACAATCTGAATGATGCGCAATCTGATGTCTGCGCAGTTCATTTGAAAGTTGTATTTCTTAATTTTATGGCTTTGTTGATGGGTGCAACTTGATTTTTTAGGACCTACAGGTGCTGGATCCCTCTGTCTCTGAGCCTGAGCCTAAGCATACTGCTGAGGCCTCTGCTGCTGGAACTGCTGAGACTGTGTCGATAATGGCCTCTAGGCCTGCTGCTGCTGAACCGGTATTGGCGCCCTAAATTGTTGAACTGCTGGCTGGAAGGATGCTAATCCAGCCGAACTCCTCCTGGGATAGGCCCCTATCTTGTGGTCCAGTGCTCCATAAGCTAGGCACAAGCCCTGTGCCCTATGAAACTTTGACAAGACATACCTTCCTTTTCCGTAATAGAAACAACCAACTGAGGAAGACTGCCTATGCTGCCAAGGACGCGGCTGAGACAACTGCTGAAAGGAAGTCGCCGGAGCCGGTCCCCTCGGAGATCCTATCGTTAAAGCTCGAACTGCTGGAGCCGGTGCTGACGACTGGAAAGAAGATCCCTTCTGAATGTGAGGCCTCTTCTGTCCTCCGACTCTATCAACGATCCTTTGCGAGGTGTACTCATGCCTCCTCGCCGCCCACATCACTGCATCAAAATTCTGGAACTCATGCTACTCAACTGCCAGTATGATCTCCAGATGAAGTTCCTGCTGGAACCTCTTCGCCCGATCAAACTCGATCGCTACTAAGGAAGGGGCAAACCGACGTGTAGCCATCGACGGTCCTGCTAAACTCTGCCGCATAGCCGTCGACGGTCCTGCTCATCTATCGTAAGCCAATGAACCTCTGTTGCAGATCATAACGTGATATCGCATCAAAATAGTGAGTCTGAAACCTCTCGTTAAAATTTGTCCAAGCTATCGGCGCCATAAGAGATACCTCATGAGCCGTCCACCAGTCGCGGGCCAATTCCAAGAGTTACAACCTGACAATTGCCATAAGCTTCCTAGCCAGAATCCCTGCTGCTTCCAGAATGGCCTCAGTTTCCTGAAGCCATGCATCAGACGCAATCACATCCTCTATACCATACAAGTACGGGGGATGGAGATGCCTGAAGCTGCTCGCAGAATTGTAAACCTGAGCACCACCCCTCTCCAAAGCCGTTTGGACAGAATGGGTGAGAACATCACTCTGACGCTGCTGCGATACGATAAAACCTCTCAAAACATCCACCAGTACTCGTACAACACCCTATGGTTGCTCAAGCTAAACTGGTACTGCTAGCTAAACTAGTGGAATTGGTGACTCTGCCTTCCAGTCTACTCTAGACTCTGCCCCTGAATGCTGAGGCTGAGCCTCCCGAACGGGTAGAACTGGCAGAAGCTGACCCGTTATAGCTGGAATCCGAACAAGCTGATCGGAAGGACCAGGAACAGTGCCCCTAAAAGTTTAAGGACACAAGGATCAAGTTGAGGGAACAAGAAAGATCAACGATCAAAGCAGATATCAGGTCAAAGATCAGAGATAAAGAGTAATACAAAGGATATCATTGGAGAAGAATTTGTGACTGAGATAACTACCAGCAACCCCTACATATCTGGTAAATTAGACCTGCATGGGCCACCACTAAAACCTATGTCATGCTCCAGAACCAGAATACTAGCAAGTAGGGACGGACCAGGCTATCTACGTATACCAAAGTACTCCAATACTGCGAAACAACGTATAAGATGTATAGATGGAGGTTACTACTACAAACCAACAGTCAAACCTAGGTCACATTATCCTAGATATCTCAATCACAGTCAAGAAAAAATGTACAAGGTTATGATCATCAGGTATATAAGACAGTAAAGCGTCCCAAACTATAATATATAGATGATCATGAAGCTAGTAATACAAAATAAAGAATTAGCAAGACTAAGTAATATATAATCAGCTCTAGCTGCAGTCTAGAAATATACATACCATGTCTGGGTCAGTAGGCTAAAAGTTAAGTCCAAAACACGAGCTAAACACGTGCTCGATGGCTAAACAACTCAAAAGAATATGTACATAAAAGAGTGGATAAGAGAAAGAACACCCACTCAAGCCTCCTGGTGCTCCGGGTGGTCACCATCGAGTAGAAGGTCCGGAAGATCCTCGGACTCTTGAACTAAATATGGTCAATGCAAAACCAGTGGGGTCAGACCCCCAATAGCAAGTACCACAAAGAAAGCCAAACTATAAACTAAAACCAGCATGCAAATCATAGCAACTCTAAAGTAAAGCAGTAAATACAGGACAATAATAATATAAAGGTACCACAGGAATATGAAAGCAAACTAGAAATATATAAAGAAACAACATATGAACATGTGAATATACAGGGTATGTAGCATGTGATGTAACCGAGCATGTGAGACAAGTGGTAAGGACAAGCATGCGAGACATGTAGTAAAACCAAGACTGTAGCAGAAATGACAGCATGTGAAAAAATAACATGAAGCTAGGTACTGAACTAAGATAAACTGGAACAAGACTAGATTAGAGTAAACAGGAATGGACTCCATCCATCAATCACAGCCAAACAATGAGTACAGTTTGATACTTTAGCTAACTAGGGTTGTCATAATCCTAATTACTAACATATGCAAGTTTGAAAAATCCGATCCAGTTACCTGCCGTGCAGACTACTCGATTGATCCAAGCCAAAAGAAAAACAAGTATAGCAGACACACCGTAGTAAGATACACGTGTCCTAAGGAAGTGTCCCACTCGACGGTGTACTGGAAGAGCGCTCATCATAACAGATAGCTCCAAATCCCTAGTATATATATATATTTATATATATACATATATATATATATATATATATATATATATATATATATATTTATATTTATTTATAAATATATATACAAGATCGGGAAACATGGGGGGCAGGTAACCGGGAAAGTCTCACCTTCCAATGATCTAGATACTCAAGCTAGTTATATAGTTCCTAACATTTTTATTTAGGATTTCGGGTGTGACATTCTGCATAATCTATCCTAGACATGAGACATGTGAGACTAGACAAGACAAACAAGATCGTGTACTGCAATAAGCTACAATAAGATATGACAATATCAAGACAAGAGTGCGCTACGACGAGCCACTATCAAGGAGCGAGACATGTACTGAATCAAGAGTCCGCCATGACAGGCCACTATCAAGCAAGCTAGAAAAAGACACGAACAAGAGTGCACTGTGATGGGTCACTATCAAGGAACTAGACATGTAAGGAAATCAAGATTGTGTCATAACTGGCCACTATCTAGAAGCTAGATATGAACATGTACCGGGTCCAACCAAGCACGACAAGGCAACACAGTTGATTGGCATAGCATGTACATTAGAGCAATATGTAAGAAAAATTCATGAATTTAAATCAAAATCAGAAAGTATACAACTTGGGTACTGGAACGGTACACCGTCGGTACACACCGGTACACCATCAGTATGCCAATTATCGTCACAGCAACTTTTTAAGCTAAAATAAGGGCTTATAATCCAAATTTCAGCGGTACATACTGGTACACCGTCGGTATGCCGATTCTGACCGAAAAATAATACTAAAGGCTAGAACAAGTCCCGAGAACCAAGGCTCATCCCGAAAGTTGTTAAAACTAGTATAACCATGAAAACAATACTAGAGGAAGGTCGTACATAGCATGTATACTAAGTCACATAGCAATGACCCTGGTATCGTCTCTGATACGGAGTTTTTCTACTAGGAAAATAATATCAAATAACGAAAGCCTAGCTCAGATCAAATTTTCGGAACAGACAAAATGACCATTTTTATGAGAGAAACATATATAGTAAAGCTAGTAGTAGAAAATACTGGACTACCAAGGCAATAGGAAAACAAAAATCACAATAAGGAAATAAGGACATCCAGTAGTTCGGTAAAATGTACTTGCCTAATAAAGCTCTAAGCCTATACTTCAAATCCACCACCAAGAGGGGTTCAGAAACCACACTCTGAGGTCTCGAGACCAAGCTCCAAGCTTTCGAGGAATACGGAGTGGAAACGAGAAGGAATGAAGAGTGGAGAGAGAAAATAAAAAGAGAAATAAAAAATAAAGTCATATATATATAATGGGTAAATTAATTATGACCGTCCGATTGTGATCTGCGACTCAATTAGAATTAATCTCGACTGTTCAGAGGAAAACCAAGAAATCAATGGATAATAGAATATTTCAATACTATTCATCAAAATATCAAAATACTATTCTTGAAAATATCTAAACAAAATATCTTGAATCAAAAATATCTCTAAAGTAGAAAATCTGCCCGGACGACATTTCGTCGGTACAGATCGGTATACCGGCGGTATGCACGTTACACAGAAAAGTCTCAAAAATTAAGTTTTCTTCTGGTTTTCCAGAATCCAAGAAAATACATAATACGGTATAAAATACGTATCTGTATACAAATATAAATACTGTGAGACGAGTCTCACACCACATACGCCTATTTATAGGCATAAGCCACGAATGTGAACTGATAAAAACATGACGTCAGCGTCTCTTTGGGTCTCATAAAACTGACAGCTACATATCTTCCAAAAAAGATCATCATTAATCACCCAAAGTTCATGGCGTTATCTTCTTTCATTTAATCATGAAGAGTATACGCCAGCATAGCCATGCGCGGAACGGCCATGCGCCCAAACAGGGCATGCGCCCAGAACATCTATTGTCCATGTTTCTTGGTGCAAAGTATTCCAAAACTTGGCACAAAGTTTTAAAAACTTTGAAGGGGGTCTTGTAGAAGCATGGAATTTCAAACGCATCCAAGGTCATAACTCTTATGTGCCCCCAAGCGCCATGCACCCCAAAATAGCATGCGCCCAAAGACCAACGATAGAATATTGGCACATCAGAGGACAGTAAAGAAAAGAGGCACATAAAGATCAGATTTTTATTTTAAATGAAACTCTATTACATGTCCAAACTCTTTGTTATAATAAAAAGTCTACTACAAAGAAGCCTAGCCTAAACTATAAACTAGGCACATCACTCTGACGTCTCAGCTAGGTGCATCACTCTGACGTCTCAGAACAGGTGCATCATTCCTCCTCATCAGAGCAAATCACCTCCTCGTCAACGTACGAGTGCTTCGGCTAATAAAGCATTTATTGAGCAGAACGCAGATTGGCAATCAATCCAAACCCAGTGGTTCTTCCAGCATAATAAAAGTTGGGACACGACGACCCCGATCTTTGGATGCAACAGGCATCCAACGCCATCTCGTAGAAGAACACTGCCGATAAGGTATTCAAACATAAGTTGTTATGCCCATAGCTCTTCCAGCGCATCTCAGGTCGTCAAAATCAATACTTCTATGAACGAGGAGATCCATAATCTACAGTACAACATCTTGCTAAGGAGGAGGATCGGTCGAGTTCATCTCAAATGAGAAGTTTGGATGAAAGAATGAGCAAACTCTCTACACTGCTATTTATAGGTCAGGGCAAATCACACGCATGCGCCAAGTGGTAAACTTTTCTGAAGTTAGTGCAATAAACCTACATTAATGGTGATAAATCGGCCACCTCAAATTCAACTAAGTCAAAGAGTCATCGATGCCTCGAACGACTCAGCAAGACTGAACAAAGGAGATGTGCCACGTAGTAGATGTGCCCCTCAGCACCATGCACACCATACCGATGTGCACAATATAGCACAGGCAGATGCGCCCATATAAGCTCGTCACCCATCAAAATGTTTAATGCTACATGACAGAGATGACAACAGTACGCGTCTCAAAGTATGAGCAGTCAACTTTTGCAGAAGAAGAAGAGATGTGGTCATCACCCTTTTGTCGATTACGGTTGTTCCATGCCAAGTGGCCGACTGATCACTCGCATGCGCCTCCATAGCTATATGCCCAGAACTCGCATGCACCTCCATAGCCATGTGCCCAGAACTCTGCATGCTCCTCAAAATCTATGTGTCCAGACTTGTTGCTAACCTCAAAAGTCAGAAGGCGAGTCTCCTTGTGCGCCCGATCCTAGGAGCATCCATCCAGATCAACGTATAAAGATCTTTGAACCATGAATACGTGCCACGTGTTATTGACTCAATTCAGTCTATGAATGGGTGCCAACCACCCAAGATCTCAGTAACAACCGAATCTCAACAGCTGTCATGTATCAGCTCCTCCGCAGCTCAACAATACAGTTCAAACAAATTTAGCTCCAGATCCCTGGCACATCGTCCATGTGCACAACAAAGTCAACCACGTGGAATCCCTACGTGTAAGTTCTCCATGCACGCGTCGTATATGCGCGCATAGGCAGATCATTCTGGTGCCTATAAATAGAAGGATCATTCCTTTATTTAATCTCTCGGAAGCCCCACTTCTTGAACATTTTTCAACCACTTCGCATCCAGAGCACTTGCAAGAGTCCTAATCCTCTTCAAGTCGCTGCTCGTTCCAAAGCAATCTAGACTTTCAGAGAGTTCAAGATCGTCGTTAGATCGTCAGCGGAGTTAAAGAATTACCACTTGCGCCATTGCCACAGTTCCCAGATAAAAACAAAATTGTACTCCCAAGGATTACATCAAAATCCTATATTGTACTATGTTTTGTTTGTAATTAAATACAAAGTTCATTTCACAACTTGTTTAATGGCAAACAGATACGACTAAGAAAACCAAAACTTGGACATATTTTAGGAATGGAACCTAAGCACAAATATCTACAGAATCAAATTCCGACAGGAAGAGAAAATTGTTTAGACATAATCAAAGTCTAAATTCTGGCATGACTAATCAATCATATAGTCGTGACCGAGGATCCAGGTCAAAGGCATAATTTAGAAATAGATTCAAGTTATTTAAGCGCGAAGTCGCAGCTAGAAAAGTCAAAATTGTTTAGTTACGATCAAATTAGAATCAGGTCTAAGTGTAGAATGATCAATATGATCTAGGCTCGATAATGTTAGATGCAAAGTTGTTTAGGCACGATCTAGTACAGAAATGATGCATCTCAACATCGTTAGAAATAATCAAATTGGCACGATAAATTCCTAAGGATCAAACCACTTGATCATGAGTTGAATCAAAGCTCAGATGTGCTTAAGAAATTTGTATGATTAAAATCATTTGGGCACGATCTAGGATAACGTTACAAAGAAGATTAAAACCTAGGATTTGTAGGAATGAAATTGGGCACAAACGATTATAAATTAAAATTTAGGCACGATGGAAAATTTATCCAGACATGATCAAATTCGATACGACTAAGTTGGTAGATAGTTGTGAAGATCAATTTCCAGGCATGATCAAGGGGTAAAATCAATATATATAGTCACGATCTTTTAAATTTATGATTGCGGAAATCAAAGTCATCCAATCATGCCAAGTCATCTAGACACAACCAAATATAAGAATTTTAGGTATAATCAGGAAATCAAGTCATAGTCAGAAATAAGTTTAGGCACGAGTGTTAAAATCCAAAAATGATCGTAATCGAAATTCGATACGATCAAGGATAAGGTAAGTCTAACCTTAGTCAAAACAGTATTTAGATTGATGAAGAAACTAATCAAAGTTTAGGCATGAGCAAAGATAGGGTTAAAATCCAAGTCACGTTCGAATTTAAAATCATCGAGTATAGTCAAGAATCAAGAATGTTGGCGTGATAAAGGGGATTACCAAAATCGATTAGTCCCGATCAAGGGGAATCAAAATTTAGTGATATTGAATTTTTAATGATCGATTCAAGGGTAAGGAAAATAAAAGATAGGATTTCGTAAGGAAGTCAAATCATCCCACTCCACTTCGACTACTACCAGATTATCTGATCGTCACTTCTCAATTATGCCTTTATCTTACAAGCCAAGACATACCACTACCCAATCATGACCTTCAATTTTGCAAATCAACCCTTATATGTCTACTACCAAGAATCATAATATTCAGTCATAAAGATTAAACTCTTTTATAAATACCATAGGCTTGACCTTAATTCCAAAAGCACTACCAATGAAGCATGCTCTTGTTAGAACTCCTCATGTTTTTCTACTTTCCTTGATTTTGCAGTTCACTATCCAATTAGTCATTCTGAAGTCCAAATTCCTTCGTCTTGTCTTTAACCTGGATCCAAAATTCCTGAATTAAGGATTATAAATTCTAAATCATTGTTCCAATTGATACTCTTATATTGCTTAAGTCTAATGTCACTACTACCATATAAAATTTGTCCTTCATTATAAAAATAGCCTTTATAATTCTTTCAACTTACACCTTCAAACATTATCCTTATTAAATTTAGAATTCTTACAAAAATCTCTAAAAGTTTTCTTTAACTCGAAAATTTTGTGTTCGCCTTGTTCCTAGTCATTTTTTTACCAATCTTTGTTCAATTTCGTATCATCACCGTATGCGGTTAAAATCTCTTCTCCATTATTTAAATTCCTAAATTTGGTATCATAGCCTTAATTCAAATATGAAATATCTCAAGAATCAGTAACCTAAAAATATCCCATTCGTAAAAATAAATCGACCTCGAATATCCTTGTCAGTTCTAAAATTTATCTACAAAATATTGTCGTTCTAACCATTAGTATATATTCTACTGCTCTTTTCACTCAAAATCCTCCTTCGTTTTTTCCAAAATAATCATTACTCAAAATAATTCTTTAATTGTAATCGTTTCCAATTTGTTACTACCAGACTCTTGAATTTGTTTTCAATCTCTGTCATATCATTATCATACTAATTCTATCTTAATGTCCAACATTCCATATTTCTAGCAGGATTATCACATGATAATCAATTCCATCCTTTTTGAGCTATCTGATTACAATACTTCCTCAGCCTTACCCAAGTAGAGAGATACGAGAATTTAAAGGATTTCAAAGTGTAGTTAACAGAAGTAAATACGAGATAGTTGATCGACGTAATTAGGACAGAGTTAATTAAGACGAAGAAATAATAGTAAGACGAAGAAATGATGATAGAAATTGTTCTTGCTCATCTAGTCATAATAGAGTGAACCAAGTTAAGATATGATCTGATAACCATGCACGTCTATCCGAAATCATGTTACCCAGAATTCTTGCCACGCCAGTAAGTATAGCTGCAATAAACGATAAAGTTCATAACTAAGGTATATACCCTATTATCATTTTATCTAGAACTCTCACCACACCAACCGGTATGGCTGTGAGAAACTCTACAATCCATAACTAAGATAAGTATATCTCAAATTAGGCTCTATGTTTTTGTTATACCAGCTAATATGGCTATGATAAATTATAGACGCTATAACTAAAGCAAATATTTACCTTTCTCGCTGTCGTCATCAAATATGTTATCAGAATATATCTTAATTTATTCCATAAAATTCATCTCGATACAAAAATCAAGGTCAACAACGAACGTCAAGACTTAATCAACGAACAAGGAAGAGTAGACGGAGATAAGTTGAAGCAGATTTCAAGATAGAGTTTAGAATGAGATTCTCAGGGGTCGTCCCAAAAATGTCTCAAGGAGTCCTAATATGTGATTGAGTATCAAACATGCTAAAATATTCTATGACTCAAATCCTTATCCTAGGGCAAGCTCGTAGTAGTACGACTAAGCCTAAGTACTACCATGACTTCATATTAGTTACGAAGATGGACCTGTATGGGCCATCATAAAAATGTGTCATGACCCGCATCCGGATATTCGGACACGAGTACGTGGGCCACGCCCAGCCTATGCCGCAGTATCGATGGTAGTACGCTATCAAGTATCCAATAATATATCTGAACAGTTCTATGATCCACTAAAACATTATGTACTCAAATCACATACAGCTAAGAAAGATATGAAGGAAAGACAATAATAGAATCTATAAAGTGATCATACATGTCAAAAAATATATCGGAGACATATCCGATGAACAAGACAAAATCTAGAAAAAATATGGCCTAGAGCTCTCAAGAGGTCAATCAGGATCCAAATGAACATCGAGATTCGTCATCATGAAGTCCAAAGTGACATAATATTATCCAAAAAATAGTTATCCAGTCAAGAATGGAATGAGCACATCACTAACAACAGTTCCCAGTAAATGATAAAGACCATGTAAGAGTAAATAGAGAGAATGTTTGAGAATAAGTAAAGTGTATATGAAAGTAGCATGGCATGGTAAAACTGTAAACAAAAGCAAGAAAGAGTAAAGCAGGTTATATCATGTACAAGTGTCAACAATCTATACTAACTATGTGAGTGAGTACTAGCTTCGGCATGTGGCCGGCTTGGAAACTTGCATAAGGTCTAATGGTCTGGTTAATCATACGTGAGGTGTATGATTAACACTCACAAGGAACTATACATGCACAAGGAGGGTATTAACCACATATCTACACTACTGCTTCCCACCCTCGATTGATACAGTAGATCCAACCTTGACACATTATGACATGAGATTCTATGAGAAGATCACGAACCTTCACAGGAATCGTGTCTATACAATGCACAAGAATAAGGATAAGACTTGCACAAGATATACTAAGACAAGAATAACCTCTCATGACGGGATCTAGACAAATACAAATTCGTGTGACCAACGTGTCAAAAAATCAACGATATTTACACTAAATACACGAAATATAGAAAATACCATAAACAAAAAATTATCAGAGAATGTACTCGCTTCAATTTGGTTGGAGTAAACGTGCGCAACACGAACATGTCGACACAGAATAGGTACGATACTATGCTCCACAAAATAGTCTCAAACGACTGCACAGGCGGTTCTATTGAGTCCAAAAAAGTCCAATTAGCCTAGTTTGGTATATAGAAGTCCAAAATTAGAGTTTGGCACGATATTCGGATCAATGAATGGAAACGACTTTATAGTCGCGATTTATCGAATTAAGGGAAAAGAACAACTATACACATATAACTAATTTTGGAATCATTATATTATTCTCAGAGCTATATTTTGTGAATAACAATATCTTATACCATATTTGAAAGCCTAGGAAGTTTTTGAAATAATACATATATATACAACCCCTTTAAATCCAAAAATCTATTTATAATAACCAAAATATATTTAGATTAATCATAATATTTTTAGATGATATTTGAAAACCTAAAAATTATTTCAGTGCTAAGGCTCTCATTTAGTCAACTAGGATTTTCAGGTTAAAACTAAAATAATAATATCGTGGAAATATTATTATACATTTTATGTTATTTTCCAAATAATTAGTATAGTTAATAATACTAAGAATAATGGTAACAATACTAGGCATAGGCATATATATATATATATATATATATATATATATATATATATATATATATATATATATATATATATATATATATATATATATATATATATATATATATGGAAGCGGATCAAAAGCCCCCCTTAGAAAGCCTCCCAAAAACCCCCCTCACTCTAATCCGTAATTTAATGTTAATATTAATGTTAATATTAATATTAATGTTAATGTTAATATTAATGTTAATATTAACATTAAATACTAAAATTAACATTAAACTTAACATTAAAATTAATATTAACATTAACATTAACATTAATATTAACATTAACATTAACATTAATATTAAAAAAATTAAAAAAAATTAATATTAACATTAACATTAATATTAACATTAATATTAACATTAATATTAACATAAATATTACGAATTAGAGTGAGGGGGGCTTTCTAAGGGGGGGCTTTTGAGCCGCGAGGGGAAACGCCGGAGGAGGAGGAGAGAGAACGTTGGGAAGGGAGCGGAGCTCGACCTCAGGACGGGCGCGGGCAGTCACCGACGAGGGGCCAGCATACGGCGAAGGGAGCACCGGATAGCGGTGAACTCGTCGGGGATCTCGCGGGAGGGGAGCACCGCCGCCGAGGTAGAAGCCTGTACGGCCGGGATCGCCGAGGAGGGGGCCGAATCAGGAGGCAGGAAGGCTGTCGCTAGTTCGGGGGCGGAGGCGGCCGCTAGGCCGGGGGCGGCAGGTGAGGGGGAGGAGGAGGATGCACCACGTCCGGAGGGGACAGGGGGAGCGACCGAAAGGGGCAGGCCCAACAGGGAGTGGGCGGAGTTGGGCTACGAGGGAGTGGCCGGGGATGCCGCCGCTGCGCCGGGGGCGGGGGCAGGAGAGGGGGAGGGGGAACCTCCACGACCGGAGAGGGAGGGCCATGAGGAGGGCGCGGCCATGGAAGGCGTGGTGAGGACGGCGACGGGGGGAGGTCCACCGGGGGAGAGGGGGGGATGCCCGTCGTAGCCAGGCACGGCTCATGCCGGGGACCTATGGGAGAGGAGACCGAAGGGGAACCAAGGGGGAAGTCGGGAGGAGTCGACGCCCGACGAGGAGCCCGAGGGGACTGAGAGACCGGGGGAACAGGGCCGGAGCGGTGCCTGTGCCTCCGACGCGGCGGCGACGTCGAGGGGGGAGGAAGGGGGGCAGCCCGCTCGACGGGAAGCCAGCGGGGGGGAGGGCGAAGCTCGGCCTGACGAGGCCGGGAGAGGGGACGCCGAGTGGGAAGAAAACGCCGAAGGTGGCGGCCTGGCCGAGGGGGCCGACCGACCACCCGAACCATCCGAGCGCCGGGGGGGGTGGCGAGCAGCGGAGCTCCCGCGCTCTGCCTCTTCCGCATCCCTCTTTTTTATTATATATATATATATATATATATATATATATATATATATATATATATATATATATATATATATATATATAGATATATATATATATATATATATATATATACTAATAAGCATATGTAAAAAAAAAAAAATATATATATATATATATATATATATATATATATATATATATATAACATATGCTTATTAGTATATATATATATATATATATATATATATATATATATATATATATATATATATATATATATATATATATATATATATATATATATATATATATTTTAATATATATATATATATATATATATATATATATATATATATAGATATATATATATATTTATTTATTATTTATTTATTTTTTTACATATATATATATATATATATATATATATATATATATATATATATATATATATATATATATATATATATATATATTATATATATATATATATATATAATATATTATATATTAAAATATAATATGTATAAATATATTATATATTTATATATAAAAAATATATAAATATATAATATATAAATATATTATATATTTATTTATATATAATATATATAAATATAATATATATAAATATATTATATATTTATATATTATATATTTATATATAATATTTATATATTATATATTTATATATTATATATTTATATATTATATATTTATATATAAAAAAATATAATATATATATATATATATATATATATATATATATATATATATATATATTAAAAAAAAGAAATATATATATATATATATATATATATATATATATATATTGTTTTCTTTTCTTTTATTATTATTTTTTTGTTTTCTTTTTTTAGTAGTTTTTTTTTAAACAAACCCCCTCTATTTATTAATCAAGGCTCAAAATGCCGAAGCCTGACACGTATACAAGGCTCAAAACGAAGACGCCTATACAAGTATACCACCAAAAGAAAAAAGGGGAAAAACAACACAGACGACCAGAGTTAGGGGTGGAGCGAGGACCAGAATGCGATCGGGCTATGGGAGCACAGGGTGCTCCGTTTACGGCATTGGCGGGAGACTTCCCGAATGAGCTGGTCGACAGAGTAAAGGTGACCTTTGTATCTCGCTTTGTTGCGATTCTTCCAAATAACCCACGTGGCGGCCGCTGCGACGATCTGGTGTCCGTGGGAGGCATCACCCCAAGAGGCCGCTAGATCGTGGAAGCGTCCGCCACTCGGTTCGATACTGAAGTGCTGGTTAAGGGTCCTCCAGATACCTCTAGGCAGGTTTCCCTGACAGAAGATGTGATCAATAGTCTCCATCTGGTGGTCTGAATAGCAATTGTAGGCTGATGCTAAGCTGATCCCGATGGTGTTGAGGATATCGTCAGTGGGCAATTTCTTTCTAATAGCTCTCCACATGAGGAATGATCACTTCTTAGGGATGCAGGTGTGCCAATAGTGAGCAGTGATATGATGCAGCTGGCCTATCCCATGGAAAGCGGATCTAGCCAACCTTACCAAAAATGCTCCAGATGCCTCGAGCGTCCATCTCAACACATCGGCCTATCGTCCGATTCTTATACCGCTGAGATGGACGCTATTCTCCATTTCGGTGCCGCCCCAATCACGCATCTTATCCCAGTCCCAGTCGTCAGTAATGTGGTTCCACATGTCCTTGATCCTACAGTCTCTCAGGATTTCTGTGAGACTAGGGATCAAGCTATCCCCTGACCATCTCTCCCGGAATGAGTTTGACTCGCCTGTGCCCAGTTGTAGTCTTATATCATGCTCGACAAGGTCACGTCCGATTAGGATACGACGCCAAGCCGCTGAAGATCTGCTGTTGTATGTGGCCTCTGAAGGGTGGATGTGCTTGAAGTACCTAGCTTTCATAAACCTGGTCCATAAATTCTTGCTCGTGCGAAGAAGCCACCACAATTTCAACGAAAAAGCCTTAACGATGTGAGTGAGTTTGGTAAATCCCAGGCCCACTTCCTCGGTCGGAAGAGCCATGGAGTCCCAACTCGCCCAATGATACTTCTCATGGCCGTTGCTATGCCCCTAGAAGAAGGTACAAAAGATCTGCTCAATCGAAATAAGAACCTTCAAAGGCGGGGAGCATGCGGCTATAGTATAGATTGGTATAGAGGTGAACACATGTTTGATAAGGATCATTTTGCCTCCTGGGAATAAAGTGGCATTGTGCCACCCTTCAAGTTTGTTCCTGATTCTAATGATTAACTGCTCAAAGGTCCTAGTATTGGATTTTTCGTACATTAGGGGGCATTCGAGATAGTTGAATGGGGGATGATTAACAGAGAAGAATGTTAAGTTGGAAATCCTGCTCGCATGCTCGATTTTGATGTTGTGGTGGGCATAGATGACGCTCTTGGAGGGGTTGATTTTCTGGCCTGAGCAAGTGGAGTACCTCTAAAGGATGTTGTGGACCACTTATACCGCTGCTTCGTCCCTGGATGAGAAGATAAGTAAATTGTCTGCAAAGGCCAGGTGGGTGATGGTTGGACATCCGCTGGCTGTGTGATATTGTTGGAAGTGCGGGACGCTGATCATGTTATTAAGGTTCCTGCTGAAGGCATCTGCCGTAATAATAAAAACAATGGATGATAGAGGGTCGCCTTGTCTAACCCCGCGGCTGGATTTGAAGAATCCTTCGGCTTGACCGTTAATGACTGTGGAAAACCACGAGTTGCTGATGGATCTTCACACTGTGTTGGTCCAAGTTTCAGAGAATCCAAATGCCCTGAAGACCCATATCATAAATTGCCAGTCCAGTCTGTCATAAGCTTTCTCCATGTCGATCTTTACGGCGATGTTGCCCCCTCTAACAAAAAATTTCATACAGGTGATTAACTCTTGGGCTAGCATAATATTGTCTTGGATGTTTCTCCCATGAACAAACCTACTTTGCTCTTCAGAGATGATCTTGGGGAGGAGACCCGCCATTCTGGTTGCGATGATCTTGGAGATAATCTTGTTGGTGAAAGTGCACAGACTGATGGACCAAAAGTTGCGAAAGGACTTCGGGTTATCTTTTTTCGGTATGAAGATCAGGTTGGCGCTGGAGATGGCTTTGGGGTATGTGGCTCCTTCGAATAAAGCAATAGCAGCTTCGATGATGTCCTGTTTGATAATGTCCCAGCACGTACGGAAGAAGACCCCCGAAAACCCGTCAGGACCGGGGGCGCTATGCTCGTTCAGAGCCCACACCGCATCTTTTACTTTCTGGTCAGTGGGATGACGTTCCAACTGGGTGTTGTAAGTTTCGTCGATGAGACAGGGGATTTGATCTAGAAAGGCGTTGTCTTTGTGGACCGTCTTTTTGGTGAATAATTTGGAATAGAATTCTGCAGCGGCTGCATGGATGCTCTTTTGGTCAGTGATGATGTTTCCATTATCGTCAGTAGTATGGTGAATCGTTAGCTTCCGTCTGCGGCCGTTGACGCAAGCATGGAAGTATTTTGAGTTGTTGTCCCCGTCACTATCCTATTTCAATCTCGCTTTCTGTTTCCAGAAGTCAGTCTCCACTTTTAGCCTGAATTGGAGCATAGCCTTGGTGAGGTTCAGGGCTGTCCTGGCCGCCGGGGACCGGTCCGAAGCGAACCTGGCTTCTCTCGGGTGACGTCGTCTTCAGCAATCCAAACGGCTTAAAAAATGTCCCCATAGGAAAGTTTGCTCCAATTGGACAGGGCTTTCCTCGTAGCCTTGAGCCTTTTGCTCACCCGGGCCAGGGGGTCGGGTGAGTCCTCGTGATTCCATGCTTCCGTGACGATACCCAAAAATTGGGGGTGCTCGATCCAGAATTCGAGGAACTAAAAATTCTTTTTGGGTGGGTTGGTATTATTTTTAATTTCCACCAGCAGCGGGGCGTGGTCGGATTCAGAGGAGTTGAGATGGAATAGCTTGGTGGTGATCCCCATACCGTGCCATAGGTCGTTCGTGAAGGCTCTGTCAAGACAAAAATATTGGCGGCGGTCACCTTCTTGCATGTTGCACCAGGTGAAAGCATTGCCCGTAAACTGGAGGAAGACTAGATGAGCATTGAAGATGAAGTTATAGAAGTCTTGCATGGCCGACAAAGGAGGTGGACGGCCTCTGGTTTTCTCTTCTCTGCAGGTAATCGCGTTAAAGTCTCTGATGCAAAGCCAAGGGGAGCTGATATGGTGCAGGTGAATGTCGAGGAGATCGTTCCACAGTTGTGTCCGCTCTGTGATATCACAGCTGCCGTGGACCGCTGAGAGGATTGCGTATATATATACACACACACATATACAAACCAAAATGTTTATATATATATATATGAAATGCGTATATATACGCATATAAAAAGCATATGGTCAGCCCATGAACTAGGGCTCAGCCCAATAAATACACTATCCCTTAATTATAATGAAGACTTATAATGAAGAGAGGGGGTCATTGTGAGGTTTTTATTGACTTTACCATTCATAACAGTTCTAATAAACAAAAAAGGAAAAAAATCTCTGCTAACCCATTTCATTCATTTCCAATCGAATTGCAGAGAGCAGAGATGAGAGCAAGAAGAAAAAAGGGGAAATAAGGAGATCGAACGGGAGAGGGAAGAAAAAGCTTACAGGAGCTCGCTGCGGGCGGTGCAACGGGTTATCGGCAGTAGGGCGGCGGCCGGTCACGGGATGGACGGCTGGGCGAAGCCGGCGGAGGTTGCGTGAACAGCGTGGTGCGGACGATCGATGCGGACGAGGGGCCCAAATGTCGGCTCGACGAGAAAGGTGCCGGAGGGTACTAGGCAGTAGACGTCGTCGGAGAAGGCCCACAGTGGGTCAGGAGTTCTCGGTCGAAGCCAAGGCACAGGCTGACTGGCCGAAGTGGCCGGCCCAAGCAAAAAGGGTTCTGCTGGTCGAGGCATCCAGTGATCTCGTCGGGTGTGTCTCGCTCAGGCGGAGGTAGCGAGGAGAACGGGTTAGGCTTCTCTCTCTCTCAATATTGGTGATGGTGTTTGATGGCTGTTGTAGTGGTCGATGGGTCAGTGGGGGCGGAGGAATGGTGATGATGGTTGGGCGCTGTGGTGGTGGTGTTGTGGCAGCATCGACGAGGAGTGGCACTGGAGCTAATGGTGGTCGAGGTCAGAGACGAGGGGACAGTCGGGGTCAAGACGTTTGAGGTGCGGTTGTGTTGATGAGGGCAAAAATGGGAGGCCGAGATGGCAGCGGTCATCTCCGGGCTACCATGGTGGTAGCTGGTGTGAGGCAGTTGATGAACATGGTGGTGGTGCAGGGGCCACAAAAATGGCCGGGGTGGCGGGATGAAGCCAGGGGATGGTTGTTGTGATCGTTGGAGAATGCAGTGGACTAGTTGGCCGTACGGAATGGTGATGGTGACTCTGGTGGATGTGGTGGTTGTGTCGAGAGGTTGGCGGTGGCTGTGGAGTATTGTCATGGTGGTCGGGGAGCAATTATGAGGGTGGACAGGGGTGGATGGCCGGGATCGTTCGGTGGATCGCTGGTATTGCAGCAGCAATGGCGGGATGGTGTGGTCAAGATTGTTATCGGGAGAGGATCGGGACATGCTGAGGTGACGGCTGTACTGATTTCTTGGGGATAGGTGTAGGAATTCTAGGGAATTGTTTATTATGACTATTGGAAATCCCCATATATATAGGGTAGAGTGGAAAACCCTAAGGATAAGCTTTCAAATGTAATAGGAATAGGAAAGTATTGTAAAAACTAATTACTAACCCTAATTGCTAAGCACTAACACTATATCGCTAACCAAAAATCAAATTAATAATAGTTAGCAAATCTATTTAGTTAATAGTTAGAAGATAATTACAACTTAGCTACTAACTACCCATCATAGGTTAAATCCCAAACTCTAGCCCACAATCTAAGCCAATGGCTTGGTAGGCCAAACTATGACCGAAACGGCCTTAGCCCGATACAAGGGAATCGAAAAACCTACCAAATATCAAAAATCTTTACTAAAATAATTAATAATAAAAATATTTCTATTTTTAAAACATAATCTCACTAATATTTTTTCTATACAAAAATAAATATTTATAACTTATATACTTTCTTGAATTGGACAGAAAATTTAATTAGCGTAAACATCTCACATAAAATAGTTTTTACAAAATCAAAGACCAACAAGCGCCGATAGCATAATACGATCAAAATTTTACATGTATATCGTATTCACAATTTTTCAAAGACTCATCATAATTCATAAAATAATTAAATAAAAAATATATACAAAATTCTGAAAATTCAAAACTGGTTTAACGAAGGTTATAAAGATAGAAGCCCGTCATGTTGAACACATGCTTCATTTGTGCCTTGAATCTTGTAATCTCTGTGTTGCTTGATCCTGTGATAATCAGATCATCAATGTACACGCCGACCAACAAGCTTGAGTCCTCCACGTTTTTTTTGTATGCGTCATGCTCCAAGGGGCACCTCTCGAAGCCAAGTGACGTCAGGCTTTTATCGAGTTTGTAATTCCATGCACATGGAGCTTGACGAAGGCTATAAAGTGCTTTCTTCAGCCTTAGCACTATGTGTTTATGCCATGTTCAACATAGCCAGGAGGTTGAGATACATATACCTCTTCACAAAGTTCGCCGTTAAGGAACGCTGATTTGACGTCCATATGATGTACCTCCCAACCTTCTTGAGAAGCTAAGGCAATGAGTAGTCTCACTGTCTCAAGTCTTGTTACGACGCAAACACTTCTGCGAAGTCCACTCTCTGCTTTTGTACAGACCCTTTTGCCACAAGGCGCACTTTGTGCTTGACTACGGCTCCTTGTGGATCCTTCTTCAGTTTATAAACCCACTTCAGGCCAATAGGTCTATGTCCACTCGGTAGATTTGTGATCTCCCATGTCTTGTTCTATTGACTAGCGGCCAATTCTTCATCTATTGCACGTTACCAACATGTTCGTTTCTCGGCTTTGGCAAAACTCGCAGGCTCCTCCGCAACTAGCATACATAGCCCGACTTCTTTCATTGGTGTTGTGGCATCGTATACCTCTTGGGGAGATCGATATCGTGGTTGACGTGGTTGGCCACCCATCATTGAAGGAGTAGCAGCAGCGGCATCACCCGCTGCACTTGGTACTGTCGAAGAGGAAGTGGTCACAGTGCTTCGCGCTGTCGGAGGCGAGGTAGGGGCAGCAGCAGTCCCTACTGTACTTGTCACTGTCAAGGAAGAGATGGCAGTAGCGACTTTCCCCGAAGCCTCCCCATCGCGTGGAACAGCAGTAGCCGCAGCAACCGTAAGTTGTGGAGCAGCTGCAGCCAAAGCAGTCGCATGTTGCTCGTCGTTGTCGTCTTCCTCATCTCCTGTGTTGCCGTGCTCCTCAAGTTGCACGGTGAATGTTTTCTTCAAGTAGGACAGTCCCCTAGTGCTGAGTCCCAATTCCTCTCCTTTTCCTGGAATACCACATCACGGCTTACATGCAACTTCCTCGTAGCTGGTCATAAACTTGATAGGCCTTGGATCCAGTTTCATAGCCAAGGAACACCATTTGAGTGCTACTATCTGCCAACTTCTTGAGATGTGGCATCATAGTTTTCACATGCGCCACACAACCAAAAGTTCGAAAATGACACACCTTTGGTTTTTTGAGATACCAAGCCTCATATGGAGTCTTTCCTACCAGACTTCGCGTTGCCGCCCTGTTAAGAAGATGTACGGCCGTCGCCACTGCTTCTCCCCAAAAGATTCTGGGCACTTTCTTGTTTTTTAGAAGACTATGTGCCATGGCAACAACGGTTTGATTTCTTCGTTTAACTATGCCATTTTATTGTGGAGTATATGGTGCAGTGAGAAACCTTTTAATTCCCAGGTCTTCACAATAGCGGCTAAACTCCTTTGATGTGAACTTGCCACCTCTGTCGGTTCAGAGCCCCTTCAACTTGCAATCCACCTCTATTTCGGCATTTGTTTTTATTTTTCTAAAAGCACTCAACGCCTCATCTTTGTTCCTGAGAAACTCCACCCACATGTACCGAGTAAAATCATCAACAAGTAGAAGAAAATATCTTTTACCTCCCGGAGTTGCTAGAGTGATTGGCCCATACAAATCCTCATGTAAGAGTTAAAGTGGCTTCCCTACCAGATACAGTGACTCCTGAGGGAACGATGTACGTTGTTGTTTGCCTACTATACATCCATTGCATAGCTGGTCAACGTGCTCAATAAGTGGCATTCCCTCCACTATCTTGTCTTGCACCATATTTTGTAATGATTGGAAGTTCAGGTGGCCGTACCGTGCATGCTACAACCATGATTTCTCGTTGTATCTTGTCAGCAAGCATACCGGTTGAGTTAGACTCAGGTTGAGAATATACAACCGGTTATTTGACCGTTTCACCTTAGCTATAAGCCGCCTTTATCGGTCGAACATGCATAAGACCCCATCTTCCATGATCGTCTTCCATCCGTGTTCATCAAGCTGCCCTAAGCTTGCAATGTTGGTGCGAAGTTTTGGAATGTACTATACGTCGGTCAGGACCTTGTGTTCTTCATTTTGGCATTTGAATAACACAGCACCACGGTCACAAATGTCAAAAACAGACCCATCTCTGAATCGCACATTGCCTTTTACTGACGTATCAAACTCCGTGAAATTCTCTCTACATCCCGTCATGTGATTGGTAGCCCATGTATCAAGGTACCGTAGGTGGTTCTCATCCTTCTCGTCACCTTTTAATCTTTGTTGCACCTTCTCTTCATGGATCTTCACTTCTCTTCATGAAGCATGGCCATGAACGGGGTTGGTTCATCGTCTTCTACCTTCTCGGCTATGTGAGCCCTTTTCTTCTTGTTAGAAGGACATTTAGAGACGAAGTGCCCATAACTTTGACAATTGTAGCACTGTACCTTAGTCTTATCGAACCTTCTTCCACAGTGGTTGAGAGCGGTCCCATGGTCGCCATTGCTTCGTGCATGAATTCGGCCACACCCATGACCACGGCCTCGAGTGTCGTTACCATGTCGCCACTCACCAGCAGATCCTTTGCCTGATGCTTTTATATTCCGAGCCTTCCACTCAGCTCTGGTCAATAGGACTTACTCCTCACTGTTGTCACCAGTACCGTGCAACCGTTCCTCGTCTGTCTTTAGACGGCCAATGAGCTCCACTGCGGTCATTGTTTTGAGGTCACAAAACTGTTCGATCATTGATACAATCTGTATAAACTTTGATGACATGACCCGAAGAAATCTCTTCACGACATAAGTCTCGTCTATCGTGTCGCCCAATGCTCGGATCATGTTGACGATTGTCGTCAACTTCACGACAAAGTCGTCAATCGTCTCTGCCTCCTTCATGCGGAGAGTCTTAAACTCATTCTTTAGAGTCTGAACCTTCGCCTCCCGGACGCGGTCGGCGCCCATGTGTATTGTTTGTAACGTTTGCCACGCCTCTTTAATCGTCTCCTTTTCGGCCAGCAGTAGCAGCGTCTCCTCCGGGATCCCTTGATAGATGGCAGCAAGGGTCATCTTATCTTTCTTTGTTTCAACAGCCTCCGTCGAGTCGGTGGGTGCAATGGCATCCCAAACTCTTTGGGCTTGCATATACACCTTCATCTTGATCGCCCATGCTCCGTAGTTGCTCTTCGTGAGCATTGGATATTGAAGGGTGATCTTCGACGACTCGACATCCTCACTATTCCTCATCCTGGAGTTCTAATACCAAATGTAGTAATTAGCCCAGTAAAGAGAGAACAGAACACCGGTTTCTTTCTTTAATTGGTAGAATGAATAGACTTGATGCTTTTTATTGAATGAAATGATATATATATATATATATATATATATATATATATATATATATATATATATAATATATATATATATATATATATATATAAACATCTAAGCTAACAAAGAGAGAAACTAGAATCAGAGTTGTTTTAACAAACAACTTATTAACCTAAGAGCAATATAAAACAACTTAACCATCTAACAAGCAAAACAGAATAACAGAGACAAGATTATCTCCAACAAATTCTTCAAGCATTACCGAATGCTTCCCATTTAATAGAGCCTTTGTCATTATATGTTCGTACGTAGAGGCACGCTGTGGGCTGTAGTCCACTCCAACATCTCAGTTCGAATTTCTGGTTCTGTCCTTGGTCGTAGTTATAGAGGAGGAGGAAGTATATATAAGGAATCGTCTTTTTCCTTAACCTTGAGATCATTAATCTTTGTGATGTTGATTCAATATTCTACTTACACATTTATATGTTGGCGATTCAAGAAAATCTTTGTCCTTGCTTCAGGACTCTTCTCCATAGGCAGCCACTCCCAAATTTCTTGAAGTCTCGGAACAATGTCTTCATAGGCACAACCTAACTGTCCATATATTCCTCTCTACATCGTTCTACCTATAATTTTTCGTTATTGTCCGTGGTTCTTGGATTTCCAATAATGACTCGGTGCATGGATGATGGAGGCCCCCATTGCATCAAGAGATATCCTTGACTCTTCTCTGCCAAAGACCGATCGAAGTTGTTACGTCGAACTTGTAATCTCCAACCAGCCTTTGTTGTCGTATATGTCGTCATCGTCGACCATCTCCATAAACTTTGAAGTTTTGACACCGATTTGTGACTCGTGACATGCAACCGATCCAACGAGAACTTGTCTTTTACTGCAGTCAAGTGATAGAAGTTCAATAAAATTAGGAAAATATTATTTTGTCCGCGGTTTGTGACCGCAAACATAACCGTAGGCTCATGTGGCAGCCACAATTGTCCCCCCGCAATCACCGGCACCACTTCCTTAAAATCTGGACCATGAGGTCAATGGAAGCCGCCATGTGCCATGCGGTCACGCTCGCGGTCACAAACCGCTGACAAAATAGCAGTATCTATAAGAAAAACACGATTTTGGCCGCAGGAAGTGACTATTGTTTTGCCCACAGCCGACATGTCACCCTTCATTCTCCGAACCCCACCTCCGAAATCAAGGGGGGCCACGTCCGAAAAAATGTTGCCCTCCATCAATCTGCGGCTGACACGTGGCGACGTACCATTTCTGCGCTCAAATAGCACTGCCGAAATAACAAATCATGAAAACAAACAAAGACATGCAAGCAAACGAAAACAAGGATTTCTCATTGCTCAGTGGAAGTAGACGCCATTTGGTATAACCATGAATCTTGTGCTTGGTCTTGTTTTTGTCTGTACTTCTTTGTAACATTGTTGTCGCAGTGTAGTTCCTTAGACTGATTAGTACTTAATACTAACCCCAATTTCGCTATTGTATTAGTACACAACAGATCGATATTGCCGACTTTGTATCATCATTATTGTAATTGACAATAAGGCCAATTAAGATAATTCAGAAAATACATTGATCTGAACCTAACAGGAATTTTCATATGAATAAATTACAATGGCAGAAAGCTACTGTATAATGTCCAGCAACTAATCAGTTGAAAACCCTAGCCATCTTGAAACCAATACATTGATCTGTTGCAGGCTGCTTCTACATGATTGTGTTTCCTACAACAAGTGTAGCTTTCATAGAGTGCGATTAAAATCTCTAGTAGCAGAAAGATCTGTTGTCGAAACTGGCAAGCAGAAAGAAACCACTGATGTGGATAAGCAAACAGTTTATACTGTAGGAATTTTATATCTGTTGGGGTGATCAAAATCACCGTTGCTCAAATCGAGATTCAATCATCTTCGTGTTGATTCGTTCACAGGAACCAAGATGTTCAGAAAAACTTCTGAAACGCTCTTTGTCACCTCATTGATTGGACAGATCGGACAAGAACAAATGCGCTGAAGGACTTCGGACAAACGCTTGAGCGTTGTTGCAAAAAGTTTCCAAAGTTGTTGTTAAAGACTCTCGTACTCACTGAGGATTCTATTCTCTTCTTTCTTCTTCTTCTTTCCAATCTTCTGTTTTCTCGTGCAAGTACTGTGAGACTCGTCTCACGGTATCGATATTCAGTATCAGGATACGCGACTATTAATTTATTGTATTTATTATGTTGCTGGTCAATATTGCTGGTAACTTAGAGTTGAATTGGGATCCTTTATAAGGACTTCTCTATGCCTTAAGGCCATGGTTGGGCTTTGACAAAAAGGAGATTTTGCAAGAGAGTTCTTGGAAGCCATTAAGGGAGTCATCAGGAGGGATGAGAGAGCTTGTCGGAGACCTCTAAGAAGAGGGTTTCGCATTACAGTATTATATATATGTGTAATCCTTGTATGGTTAGATCTCTTGTTTATTCAAATAAAATTATTTGTTCGCATGTTCAGTTAAGTAGATCAAATTTGAACGAACCACATAAATATTTGGTGTTTAATCTTAGTTGTTATTGTTCAATTTATTGTGTTTTGTATTCGTTACCACGAAAGTTATTATTTGTGTCACCTCCACGTGTGTTGACAACATTACAGTAGAGACAAAATCTGAAAACTATTTTGGATGAAAGTTTTGTATTCCTAGGAATCATATTTCTCTTTCTTTTCCATGTGAAACAAATTCAACATTTTCATACTCATGTTTGGTTAAGTTTAGAATATGTAGTCCGAAAAAAATTAATTTTTACATTCACAGTGTTTGGTTACGTAGGAATAGGAATAGAAATCTTAATTTGTTTAGTTATTTATACATACTCTTTCATTAATTTGTTTGGGATTGAATTTAGAATTTTGAAAGCAAAAGGAATATATTACCGTCCAAACAATATTCCTAGAATTTAAAGCAAAATTATTCCAAATGGTTTTAATTTTCCATAACATTGGAAATATGAAATCCCTCCTATCCTCCCACAATTTCTAATCACATACGTCAAGAATCCAAAATCTAATTTCAAGTCTCCAAAACTTAATCAAAGGCCACGCTGGAGTTTTAGTATTACATTTGGGAAGGTAGCCACACAATTAATGTGATGGAGTATGCATTGAAGATGGTGGTGGTTGTGCTGGCATCGGTTGTGGCGAGTGACGACAGTGACAGGACTTTAACGATATCATAGCCCCATCATTTGGTTGGCTCTAGCTAGCGTTAACCCAGGATTAGCTTACTGTAAGCAAGTCGAAATCTATGAGGAGACAAGTCCAAATGGGGCAAGGTTAGATCAATGGGACTTAATACTCAAGAAAACCTAAAAGGAAATGTTTAGTGCCTACATAATTGATGATTTTCTCAATGGAAGATTGACTAATTGATTACATGTGATCATGTCAGATGTGCACCCTATTGCAAGTCGCATACATCTCTGTGACTTAGAAGCCAAAGCACCCACTGAAATTTCACTTTTGAGTACATTGAACTGGTTTTAAGTTTTGGTGACTTCTTGTAGCCTTACAATAAAAGTTCCAGTTTGAATGGACAATCTCTCTTTTTACAGCCGTTCCTTTACCGGCTGGTCATTCCAAAGCTATTTGATTGAGAAGGAGATAAGAAAAAAAATAATAGATAATCTGAAGTGCTGGCGCTCATAGCTTTATGTCATATTTCGATCAAATTTGCCTACCTATAACAACATAACAATAAATTAACTAAGAGTTGCAAAAGAATTGAGCAAGACTTTACCATATTGCAAATTGAATATGATTCTTTTGTTATTAATTATGATGCTAAACATAGTTGATTCTTTTATTACTAAGATGATTATATTATGAAGAATATTTTTCAGAGGCAAGTCTACACAAATTAGTGGGTTAATTAGCTCCTCTTACAGGAATCCATGCAGCATTTAGTTAGAAATATTATATCTCAATAATTACTGGTTAGCATTCTCTTGTGGCATGGTACCCACTCAGCCAGAAAGAATGTCACCAACCTCAGCCACTTGAATTGTAGGTAGCCACTTGAATTGCAGGTGTTCGACTATATATTTGCTCCTTGGACTTTGTACCATAGTGGCTCTTATGGTTACCGAGGAGAGGTATAATAACCTGGCTAGGTAGCAGAAGGTCAGTGGATCGAGCCACGGGGACGTATTATTCCTTCCATTTAGGTCTCGTTTGGTTCGCGGAATGGAAAGGAAAGGAAACTGATTCCTTGGTATTTCCTTTCCTTTAGGAAATTATAATTCCTATAAACTTTTCTTTCCGGTGTTTGGAAAGATCGGGATTATAGCCGGAATATATCTTTAATTTCCATTTAGTGTTTGGTGTTTGTAAGGAAAGGAAACAAAATCAAGTCAATTTTCCAAAAATACCCTCGTGCTAATAAAAATAATTATTACTTAGAAATATTTTTGTCTAAAAGATATTATGGATAAAAATGGTAAATAATATTATAAACATGGATATTTTGGTCAAAACTTTTTGTAATAAATGCGGAAAAGTTGGAGGGAAAGTGATTCCTTAGATAAATTGGAGGAACCACTTTCCCCCCTATTTTCCTACCTCTTGGGAATCATTTTTCCTTTCCAACAACTTTCCTTTGGCTCCCAAACATAGGAAAGGAATCACTTTCCTTTTCCAAGCTCAAATTCCGGTAACCAAACAAGGCCTTATAATAATGGTGGAATTTGGGAACAGTGTGTCCAAAAGACATGCAATTCAGCGTACACAAAGTCCCGTGCACATCGTCGGATATATATCTTGGACTCTACCAAAATAATTAAGTATTGTGCAACAAGTTTTTGATATTCAATCATTTGGGTAAAGAATGATCCGAGAACTTGGTGATTCACCAAAATAATTAAGTATTGTGCAACAAGTTTTTGATATTCAATCATTTGGGCTAAAGAATGATCTGAGAACTTGGTGATTCCATCTCTCTACATGTCTGCAACTAAATCCAAATTAATGGTGACATAATAGAACAAAGATATTCCTCTCGTGCAAATTCACTGTGAAGGACATGTATGATACGAATGTCATCCTGGAGATTAAGATAATACAGACGAAAGCTGGCATGCTCTCCCACAAGCTCACTACGTCGAAAGTTGCTCACACGCTAGAGATATCAGGATCTTTCGAGAATCGATACTCCTTATAGGTGTGATCAAAAGTTGAAGCCAAATCTTGAGAAAAGGCATCAGTCAGTACTCTAGTGACATCGATAGCTTGATGTATGCAATGAGTGCCACTTAGACCGGAGATAACTTTCGCAGTGGGGATGCTAAGTCGGCTCCTAAGAAATTCAGGTGTTGAGCACTGAAAAGTTGTGAAGAGATTCATGTGATATCTCAAGAAGACTCAGGGGTTTGCACTGCACTACAACGAATTTCCAACAGTAGTGGAATGCTTTAGTGATACTAGTTGGTACTTAGAAGAGGTCCACAAATTAAAAGATACGTCTTCTCTATGGGTGGTACTGCTATATCGTGAAAGACGAAGAAGCTATATCCATGGATGGTGTTATTATATCGTAGAAGTCGAATAAGCAGACCTTACTCTTTCAGTCATCTATGGAGTGTAAATTCTGGGCACTTCAGCTGCAGTGGATGAAGCAGAATAGCATCAGGAGCTCATGTATGATCTTCTTGTGGTTTGTGCGCATATCCCAACGATTTCGGAGTATTAGATAACCACGTGGTTGTAGTAGTGGCATTGAATGATCTCTTCAATGGTATAAAAAGGTATGTGCGACTACGACACAAGACACTGAATTACCGTAGTTAGCATGGAATCATTATAGGGTCGATGTTCGGAGCCAGGAGATGGCGGATCAGTTCACAAAAGGCATCAAGTGTCAGATGCTCGAGGACACAACAAGTAAAATGGGCTTTAATTCTGATATTGTGTCTTTACAATCCTACCATATAATTTTATGTTACTATTTCAAAAAAAATCTACTAGGCATCTGTATTTTGGTTCAAGGGAGGACCATTGACTGAAAAAATATCATGTATAGTTGGTAGTCCTTTGAGACTTTTTGGGGATACGGTCCCGAAACCATTGTGGTCTACTAATTATTTTTGTACAAAACAAGTATTGTGGGAGATGCTTTGATGCCTTAATGAGTTCTCGGACATTTTGAATGTCGGTAATGCTCTACAGGAAGTACGGATATACAACACTACAAAGAGGCGTAGTATTCCATGCTACAATGGGGTGCCTCCATATGAGGTACCCCGAGAGAATAAAACTTCAGCTTCGCAAGCCATGTCACAGCGGCATAGCACGACATATAGACAGGAAGCCTAATGTTGTACAATGAAAGTGGTATGCAGCACTACAAAGAGGCTAGTGACCTCATGCTATAGTCGTGTGACACCACAAAAAGATAAAAGATATGAAACCTAGGCTTTGCGGGCCATGTCACAGCGGCATAGCACGCCAAGAAAACACAAGGCTTCATGTTAGATAGTACGACACTAGAAAGAGGCTTGTGACATCATGCTACAGTTGTATGACACCATGGTGAGATGTAGCCACGGCTTTATGTCATGTCATAACTACGTACGTTAGCACCGCAAGGGAAGCAATGCTTCATGCTGGAACTCTTTAAAAGAACTCACCTAAGGTGTATAGACGTATATGTAGGCCGTCTCTTGAGGGTAAATTTATCAATGCCCAAGAAACATACACCAAAATTAGGTCAACACAAGGCCTTTATTGTGCAACCAGAATGCATAGCTGATATCATTGTGTGAGTGAGAAGAATAACATCTATGGTACAGAATTCAAGGGTTAGTCAATTCTTGTATTATACCGTTGTTTGACCAATGCGGAAAGATTCAAGCCGCTAGCGACATCTATCGTAATACATGATGGAAAGTCACTGTGAGGGATTGTTGGGTTTTCTAACTTGGATTTAGGAACTTTAGTCCTACATTAGAAATCAACCAAAGTGTATATTCCAATATATAGATGCTTTGTATTGGCATTTGCACATGGAGTGTGGTGGTCCATATGGAATAATTTTTGTAGAGGGTTTAAGTTTAAACCTCAAATAAACAATCTTTGTTTTTGTCACACTCTTTGAAAAAACTTCCATATGAGCTAAATCTCGTATGGGCTTAGCGACTCAGACTCGCACTCGAACTCGAGAAAAGGGCACAAAGTAGTGTTTTGATGGCGCACTTCGCACGTACGAAATATTGGACGCATGGTGCTTATGTACATATGTTGCGCTCGTGTGCTTATTAATTTATGCATGAGTTGTGTGCGTTGTTGCACGCACGAGTTGCTTGAGAGGGTGCTACACAAGTGCATGTGCAAGCTATGCGCTGCTGTGCATATGTGTGCATGAAATGCTGCACTGTTATGCTGCTGCATGTATGTGTGCATGCGAGTATCCTCATATGTGCAAGCTGCGCAGGTTGAGCGCATGTGCGCTGACTACGGGATTTGATATTCAATTACATTCTTCTGGGAGTTGATATTTTAGTTCCACGTCGGCTAGGATGAGCGGTGGAGTTCCCATCCTTCTCTATATATAGAGTTCTCTTGCCTCCTTTTGGAGATATAATAAGAAATTTTGAAAAAGAGGTCCAAGGAGTCCGTTCGATTCATACACAGAGGTGACTACGAGCGTTATAGAAGTTCTTTTGCGACCTTGCTTTGAGCAGGTCCTCACCATCCTAGCAAGAATAATTTTTATTCTATCTTCTTCTCCTTCATTGTTCTTATACTTGTAAATGTTCTATCTCACTTGTAACTGTATTTGCAAGGAAGAACGATTTTTATTTTATTATACGTTCTATTTCAATTGCAACTGTGTTTGCAAGGAAGAACGAGATTGAGTATTGTTAGTTTATAACCTGAGTTTCAATCTCGACAACAAATCAGGACCAAACAGAAAACATATTCAGGACCGGCCCAAAATATTTTGATGCCCAGGACTAAATACAAAATGATGCCCCTTCTTCAAAAAATATATTGAAAATAAAGTATCATTGTTTTTTTTTTTTGCATGATACAATAAACCAAAGTGAACTCTTTTTGACTGGGGCCTGATACATGCCAACTAACATTAAATTTTGTATAAATATATCTTGACAAATGGCAATACTACTTCCGTAGTTAAAAAAAAATGATGCAATATGTTATTTAACGTTTCTTGTTTATGTTTTTTCAATACTAGGATTGAGATATATGGACTTGTTTGCCTAATTTATCAACAACAAGAAACTCAAGAAACATAAAAAAAAAAAGTCAAAATAGGAGGAACAAAAGTTACAAGAGGAACAAAAGTTACAAAATATTTCAGTTTAAAAACGAAATCATTGTGAAATCTTAAGTGCAAAGATTTACGAAAATATATTCAACACTAGAAACCTATAATTTTAAGTGTGAAATCTTAAGTGCAAAGATAAACGAAAAGGCTCATCGCCATTGACTCATCGATATTCAACACCGTGGGATCAACTATAACTCACAACACGTAGTGAGCTAAATATACTATAAAAGCTTATTGAAACTTAGTTACTATGAAAACGTGCATAAATAGAGATATGATGAAGGAAGACCGAAGATCTACTACAAACAATATGTATCATAATTTTTAAAAGATAAAAAATTCCAAGTCTGTGCTTGTGTCTGTCAAAGAGGATTGTCCTCAATCATCGACGACAGAGGGAACTAAACAAAACATAACAAAGCCAACATCATGAGAAAATGTTACAAAGTATTTCAATTCTCAAAATGAAAATCTTGCTAAAATATCAGGTTCGCATTGATACCTCTATCTCACCTTTTTGTCTCCTCTTCGGGTCAAGGCTCAAGGAGAGAGAGAGAGAAAGTAGCTTGTCTGCCGTCATAGCCTTCTTTGTGTAGTCTTACTTCACGGAATCCTTGTGAAGAATTTTAGGAGAAGAAATTGAAGAAAATTAAAAATTTGTGTTTCAGAAATGACGAGAGAATTAAAATAAACAATTCAAAAAAAAAAAACTTACTGCTGGTCATCTGGAATCGGAAGCGACGTGAAGAACTTTTTTTCCTTTGAAATTCAAAAGAAAATCTGAAGTGATAGGAAGACTAATTTTTTTCTTTGAAATTGAAGTGTCGGACGGCTATCCATTTCCTATGCACCATGGCCTATTTGTTGAATTGTTATAATGATTTTTTTTCGACCATGGACTTTTGAAGAAGAAATCAGAATAATAATATTTTATTATTTGTTATTATTACTAACATTTAAAAAAATTTGGGACCCCTTGAAATTTGGGGCCCAGGGCACAAGTCCTGTTTGTCCCTCCTCCGGGCCGCCCCTGAACATATTGTAAACTTTTGCATGAATTTGGGCATGTTTGGTTCGATGTAGGTGCATGGAAGTGTGAAAGTGGCACTTACATCATAATAAGTTTCTGGACACTTGCAGCAAGTGGCACTTTCCAAAATGTGTTTGGATATAGTACTTTTTGTCTGCTGCAAGTGGAAGAAAAATGGGTTTGGTGTTTGGATGGTTGTGTAAGTGGAAAGTGGAAGTTTTTTAGGAGATATGGTAAACCTAGGTATGATTACCTCCAATTTTTTTTTATTATATATATACAAAAATCATATATCTCTCTCTCACTCTCATAAAAATCAGATATCTCTCTCTCTCTAGCACTCCTCCTCCTCCTCCTCCACCACCTCCACGACCTCCTCCTCCCCACGCTACCGCTGCAGCTACACCGCCACCGCCCAACCGCCACCAGCACCACCGCCACCAGCACCACCGCCTCACCGCCACGACCTTCTCCTCCTCCACCACCACACCGCCACCAGCACTACCGCCCCACCACTGCACTCTCCCTTCTCCATCCCTCTGCCGGTCTCCTCCTACTTCTTCTTCTTTTTCTTCTTTATTACTGTTATTAATTATTCTTCTTCTTCTTGGTGTTCTTCTGCTACTTCTTCTCCTTCTTGCTGTTCTTCTGCTACTTATTCTCCTTCTTGCTGTTCTCTAGATCCGGTGACTCGGCCGATGGTGCTTCTCGAGGCGACCCACCCCGCTCGGCCGGCCGGTGGCGCTGCTCGAGCCGACCCACCATTGTCGAAGAAGTGAAAGAAGTGGCGAATCAGAGCACCAAAATCTACTTCCACCCCACTCCCTTCACTTTTTTCCTGCAACTGAGAAGGGAAAAAAAAGGGGGGGACAGGATTACTATTGTGTCAGATATTTGACACTTGCTTCACACTTGCATGTGTGAACCAAACACTGAAAGAAGAACTTTCTCCTTGCACTTGCAAGAAAAGTGTCCACTTTCATCAAGTTTCCTCCCACCTTCCGGCAACCAAACAGGCCCTTTCTGTTTCTAACCCCTGGAATCTATCTTTAATCTACCTCGGACCTAATAAGTTACCTTACTATGTTGTTAATTGATGTGAAAATTATCCAAATTGAAAAGAATAAATAACAGTACTTTCTCCTGAACCAACGAGTTAGCGGTGACCACAGTATAGATTAGTTATATGTCCAGTGCCTCTTGGCCATGTGTAAAACTTGCATCTTTTCATGATTCGACTAGGCTTTCCATCAAGACAGACAAATACTTTTGTTAGAAAATTAACAATTATCAATCCTGGTCGGATTATGACATGACTTCCCCTAAAGTTTCGGCTTTGTTTAGATTCATTAATTTCTTCTCTTCAAATGCACTCCGTGTCCAAATGACTGCTCTTTGCTCTTTCTGACATCTCTAATGAATGGAGCACCACTCTCCTTCACTATTCTTCCAATGCCTAATATATATTGCCTATGTGCCTTAGCTAATAAAGGATGCCTATAATGCCTTTTGGCCTCGTTTGGTTTGCAGAATCTTCGGATTAGGAAAAAAAGTGATTATTTTTCTATGTTTGGATGTCAAAGAAATTGAAGAGAAAAAGAAAATGATTTCCAATAAAAGAAAAATTAGGAAGAAAATGATTCAATCCATCCAAACAAGAAATTACTTTTCCACATTGAAATATTCACTTTTCTTTCCAAATTCTTTGACATTGCCAAACATCGAAAAAAAATCAATAAAAATTAAAGTTTTCCAAAGGAAAGATAATGACAAGGAATTGATTTTCTTTCCCTCCCATTCTGCGAACCAAACGAGGCCTTAATATATATTGCTCATGTCTCTATCAAACTGCCAGCTTCTTATATAGTTTGATTCGATGGAAATATAATTGTTTTGACCTATTAGCTAGGTTGTATGTAGGGGTTAGCATCCGATTCATTCGATTGAAATCGAATCGAATAACCAAAAATAGAGTTGGATCGAAAATTGAATAAGCCAAATCGAAATCGAATCGAATTGGTCCATAACCGAATCAAATGGAACCGAATTATATAAATTCGATTTTCGGTTTATTTATGCTTTTTTTGTTTATATATATATATATATATATATATATATATATATATATATATATATATATAAGGAGGTGAGGTGGCTATATGTCAACTCCCATGCTATCAGCATACACTTGCACACTTTTCGGTGTATGATGGTAGTATGGGGGGTGACACATAGACACCACCCATAGGGTGGTATCTCGCCTATATATATATATATATATATATATATATATATATATATATATATATATATAAAAAGTAAAAAAAAATATTCTGTTTTTGGTTTTGGATCGGAACTGAAATCCAAAATCGAAACTGAATTTTTTTTAAAATCGAATTAGATTCGGTTCGATTTTCAGTCCAAAACTGAATAATGCAGACCCTTAGTTGTATGGAGTTGGAACAAGTGAGGTCTCCAGTCATACAAGTTTCTTCTGTTCACTTGTAATTTGTTAAAAGATGCTGCTATTAGCACTCCTAAAATGTCATTCGGCACTGCTCTTTAATTTTTTAACATTCAGATTCCAAATCTACCCTTGCATTAACATTATTGGCACTCCTAAAATACCATTATGCACCCCTCCCTCGATGCATGCACAAAATTAATGTCATGTTTAATGCAGTGGTAGATTTGGAATTTGAATTTTTAAAAGGGTTTTGTTAACATGTGGGCACATGTTAACGATAATTAATACATAAATTTTTACTTTAAAATTTGTTATCTACATGTAATAAATATTAAGAATAATAATTTTTTGCATTGAAAATGTCATCAAGACTTAATGCGATAAACTTTTTGTATTGAAAAATTATTTTAGGAGATCTTAATGACATTTCCAATACAAGAAATTATTATTTTTAATGTTTATTGCATGTTGATAACAAATTTCAAAGTAAAAAGACTATATATTAATTATTCTTAACATGTGTCCTAAGAACACATGTTAACAATACCCTTTTTAAAAATAAAAGATGAATGTCGAATGGCATTTTAGGAGTGTTATTAGCTTTGACTAATTATTGAATATATTCCAATTTAGTTTCACTAATTATAAATTGGCTTTGATACAATGGTATGTTATATGATTGAGATTATTCTTCATGACAAGGAAACTCACCATCAAGGAAGCAAGCAAACAGTGGTCAAATGACAAGAAAACTCACCATCAAGGAAGGAAGCAAGCAAACAGTGGTTAGGCAAGCAACATAAAACTCAATGGTCCAGTCAAGAGCTAATGGGGACTTAAGAAGAGTACGTACGTAACCATAAATAAATTACTTCCAAAATCCTCTCTCTCTCTCTCCTCCGACTGATCAAAAATCTAGGTTTTAAGTATTGCGTAGTTGAGGATGCTCTAGTTGGACACTTTGTCATGGAGTAGAAAAGCATCTAGTTGGTAGCCAATGGACACTGTCCCATCCAGTATTTTATCCATTATCTCAAGTGTGGTGGTGACTCGCTCGAGACTACGAAAGCCACTCGGGCCGGACGGGTCAATCGAGCGGGATGTCATCGATCGCACTGTCGCTGCTGGGAGTCATTAGAGTTGTGTTGATGATGACTGCAGAATAGTCAGAAACCTATTGTCTTGTTAGGTGTTGTAAGACCTACGTGGCATGAGACACAAAATAATATCTTTTTTAAGTGGAAAGATTATATTCATAATACACAATGAGTTTGAAAAGCCTTCTCCAATGCAAAAGTATTGAAAGAAAATAAAAAATATTTTTTTTCAACTTCCAAAACAACTTCTCCACTTCTTCATTTGTTTATAAATATTTATATTCATAATTGATGATGTGGAGACAAAATCATTGACAAGTGTATTGTCTAGATCTAGACAACCAACTTCACATTGTCCTTGTCATGTCATTGTTATGTTAACTTCATGATTTACTCAACATTTGTATTGGAGAAAGATTTTTGAAATGGAAACTGGTCATTTCTATGTGGCAACCATTTTTGCTAAACTCACAATAGGGTTGGTGATGCTCTTAGAAGGGGCAACGTCACTTGGTTGGCATTTTGAAGGGGAGAAGGTCAACTAAACTGGCAAACATCGCAACGAATTAGGCTACTACTGCATTACAATTAATCGGCAAACTTAGCAATAAGAGTCGCTATGTTTCTCTTATCGATCCCCCCATTTAATATTCAATAATGCTAAGTTTGTAAACATAATACTTAATTCGAACATGTAAATCTAAAACATGTAAATCGATATAAGATCTTGATCATATAATTAGTCATTGTAAATCACAAAAAAATACCATAACCTATCGTTTGTTTTGATGTGAAATTTGCATTCGCTTTCTTGACCTGTTTTATGAGTTATGCTTCTTAAGATGACCCTAATGATGGAATTTGGGTTCATATATATAGGTAGAGAGAGGGAATGAATTTTCTTATTCGTGCAATCTTTCATCAAAGGTGCAACTATTCACCAAAATTTGCAACCGTCCATCAAAGTTGCAAATGATAAGAATATTCTAAATTAACCAAACTTTTATTATTTCAACAGTTACCTAATTTAACTAGGATATGGAATATGGGCCACATAATAAAGAAATGTTTATGAAATTTGAGATACACAAATTTCTAACAGTCTCCCACTAGGTCCATATAACAATCATATTTATGGTTTCATATAGGAAATATAAAGCGCACATAAATGTTGAAATAACATACTTAAAAGGTTTGTCTTAATTATCTTAGTTAATTGAGTCATTAATGAGAGTCATAGAGATTTCATATTGTCACCCTCATTTCTCGTATTTTCCCGTATTTCCCGTATTTAGTATTTTTACTCGTATCTGGATTTTGGCATGTCTTTTATTTTTCTCGACTTGTGGAATTTCGGTATTTCTCATATTTTGGGTTTTCTCATGGCTCGGTTTTATTGGGGATGGTTCGGTTTTATGTGTTGGAACACCCTAGCCCTATGCTACACCCTCAACCCACCACAACTCCCCTCTTTATATTCCCACCTAGCACTCTCTCTCCTCATAACTTCCACCATTAATTTTCTTCTTCTTCTTCTTTATCTCCTTCCTCAACATAACTCTCCTAACCCTAGGCAAGTGCATCTTGCCACTACATGAGGACCCTCTTTTCTTTGTCCATTTGCTAGTTTAGGACATGGAGATCAACATTAGAACTTGGGTTTTTATGATTTGGAGCCCCCATTGTCATAGATCTAAGTTTTTCCTATTTTCAGATTTTGCATAGTTTGAGCTATTTATGTTGGTTTTCTATGAGTTTTGATGTTTCCATGTGGAAGAGCTTTCAGTTTCACCCAAGTTGGAACTTTGGAAATCTGGATTTGGAGTTCGGATGGCCAATTTATGAACTTGTGAAGCTTTGGGTTCTTCCTTGGTGTTCTTGCTGTTGGAGAAGACAGTGAGCAGTGTGCAGAGCTGTTTAGCTTACGCACACTGAGCTACGCGCGCTCTTTAGCGCTGCGTACGCAGGCTTGAGTACGCTTCCTGTTGGAAGCGTGTCTCCTTGAGCGTGCGTGACTTTCACACACTGCTCCCTTGAGCGTGCGTGACTTTCACACACTGCTCCCTGTAGCGTGCGTGACTTTCACACACTGCTCTCTGTAGCGTGCGTGACTTTTCATATACGCTGCCCCTTGAGTGTGCGTGACTTCTCACGTACACTGCTCGCTTGAGGGTGCCTTGGTACGCAGACTTGAGTGAGCCTTACGTGCGTGCTTTTGCACGTATGCTGCCCCTTGACCCCTTGCTTAGTCCACTAACTCTTAGAGTTTTGGTTTTATTTCTTTAAGCTTGGCTCTTCTATAACCCCGTATTTTGATATTTTATTAGATATTTTACGCCCATTTTATATCCTTACGCCTTTTTGTCATGAACTTGATTTTACTTGTTATGTTTGGAATGACCATTGTATTTGGTATGGCAAGGAACTAGCATAACACGACAGTGACCCGTAGTGGTACATTCCTGACATGACCAACATGACTTGATAGTGGCCCGTGGCGGCGCACTCCTGACTTGATAACCTAACTGACCTATCTTGACACCGTGGGTGGTTCTTTCTTGCTTGCTTGTTAATCCACTTGTCCAGTCTTGCATCATGTCTAGGATGGAACTCCTGAGTACCACGGTCAGGAGTACCTACTAAAATGGGTTAAGGTTAATAACTAGAATAACACAGTAGTCATGAAAAGATTGACACAGCTACAGGCAATCCCGTTACCTGGGCGCTCTTGGAATCTGTAGCCTGCCTTCGAGTAGGGCACATTTCTAGCGCACCGTCGAGTGTTGCACCCTCTAAGTCACCTAAGGGTACATTTGTCTCCCGGGCGATGTACCCACCTGAATTCAACCCTAATCTTTCGTCCTGGATAGCCTGGATGGTCTGCAGGGCTTGTGGCTGTGGAACAATCTCACTGCATCTTGTTAGTAAATAGGCCTGTGATAACCCTAGTTAGTTAAAGTAGTAAGCCGTAGTATCTGCTTGGCCGTGATTGATTGAATGAGGTATAACCAGTCTAGTCATGTCTTGATCCAGTACAAGATTGCTTCCTGTCGTGATTACTTACATTACTTATCTCGCCGATAAATGGTGGGAAACCAAGCTCTGTTCAGATGAAGGGTTACAACCCCGGTCCTTGTTTGGTTTACGGGTTGTAACCTGGCTATCGGAATAGTTTCATGGTTATCTCGTCGTATATCATCCTGACATATTTTCGTAATTTTAGTTTAATACTGGATTTCTTGTACTATTTGCTGGCTTTTGTTCTTATTTCGTGGCCCCCTTGTGGCACTTGCTCTTTCTGGGGTTGACCCAGCTGGTTTTGTGTGGCCAGATTTCGGAGCAGCTCCCGAGGATCTACCAAGCTTCCAGCCCAATGGTGACAACTAGACGGAACCCGGGCCAAGAGTGGGTTTTTTATTTTGTTTCGCTCACTCTATTGTAAAAATTATTCTTTTGAGGCGTTTAGCCGACGAGCACCTGTTAGCTCGATGCACTTTTACTTACTGTCTGTCTACGGGCTGTAAACATGATTGACAAATCCTAGGGTTGATCATGTATGACTAAACTCTTGTTAGTCCTAACATTTTGTAACGACTAGCTTCATGATCAGCTGAATATGTAATATTTGGGACGCCTTATTATTGTATATTTAATGATCATACATCTTTCGACTTTACTTACTTGTGGTGATTGAGACACTAGGCTTGTTCATGACCATAAGAGACTGTTGGCTTGTAGAAAACCCTCACATATCTAGACAGCCGTGACCATATATCGAGGTGGTTTCCATTTTAATATACGTAACTGGCTATGTCTGCCCCCGCTCTCCAGTATTCTGGTTCTGGGGCGTGACATGGTTTAAGTGGTGGCCCATGCAGGTCTTGTCAATCAAGAAATGTGAGGGTTTACCAGATAGATGTCTCAATCAGTACTCGTCCTTGATCTCTGTTCGTATCTTCTGAATCCCTGGATTCTTGCCCTGATCCTGTGCTTATATCATTGATCTGTCCTGGTCCTTTCCTTATTGTTCTCTGTGTCGTCTTCTTCAGCGGCACTGTACCTGGTCCTACTGATCGACGAGGTGGAGCACATCCCGCGGATCAGCAGCAACCTGGAGATCAAGTCCAGCATTCCGGGGTAGCCTCCAGAGTTGTGCCTACTGGAAGAGAGTCACCAGTTCGGCCCGTCCAGCCCGCAAAGCCAGATGATGGTACCTTAGTAGGCCTCATCAGAACCTTGATAGCTTCCCAGGATCGTCGAAGTGATGCCCTGCACTAGACAGTTCAAGATATTTTGACCCGAGGCAAACATCCAGGGAACCAGGCGGCGAACAGCTTCAAGCGATTGAACCCTCCTTTCTTCGACGGCACCGAGGATGCGATTGTCGCGGATGCATGGCTTCAGGATACCGAGGTGATTCTAGAAGCAGCTAGGACACCCGAGAATGAGAAGGTGGCGGTGGTACGCCTGCAGTTGTTGGACTTGGCTCGCAGTTGGTGGGCAGTGCAAGCCATGGGATTAGTGGCACCCATTGCTTGGGCAGTGTTTAGAGAGAGATTCCAGACGAAGTACTTTGATGTTGTGGCTCGGTACGACCTGTAGACCAGATTTACCAACTTGAAGCAAGGAGGTAGAACAGTCGACAGTTATGCATCGGAGTTTTCTAGGCTCAGTAGGTTTGCCCCCACCTTGGTGGCGACCGAGTTTGATAGGGCCCAGCGGTTCCAGCAGGGGCTGTATTTGGAGATCTTGTTGGCAGTGGAACAGTTCGAGCACCAGACGTTCGATGCAGTCTTGAGAGCAGCCAGGAGGCATGAGTATACCTCCCAGAGGATCATGGATAGGACCGGAGGTAGGAAGCGGTCCCACAGTCAGATGCACCAATCATCAGCTCCAGCCCCGGCAGCTAGGGGATTGACCATTGGAACTCCGAGGCGGGCGGCCTCAGTAACGTCGGTTCAGCATTCGACCCCGACGTACCCGCAGCAGCAGAAGCAGAAGCAGACTTCCGCGATGGGATATTCTCATTACGGGAAGCCAGGCCATGTGGTGGCAGACTGTCGCAGGGCACAGGGATTGTGCCTTGCTTGTAGAGCGGCAGATCATAGGATTGGGGCTTGGCCGAATAGGGGTGGTTCATCAGCATCTAACCCTTCTAGCTCTTCGGTGAGAGGACCGGCCCCAGTACCAGTTCAGCAGCAGCAGTACCCGAGGCCCTTGCCGCCTCAGTCTCAGGCATTCCAGCAGCAACACCCCCAGCAGTATGCACAAGCCCAAGCTCAGACCCAGAATAGGCAGAGAGGTTTCCAGCAGAGGGGACCAGCAGCCAGAGGACAAGGTCAGGCCATGATGATGGCTATGGAAGAAGAAGTTGCACCAGGTGAGGTAGTGGCAGGTACTATTCTCGTCAAGTCCTTTCCAGCTTCGGTATTGTTTGATTCTGGTGCATCGCATTCATTCATGTCTGTACGATTCGCGACACGGATAGGATTGGAGCCCGAGTCATTATCAGTGAGGCTCAATATACTTACTGGTAATGGTCTTGTGGGAGTAGATCGAGTGTTTTCCTCGTGTCGGATCGTAGTTAGCGGTAGGGAGTTCCCCGCTAGATTCATAGAGTTTCCTATGGCAGACTATGATGTAGTCCTAGGCATGGATTGGTTGAGGAACCAGTATGCTAGGATAGACTGCCATATTGGCAGAGTTGTCTTTAGTATCCCCGGCGAGCCAGAGTTTTCGTTTTCCAGAGGCGCAGTGGAGCCATCTTCCCCAGCCTTGCGGATGGCAGTAGCAGCAGTGCAGTTACCCCGGATAGTTGAAGAGTTTCCAGATGTCTTCCCAGAGGAGCTTCCAGGGATGCCGCCAGAACGGAAGATTGAGTTTACCATAGACTTGATTCCCGGGACAGCACCAGTATCAGAGCGAGTCTACAGGATAGCGCCTTCAGAGTTGGAGATTTTGTACAAGATGATTGAAGAACTGAGGACCAAGGGATTCATCCGTGCGAGTGGATCGCCTTGGGGAGCCCCAATGCTTCTTGTGAAAAAGAAGTATGATACGTCCAGGCTATGTGTTGATTATCGTACCTTGAATTCGGTGACAATCAAGAACAGATACCCTCTTTCGAGGATAGATGACTTGTTTGATCAACTTAGAGGGGCTTCAGTATTTTCGAAGATCGATTTGCGCTCAGGTTATCATCAGATCAGAGCCAGAAAGCAGGACATCCCGAAGACAGCATTCAGATCGAGGTATGGACATTGGGAGTTCCTTGTTATGCCCTTTGGAGCGACCAATGCGCCGGCCGTATTCATGGACCTCATGAATCGTATTTTCATGCCTTACTTGGACTAATTTGTGATTGTGTTTCTAGATGACATCCTGGTCTACAGCAAGAGTGAAGCAGAGCATGAGCAGCATCTCAGAGTCGTCCTTCAAACGCTTAGGGAGCATCAGTTGTACGCCAAGTTCAGTAAATGTGAGTTCTGGCTCGATCGCATTTCGTACTTGGGTCACATCATTACCCGAGGAGGAGTGGAAGTGGATCTCCAGAAGATTGTGGCTATCGAGTCATGGCCGGTACCCAGTTCAGTGGCAGAGGTTCGCAGCTTCCTTGGATTGGCCGGCTACTACCGGCGATTCGTTTCAGATTTTGTAAGGATTTCAGCGCCGATGACCTAGTTGACCCGCAAGGATGTGCCATTTGTTTGGACAGCAGAATGCCAGGAATCATTTGAGAAGTTGAAGCGAGGTTTGATAACGGCTCCCATTCTCACCCTTCCAGATGGGACCGGAGGATTCACAGTTTATTACGACGCTTCAGGCAGAGGATTGGGGTGTGTCTTGATGCAGCATAGGAAGGTAATATCTTATGCGTCATGTCAACTTCGTGATCATGAGAAGAATTACCCGACCCACGACTTGGAATTGGCGACGGTAGTGTTTGCTTTGAAGTTGTGGAGACACTACTTGTACGGAGATAGAGTGGAAATCTTTACTGATCATAAGAGCCTGAAGTATGTTTTCACCCAGAAGGACCTTAATATGCGGCAGAGAAGATGGCTCGAGCTACTGGTAGATTATGATGTAGATTTGCAGTATCATCCCGGGAAGGCCAACGTTGTAGCAGATGCATTGAGCAGGAGAGCCGGAGTTTATATCCTGACGGCGCAACCAGAATTATTGGCAGACCTTCAGAAGATGGGAATTGAAGTGGTTCTTCCAACCAGCGTAGCATTGATGGCCAGCCTACAGGTTCAGTCCAGCATAGTCGAGAGAATCCGGGTGGCGCAGTCAACAGATTCCAAGATCCAGCGACTCAGAGCAGAGTGTGAAGCAGGAAGAAGGCCAGAGTTATGTATCCATGAAGACGGTACACTTCGATACGGCACTCGTCTTTGTGTACCTAGTGGAGATATCAGACAGGAAGTCATGGCAGAAGCCCACAGTTCGCAGTATTCTATTCATCCGGGTGGTACGAAGATGTACCGTGATATTCGTCAGCATTTCTGGTGGAATGGCATGAAGAGGGAGATAGCCCGGTTTGTCTCTCGGTGTTTGGTTTGCCAACAGGTTAAAGCTAAACATCATAGGCCCGCTGGACTTCTTCAACCCTTACCGATCCCAGAATGAAAATGGGAACACATAACCATGGATTTCGTGACCGGATTGCCCAGATCTCCGGCCGACAGAGATGCTATTTGGGTAATTATGGACATGCTTACCAAGGTGGCACACTTTCTTCCATTCAGAGTTGGACAGTCGACGGCGCAGCTAGCAGAGATGTATCTCAGGCAGATCGTCAGGCTTCACGGTGTGCCAGTCAGCATCACCTCAGACAGGGATTCAAGATTCACATCCCATTTTTGGCGCAGCTTGCAGAAGAGTTTGGGGACTCGTCTTCAGTTCAGCTCAGCTTATCACCCGCAGACGGATGGTCAATCAGAGCGCACAATCCAAACTCTTGAAGATATGTTGAGATCCTGTACCCTTGACTTCGGCGGTTCATGGAAGAATCATCTGCACCTGGTGGAATTCTCGTACAACAACAGTTATCAGGCCAGTATCCAGATGGCACCCTTCGAGGCTCTTTATGGCAGGAAGTACAGATCTCCGCTAGCATGGGACGATGTCGGGGAGAGGCAGATGCTCGGACCCGAATTGATTTCCCAGACGGTTGAAGTGGTCAGGAAGGTCAGAGATCACCTCCGAGTTGCCCAGGACCGCCAGCGCCATTGGGCCGATGCTCATCGGCGTCCCTTAGAATTTGCTGTCGGTGACCATGTATTCCTTAGGATCTCGCCTAACCGCGGCGTCATTCGCTTCGGCGTGCGAAGAAAGCTTAGTCCTAGGTATATAGGGCCGTTCGATATTCTAGAGCGAGTAGGAGATGTATCCTATCGTCTCGCTCTTCCGCCGTCGCTAAGTGAGGTGCATGATGTATTCTATGTGTCCCAATTACGACGGTATATTCCGGACCCGAGCCACATCCTAGACCATTCGGAATTGGTTGTTGGTACCAACCTTTCGTATGAAGAGAGACCCATGTCTATTTTGGACCGAAGGGAAAAGATACTCAAGAACAAGACTATTAAATTAGTCCGTGTTGCTTGGGGTCATCACTCTCTGGGTGAGTCAACGTGGGAGCGTGAGGACGACATCCGATCGCGATATCCCTACCTGTTTGACTCGTGAGGTATAATGTCTTTCTTATGCCTTACATTTTCCCTTCCTTGCTTGTATTGTATGATTGCATGATTGAACTGTTTAGTGTAACTTGCCTGTGCTTAGTGTAGCTTGTCGTGGCAATCTCTAGCTCCTTGATTAAATTCTGAGGACGAAATTCTTTTAAGGTGGGTAGAGTTGTCACCCTCATTTCCCGTATTTCCCGTATTTAGTATTTTTACTCGTATCTGGATTTTGGCATGTCTTTTATTTTTCTCGACTTGTGGAATTTCGGTATTTCTCGTATTTTGGGTTTTCTCATGGCTCGATTTTATTGGGGATGGTTCGGTTTTATGTGTCGGAACACCCTAGCCCTATGCTATACCCTCAACCCACCACAACTTCCCTCTTTATATCCCCGCCTACCACTCTCTCTCCTCATAACTTCCACCATTAATTTTCTTCTTCTTCTTCTTTATCTCCTTCCTCAACATAACTCTCCTAACCCTAGGCAAGTGCATCTTGCCACTACATGAGGACCCTCTTTTCTTTGTCCATTTGCTAGTTTAGGACATGGAGATCAACATTAGAACTTGGATTTTTGTGATTTAGAGCCCCATTGTCATAGATCTAAGTTTTTCCTATTTTCGGATTTTGCATAGTTTGAGCTATTTATGTTGGTTTTCTATGAGTTTTGATGTTTCCATGTGGAAGAGCTTTCAGTTTCACCCAAGTTGGAACTTTGGAAATCCGGATTTGGAGTTCGGATGGCCAATTTATGAACTTGTGAAGCTTTGGGTTCTTCTTTGGTGTTCTTGCTGTTGGAGAAGATAGTGAGCAGTGTACAGAGCTGTTTAGCTTACGCACACTGAGCTACGCGCGCTCTTTAGCGCTGCGTACGCAGGCTTGAGTACGCTTCCTGTTGGAAGCGTGTCTCCTTGAGCGTGCGTGACTTTCACACACTGCTCCCTTGAGCGTGCGTGACTTTCACACACTGCTCCCTTGAGCGTGCGTGACTTTCACACACTGCTCCCTGTAGCGTGCGTGACTTTCACACACTGCTCTCTGTAGCGTGCGTGACTTTTCACATACGTTGTCCCTTGAGTGTGCGTGACTTCTCACGTACACTGCTCGCTTGAGGGTGCCTTGGTACGCAGACTTGAGTGAGCCTTGCGTGCGTGCTTTTGCACGTATGCTGTCCCTTGACCCCTTGCTTAGTCCACTGACTCTTGGAGTTTTGGTTTTATTTCTTTAAGCTTGGCTCTTCTATAACCCCGTATTTTGATATTTTATTAGATATTTTACGCCCATTTTATATCCTTACGCCTTTTTGTCATGAACTTGATTTTACTTGTTATGTTTGGAATGACCATTGTAGATGACTTGGTATGGTAAGGAACTAGCATAACACGACAGTGACCCGTAGTGGTGCACTCCTGACATGACCAACATGACTTGATAGTGGCCCGTGGCGGCGCACTCCTGACTTGACATGACTTGATAACCTAACTGACCTGTCTTGACACCGTGGGTGGTTCTTTCTTGCTTGCTTGTTAATCCACTTGTCCAGTCTTGCATCATGTCTAGGATGGAACTCCTGAGTACCACGATCAGGAGTACCTACTAAAATGGGTTAAGGTTAATAACTAGAATAACACAGTAGTCATGAAAAGATTGACACAGCTACAGGCAATCCTGTTACCTGGACGCTCTTAGGATCTGTAGCCTGCCGTCGAGTAGGGCACATTTCCAGCGCACCGTCGAGTGTTGCACCCTCTAAGTCACCTAAGGGTACATTTGTCTCCCGGGCGATGTACCTACCTGAATTCAACCCTAATCTTTCGTCCTGGGTAGCCTGGATGGTCTGCAGGGCTTGTGGCTGTGGAACAATCTCACTGCATCTTGTTAGTAAATAGGCCTGTGATAACCCTAGTTAGTTAAAGTAGTAAGCCGTAGTATCTGCTTGGCCGTGATTGATTGAATGAGGTATAACCAGTCTAGTCATGTCTTGATCCAGTACAAGATTGCTTCCTGTCGTGATTACTTACATTACTTATCTCGCCGATAAATGGTGGGAAACCAAGCTCTGTTCAGATGAAGGGTTACAACCCCGGTCCTTGTTTGGTTTACGGGTTGTAACCTGGCTATCGGAATAGTTCCATGGTTATCTCGTCGTATATCATCCTGACATGTTTTCGTAATTTTAGTTTAATACTGGATTTCTTGTGCTATTTGCTGGCTTTTGTTCTTATTTCGTGGCCCCCTTGTGGCACTTGCTCTTTCTGGGGTTGACCCAGCTGGTTTTGTGTGGCCAGATTTCGGAGCAGCTCCCGAGGATCTACCAAGCTTCCAGTCCAATGGTGACAACTAGACGGAACCCGGGCCAATAGTGGATTTTCTATTTTGTTTTGCTCACTCTATTGTAAAAATTATTCTTTTGAGGCGTTTAGCCGACGAGCACCTATTAGCTCGATGCACTTTTACTTACTGTCTGCCTACGGGCTGTAAACATGATTGACAAATCCTAGGGTTGATCATGTATGACTAAACTCTTGCTAGTCCTAACATTTTGTAACGACTAGCTTCATGATCAGCTGAATATGTAATATTTGGGACGCCTTATTATTGTATGTTTAATGAACATACATCTTGCGACTTTACTTACTTATGGTGATTGAGACACTAGGCTTGTTCATGACCATAAGAGACTGTTAGCTTGTAGAAAACCCTCACATATCTAGACAGCTGTGACCGTATATCGAGGTGGTTTCCATTTTAATATACGTAGCTGGTTATGTCTGCCCCCGCTCTCCAGTATTCTGGTTCTGGGGCGTGACACATATTAATTAAAGAATAAGGTCCCTTCTATGTACCACATACCAAAAATCTACTTAACCAAGTCTGTACAACTAAGGTGTGTAAGGCAGGGCCAAAGAAGGTAGCATGGCTACTAGCGGCGAGACTACATGCTTCAATTTCATAAGTGGGCGAGGGAAGAATACCTGAGCTTCAAGCAAAGAAGGCGGGGAATTAGAACTCAGAATAAGCTCTTTTGACCAATTAGCATGTTTGGTGAAAGAGGATATCATAGAAAGCATTCACAGTAGTTTCTACGGTCACTGATCAAAAGCACATACATTCTTCGCTAACTCGTTCGCTCGCCTACTTCCAAAAAGTAGGCGAGGCTAGGCTAACTCAGCCGCTGACTTCGACTGTACGAATCAGCCCATTATTAATCCTTAGAGCATCAGTACAAAAAACAAGAAAAAAGAACGGCCGGAAGTCAGTCGGATGGCTCGCCCCACCCTAAGAGAAGGGGTAGGGACGGAGATACTGCTTCGGTCACTACTTACGAAACCTAATTCGAAAACCGGATGTGATTCCAAGAGCCAAACGAGAATGAATACCACACAGAAGAGTCAAGACCGGGCTCCCTAATAGAATGTTTAACCGATCCATTCCAGATCGAGATTCTTCTATTTAAGTGCTTCTCGCTTCTCCTTATTCCTGTTCCTAACTCCTTCCCTGGTAGTTCCCAATCTTTGGCACTTTCTATACTTCGTGGGTGCAACAAAAAGCAATTTGCTCATGATCAAGTTATAACCTAAGATCTATGACTATATCATATTCACTCTTCGTATTTCGTTCATTTCATCGCTATGCTCCCAGGTACCTGTCATTGTGATCTCTTTGCCAGAAAGAAGGGGTCTTTCTGTAGAAAGCTTCACGAGCAATCGTCATTTTTTGATGCTTTTTTCCCTTCTCACAGCAGCTCTTTCCACACCTCCAGATATCTGGTGCCAAATCGTCGCTTCTTTCCTTATTTTTTCGATCATAGAGTTGGCTATCTTTCTGGCATTGATTGTACAAGTTCGTGAAGCGGGCTGGACGAGTAGAATGAGGCGGCCGAAGGCGATCGAGTGAATATTCAATTCATTACAAGCAGTAGAGTCAGCAAGACTTCTTTCAAGCTTCGAACGTAGTGTAACCTGTCCTTCTAAAGTGGTGAGACCCGGCTGCATAATGTTCCCATAATGTCTTAATGAAAAAACTATTTCTGTTATCATTTATCCATGGGTAAAGTACAAAAAACCCCTCGTTAGATTCTCGTATTTTGCTTAAAAAGATTCCATGCTCTTAAAATTCATTAAAGTATGAAATCTGCTCATTTTGTTCCATTTTCGTTAACTGCTGTTAAGTAGGGTATCTAATAACCATTTTACCCCTCTCCTACTCTTCCCCCCTCTCTCTATCCGGTGGTGCGGGGAGGAGGAGGAGGGGGCGAAAAGGAGACGTGGGGAGGATGGCTCTTTCTCCTCCCTCTCTCTCTCCGATGGTGCGGGGATGAGGAGGAGAGGAGGGGGCGGGGAGGAGGAGGGGGCGAGAGGAGACGCGGGGAGAATGAAGAGGGGCGGGAAGGAAAAAGGGAACGCGGGAAGGAGGAGGAGGAGGGGAACGCGGGGAGGAGGAGGGGGTTGGCCGGAGGGAGGAGGGGGGCTGGACGACGGAAGGAGGATGAGGGGGGCTGGACGACGGAAGGAGGATGAGGGGGGCTGGCCGGCGGAAGGAGGAGGAGGGGGGCTGGCCAGAGGGAAGAGGGGGGCTAGCCGGAGGGAGGGCTGGTCGGCGGAAAGGGAGAGGTTAGGGAAGGGGGCTGGTGGGGAAGGGGGTAGTTTAGTTTTTTTTAAATATCATTAACGGCTATTTCTAACGGTTAACAGACGGTAGAGGACTTTTCGATAAAGTCGTATATTGCAGGGGTCTTTTGTCACGCCCCAGAACTAGAACACTGGAGAGCGGGGACGGACACAGCCAGCTACGTATATTGAAGTGCAACCCACCTCGCTATACGGTCACGGCTGTCTAGATACATGAGGGTTTAACTACAAGCTAGCAGTCTCGTATGGTCATGAACAAGCCTATTGTCTCAATCTCAAGCAAGTAATAACAGTTACAAGATATCGGAGCACCAAATATTCAATAGTAAGGCGTCCCATACATTACATATTTGGATGATCATGAAGCTAGTCATACAAAATGTGAAGACTAGAAAGAGTCTCAGTCATACATGATCAACCCTAAGATTTGTTAATCATGCTATAGCCCATAGGCAGACAGTAAGTAAAGTGCAATCGAGCTAATACGTGCTCGTCGGCTAAACGCCTCAAAAGAATACTTTTAAAATAGAGTAGGAGAGCCAAAAATAAACCCACTCGTTGCCAGGGTTACGCCTGGTGGTCACCATCTGGCTGAAAGGTAGGGAGATCCTCTGGAGCTGCTCCGGTATCTGGCCACGCAAAACCAGCTGGGTTAGATCCCAGAAAGAGCAAGTGCCACAAAGGAGGCTTCACTTAAGAACTAAAACCAGCATATTAGAACATAACATAAATAAGAAGATAAATAAGACACGGAATCTAAATATGGCGATAGTATCAAGAAGATAAGAAATTATTCCCGTCAGTTATAAGAGGTAAACATAAGCATTCATGTTCCAAGATAGACAGGTACTGGAACAAGGCAAGGCTTAGACTGGCTAGACTCCAATCAACATTCACGACCAAGCAATAAGTACGGTTTGATACTTTAGCTAACTAGGGTTATCACAGGCCTAGTTACTAGCAAGATGCAATAAGATTTTTCCAACAGCCACAAGCCCTGCAGACCATCCAGGTTATCTGGATTCAATTAGGGTTGAGTTCATGTGGATACATCGTCCAGAAAATGCATGTACCCTTAAGTAGCTTGAAGGGTGCAACACATGACAGTGTGCTGGAAATGTGCCCTACTCGACGGCAGGCTACAAATCCCATGATGGGGCACCCAGATAACAGGATTGCCTGTAGCTGAGAAATCTCTTCATGACTACTGGATTATTCTAGTTATTAGTCTTAGTCAGTTTAAGTAGGTACCCCTGACCGTGGTACTCAGGGATCCTTGCCCTAGACATGATGCAAGACAGTACTGGTTCATTTGTCCAAACACAATCGTTTACGGTGTCCAGATCATTCATTCTTGTCATGTCATGCTAGCCATCGCAACAGCATTCAATAGTTCCCATCATGCTTGCTTGTCATGTCAATTTACTCGATATACCATGCCATGTACAATTATCATTCGAATCATGTTAACCAATTCATGCTTATCAAACTTATGACAAAAGGGTGCAAGAATATAAAAGGCAACAGGGTACGCCAAAGGGGATCAAGACTCTACGCTAGTGAAACTACGCTAGGCCAAGGGGCCCCGAGCGTAAAAATAACTTTACACGGGCAAGAACAAGGCAAGAAAGCTCTACCCGAGCAAGGCTATGCGAGAGCAAGACTCTACGCGAGCAAGCACTCTACGTAAGCGAGCATACCACGCTAGCGGGACTCTACGCGAGCAAGGCTACACGAGAGCAAAACTCTACGCGAGCAAGCACTCTACGCGAGCGAGACTCGAGCGAGACTCTACGCTAGCGGGTGTAGCCCCTGCGTAGAGTTCGAATGAATTCGGCGTAGAATAGACTACGCTGGCACGCAACGCGTGAGCGTAAAGGGGGACACTACGCAGGCACGTTAAAACGTGTGCGTAAAAGGGCTCATCTTCTCTCCAAGGCCGAGATAAGCAGCCATGGGTCTCAAAACTCAAGGAACCCCATTTCGGACAAGACTCGATGGAAGCCATCTTGCGTAAAATCGAAATTCCTACTACATGGAACTCTCAATCTCCGGAAACAACCAATTTTGGAAGATCAAAACCATAAAGATCAAGATTGCTAAAACTTAGATCTACATGAAATGAACCAAGGGAATTAAAATGTTAAGTACTAAAGTGTCTTAGAATCTTGTGAGGAAGACAATAGAACAACAAAAATTGAGTTCCTCCATGAAGCAAGTTGCACTTGCCTAAGCTCTTGGTAGGTGGAGAGTGTTAAGGGAGGAAGAAGAAGAGTAAATAAAAAATAAATGAAGAGAGAGAAGGGTTGGTGGCTTAAATAAATGGGGAATGGTGGTAGGTAGGGGTTTGCATGCTAACCCAAACCGAACCCAACCAAGTCAAACCCAACCAAACCCGATGCATGCCAAGGCCAAGATAAACCACACCAACCAGGAAATGCTAACTAACCCATGCCAAATGCAAAACCCAAGGCTAGCCAGTCAGGACAAGTCGAAATACGGGTCCAAGATACGTACATACATACCAAAATACGTATAACGAAATCCGAGGGTGACATCTTTATTTGCTAAATTTGACTAAAAGGTCTTTCTAGGCAAAACGTGCAAATTTAACGAGGATTTTTTGCAATTTATCCTTTATCCATTCACTTAACATGTACATAAACAATATAAACAAAAAAATTCAGAATTTTCAATAATAAATTTTCAAAATGTCAAAATACAAGCACATAACAATACATAATACAAAAAAAGGCTATTGTTTACTCTCAAGATCCATCTTTTTCAGCTGTTTGCCATTACAAGTGTTCGGGATGAACTTTATATAATCACAAACAGAACAGAGTACAATGTAGGATCTCGTTGGGATCATAGGAGTATACTTTTGTTTTTATCTGAGAACCGTGGCGAGGAAGCGAGTAGTGATTCTTTGACTCTGTTGATGATCTGACGACAATCTCAGACTCTCTGAAGGTCTGAGTTGTTATGGAACAGGCAGGGACTTGAAGAGGATTGAAACTCTTGCAAGTACTCTTGATACTAAGAGGTTGAAAAAGTTGGAGAGCTGAAGAGCTTAAATGAAGGAATGATCCCTTCTATTTATAGGCAACAGAATGATCTGCTTATGCACGCATATGTGATACGCGCATGGAGGTTTTTCACGTAGGGACGCCACGTGACTGACTTTGTTGGACGCATGAACGATGCACCGGGGAGCTGCAACTGAATCTGTTTGGACTGCACTGTTCGACTACAAAGGAGCTGTGTAAGACCCAGTTTTCTGAAATTAGGGTATTTTTGAAAATTTATTATTTTTATTACTTATTAATGGTGTTTTAGTCATGATATGATTTTTGATGATTTTAGTTAATTTAAAATTATTTTCTAAGTCATGGCTTATGACTTTGTGATTTTACTAGTGTAACCCTAGTGTAAACCCTAAAGATTTCATAACCTAGAGACCAACCATGACCATGTAAGCCTAACCATGTGATTAGGATATCAAATTACCACTTTTTGGTCAAAAGGGTATTTTGGTAATTTATTCGAATTTATTTGGAATTATTTGGATTTATGTGTTTTTATTATTATTTAATTAGTGGATTAGTGTCATGTTAGCCCTAACCTAGTTTACTCTAACCTAGAGATTAGCAACTAACCTAGAAGACTAAGTGTAGATATTTACTTTATGTTGTAAATATCTTAGGATTGAAATATCTTAGATATTTGCTTTATAGATATTTTTCATAAAACCTAGAAATATCTACTTGGTCCAAGACTTAGAAGCTAAGTTAGCAAGGTGGAGGGGACCCTAAATATCTACCCTACCCCCCCCCCCCCCCCCCATGGCAGCCCCTTGCCCCCCCCCCCTCTCCTATATAGTTAACACTTAGTTCAAAAGGAACAAGTTTCTTGAGAAATCAAAAACCAAGAAAAACCTAGAAAACCTTCCACTCTTTTGACCATAACTTTCTCATTACACAAGCTTTGAACCTCTAGTTTTCTCCATTAGGTCACCTACAATCTAAGGGAGCCTAGGGAAGTGTGCTACTCAAGTTTCATCAAGCAAGGAAAAGTTGAGGTTAGAGGATACACACCCTCATTTAGTAAAATTTAAGACTTTGTGCACCAAGAGGTAATTATTCCTAAACCTTGTTAATATAGTGTTTTTCTTCACAATTGCATGCATTTAGGTAAACCCTAGCCCTGTTTTTAGGTTTTGTAAATTTTAGGGTTTGTTTGGTGTTGTATCGGACACGTATCCTATTTGTTAAATCCTTGAATTTTAGTGTAAATTGCTCACTGTCATAGTATAAAATACACACTGTTTTCCAAATGTTTTTGAACCAAATTCTAGCCTAGACCTAGCTAAACCTAACCCCTATACACTGAGCACATTTTGAGCTTGTGTCGTGTCCAAAACTGGACACAAAGCTCTCGGACACAACACACTGGACACATGCATTTATACTGTAAAAATGCCCTGCTACCACTGTGTCAGTTCTCACTGGACACGTCACTTGGACACGTCAAACTTGACACCCACCTTGGGGCATTGACTGACAGCTCATCCCCAAAGTTTGGGATGACTTCGTGTCGTGTCGGACACGAAATCGACTCATGAAGGGTCGTTCTATACACAGTGTACACACACAGACACTCGACTTTGAGCGTGTCGTGTCCACTGTACACGACACGTGGACACTTCGTAGTATCATGGACACGAAGCCTATCCATAGGCGAACACATTGGACACAACCACGTGGTGTCACGTGTCCCGTGTCGCGAACACGAGACACGCGAAAACACTGACACGCAGTCTGAACACGTATTTTAGGGCTTCTGATACGTGTGTCGTGTCCCCTCTACACGACTCGTGGACACATATCAGGCCCATGGACACGAAGCCCAACCCTAGGCGCACCTCTGGGCACGAGCACGAGGCCTGTGTCGCTTTGTGTCGTGTCCTAGGTCGTTTTCTAATTTGTACTGATACGTGTGTATCAGTTTAACCTAGTTTACCCGTGTGACTTTGAAACCTCGTGGACACGCCGTGTCACATCGTGACACCGTGTCAGGATGCTAAGATCCTAGTCTAACCTAGGGGCTACAGTTACCAACCAACCTTAGGCCATCATAGTTCGGTTTGGGTGGAGTTTGAACTAACCTAAGTCGAGGGTTTGCTGTCCTATTTCCAATTTCTGTAAATTTTCCAGTTTTATAAAAAATGAATTTTGATTGTATATTAATGTTGATTTTTACATATAATGCTATGTTATTATTAGGTTAACATGTTGTATAAATGTTAGTGTGAGTGTGGGTCAATTTTGGGGGTATTTGGTAATGTGTAGGTGGAGTTTTGTATGTATATACATATATATATGTATATATGGACTGTGTGTGTGTGTTAGGGACTGGATTCCAGTTCCAGAATCTGGAACCCTCCCCTTCCCCTCCTGTCCTGTTCAGTCCCCCCTCTCTCTCACTGTCCATCTCTCTCTCTCTCTCTCTAAGATTCCCTCTCTCTACACTCTCATTACTTCTCTCTCTATATATATATTGTATATAATATATATTAGGTATATTATACATATACATTATGTATGTATATATGTTATATATATATTATAGTGTGTATATATGGTTATATATATATATATATGTGGGGTATATGGGTATTTATATATAGTGGCTATATATATAGGTTTTACATTATATAGTGTATGTATATATATATCTATATAGGTAAACCTAGAACTAGTTGACCTAAGCTACTAGCCTATGGGCTATAGCTATTAGCCTATAGCCATTAGGGCTAACCCTAATTGACCAAATACCCATGACTTAACTAGTTTACCCCTTGTTTGACCAAGTGTTGACCAAGGTCAACCTTAGGTCAAACTTGACCTAATCAACCTAGTTTGACTTGAAACTAACCTTAATGACTAAGGTTTGACTAAACCCTAACTAGATGATTAGGTTGACCATATAGATTATGAGGGTAATCCTATATAGATGAAGATATGTATGGGGTTAAGTGAGATACTTAGAGTTGAGTCATGACTTGAGTTGGAGAATAGGATTAGCTTGATTATAGGATTAGGGTTGGTATTGTACTATATGTATTTATGTGTGGTATACTTTGTATAGGTAATTGTAGTATAGTATCTTAGGTATCCTAAGACAGGTTAGCCTATGTTTGGTTGTGAGTTAGCCTTATAGAGTTTGACTGGATGTTGACCATTAGTCAAGATTAACCTAATTACCTGACTGACTAGTCTTTGTTTGACCAATACCTTAGTTGGTCTAAGTTTGACTTAGACTTGACCCAGATTGATCATGTTGACTAGTATTTGACTAGTTTGATTAGAGTGTTGACCAGGAGTTGACTTTAACCTAGATTAGACTTGTTTAACCTTGTTTGACCTTGTATGACTTAGTTTAACTTCTTGTGACCTAGTATGACTTGATTTGACTTAGTTTGACTGTAGTGTTGACCAAGTTTGACTTTGACCTAGATTGGCTTAGAATTTATATAGATTGCATCGTAGATTTCATTTACCTTCATTTTGGACATGTCATAACTGTATTGCTCTATTTTAGGATATTGTGACCCTGGCACAGACATCTGATATTACACTACTCTTTCCAGAGTAACAGGCGAGTACATTCTCTGATAATTTTCTCATTTATTTGTCGATTACTGTATTTCAGTTCTAGTTAGTTCTATGTGATTCTCTGTATCAACACGTATGGATATTTCTGGATTCATGTATCGACATATACTTTACTTGCTGGCCTCTATTACTGGAGTCATTAGTATCATTCCGGAATTATTTCTGGAATCATTACGTATTGGCCAGACTCATCTCGATTCTTTTTGTCAATTTTGGATTCACTTGCTGGGCGGAGAAATATTGAGTAAGACATATAGACATACCCCAAATCCGGAATCTCCTACTGGAATCTACCGGAAGCATAGCCATCTCTTGCCCGATCAGTGAGAGATGTGCCTGATACCTACAGCCGTTTACATGTCGACCTCGGTATTTTAAAACACACTGTTAGATCATAGTTGGACTCACCCTGGTTTCATTGATCACTGTTGGACTCATCTTGTACTGGAAATCATCTGGTATCGGATTATATGGACTGGACTCACACTGGGATTATATTAGACTTATATCGTACTGTCTGGACTCACACATATTATTCTAGTTCAGTTAGCTTTTACTACAGTCTTCATTGCCATGATTCTTCTCTTGTTTTAGTTACCTTTCTTTTCTTGTATCTTACTGCCTCTCTATGCCATCATTACCTGTATAGAACTGCCATGCTCATCAATAAAACTGTCTATAACTGCTTTATAGTTCTTTGTCATTTACTTGGGTTTTTCTTGATGAGTTGTACTCGTTCCCGTCCTGATTGGACCTGTTGAAAATATTATAGATGATAATCCTGAGGACACATGCCCTGCTTACCATGGACCTGGCGAGGGATTAGCTACCTTTGGTTCCGATTCTCAAGAGTGATTCAGGAGATTAGCTAGTAGACCACTTTAGCTTTCATGTTTTGGCTTGATGTATTAAAGTTAAGATATTGAGTCTGTATTAAGTTGGTTTGAGATATTGGAGTATTATTTTAGTAGTTAGTTGTTATTGTCTTTAATTCCTTAGGTATAACTTCTGTGTTATCTTTTCGTGCTTAGACTGTGTTTGAGTAGATCATACCCTTTACTTGCCCTCCATTCGGAGCTGATATCTGGACAAGTACTTTTTATATTCACTGCATGAGATTAGTTAGCAACCTAGAACAGCTTACTACCGCCGACACTGCGGCGTAGGCTGGACGTGGCCACTTCTCGTGCCCCTATACAGGGTGCGGGTCGTGACACATTTTTAGTGGTGGCCCATGCAGGTCTGTCGACTAAATTGTTTGGTTACGTTATTGTACCAAGCATGCCTGCAATTAGGAACTTAAGGTAATTAGACAATATTAGGAATGACGCTTAGAACACCTAGAGGAATACTAGGATTGCAATATAGGAAATACAACACATGCTTGCTATTATAATTAGATTTTCTTGTCTATGATTGTTTTGCTTAAAGAGTCCTTATAAGTCTTTTTATTGTAATTAGATGGTGCTTACTCGTTCATCCCGGTATGTCTCACCTGAGAATGGCACGCTCCTCATCCAGTCAGCTGACCAGTTGACTGATACACCTCCACCTCCACCTACCATATTCCTCCACTCCACAGATCCACAAACCCAGATACCACAACCACCTTCCACATCACAGGTCCAGCAGGACCCGATACTTCTACCACCCCCTATCACTATACCTACCCAGGCTTCCGTCACACTCGACGGGAACCAACTGCTCATTCTGATCCAGGGGTTCCTAGCAACCCATCAGGAGCAGACCACCCTACTCCGCCAGAGCATGGAGCATTCTGAGGGACATACCGTGGTCCCACCACCTGTAGAGCCGCGGCAGAGAGCAGGGACGATCAAGGACTTCATGGGTCTGAATCCCAAGGAGTTCTTAGGGACTGAGGGCATAGTAGTAGCAGATGACTGGTTAGACTCGGTAGAGAGGAAGCTCATTGGAGTTAGGATGCCGGATGACCTCCAGGTCGAGGCAGCAGGATTTTTGCTGATAGACTTGGCAGGAGTTTGGTTCCGGAATGAGCTATTGTTCGCGAGAGGTAGAGCCACCTGGGACCAGTTCAAGACCCAGTTCAAGAAGAAATTCTTCTCGACCACTGCTAGAGTAGCCATGGGGCTACGATTCCAGAACATCCAGCAGGGGAACCGTTCTGTTGACGAGTATGCGACAGAGTTTAGTCGCCTGAGCCGTTTTGCTCCTAGCCTAGTTGCTGACCCTGAGGAGATGACGCGTAGGTTTTACCGTGGTCTAGTTCTAGACATTAGCATTCTTATAGTGGAAAACGGTATGACTGACTACTACCAGAGCTTAGAGTTAGCCCGGAGTATCGAGGAGCGTCTTCTATCTTGCAAGAGGCCGGCTTCTGTACACATTGAGGGACCCTCCAAGCGTCAGGCTTTCCAGCAGAAAGTGCCGACGCTACACCAACAGACATATCATCCTTCCACACCACATCATTCGACCCCGCCAGTTAGAGCCCCGGGACCCCGGCAGCATCAGTATCGAGGTCAGGACCCGAAGACGATCAGTTGTTCATACTGCAGGAAGCAGGGACACATCAGGGAGCAGTGTAGGAAGAGGCTGAAGGTTTGCTATACCTGTGGGTCTGATACTCACCAGAAGATGGATTGTCCTATTGCACCTCCTTATATGGGGGCTAGGCCACCTATAGCTCAGCACCAGAGGGGTGGAGCTTTTGCGATGACGGTCGAGGAGACCAACGCTGCAGGTGACGGGTTAGCAGGTTTGTCTTTTCTGTCCTTCCTTTTCCATCTTGTTGTATGATTCCATTAGTACCTGTCAGGATATGCTTGTGATATACTAGATAGTGTAGTTATCCTGTTCGAGACTGTGGAATCACGACCAGTAGGACTATGATTGCATGTTATCTTTTGACTCTGATTGACTGGGGGTTTGACCTAGAAGGAGTACGACTATCTTAATTTCGAGGACGAAATTTCTCTAAGGAGGGTAGACTTGTAAGACCCAATTTTCTGAAATTGGGGTATTTTTGAAAATTTATTATTTTTATTAATTATTAATGGTGTTTTAGTCATGATATGATTTTTGATGATTTTAGTTAATTTAAAATTATTTTCTAAGTCATGGCTTATGACTTTGTGATTTTACTAGTGTAACCCTAGTGTAAACCCTAAAGATTTCATAACCTAGAGACCAACCATGACCATGTAAGCCTAACCATGTGATTAGGATATCAAATTACCACTTTTTGGTCAAAAGGGTATTTTGGTAATTTATTAGAATTTATTTGGAATTATTTGGATTTATGTGTTTTTATTATTATTTAATTAGTGGATTAGTGTCATGTTAGCCCTAACCTAGTTTACCCTAACCTAGAGATTAGCAACTAACCTAGAAGACTAAGTGTAGATATTTACTTTATGTTGTAAATATCTTAGGATTGAAATATCTTAGATATTTGCTTTATAGATATTTTTCATAAAACCTAGAAATATCTACTTGGTCCAAGACTTAGAAGCTAAGTTAGCAAGGTGGAGGGGACCCTAAATATCTACCCTACCCCCCCCCCATGGCAGCCTCTTGCCCCCCCCCCTCTCTCCTATATAGTTAACACTTAGTTCAAAAAGAACAAGTTTCATGAGAAATCAAAAACCAAGAAAAACCTAGAAAACCTTCCACTCTTTTGACCATAACTTTCTCATTACACAAGCTTTGAACCTCTAGTTTTCTCCATTAGGTCACCTACAATCTAAGGGAGCCTAGGGAAGTGTGCTACTCAAGTTTCATCAAGCAAGGAAAAGTTGAGGTTAGAGGATACACACCCTCATTTAGTGAAATTCAAGACTTTGTGCACCAAGAGGTAATTATTCCTAAACCTTGTTAATATAGTATTTTTCTTCACAATTGCATGCATCTAGGTAAACCCTAGCCCTGTTTTTAGGTTTTGTAAATTTTAGGGTTTGTTTGGTGTTGTATCGGACACGTATCCTATTTGTTAAATCCTTGAATTTTAGTGTAAATTGCTCACTGTCATAGTATAAAATACACACTGTTTTCCAAATGTTTTTGAACCAAATTCTAGCCTAGACCTAGCTAAACCTAACCCCTATACACTGAGCACATTTTGAGCTTGTGTCGTGTCCAAAACTGGACACAAAGCTCTCGGACACAACACACTGGACACATGCATTTATACTGTAAAAATGCCCTGCTACCACTGTGTCAGTTCTCACTGGACACGTCACTTGGACACGTCAAACTTGACACCCACCTTGGGGCATTGACGGACAGGTCATCCCCAAAGTTTGGGATGACTTCGTGTCGTGTCGGACACAAAATCGACTCATGAAGGGTCGTTCTATACACAGTGTACACACACAGACACTCGACTTTGAGCGTGTCGTGTCCACTGTACACGACACGTGGACACTTCGTAGTGTCATGGACACGAAGCCTATCCATAGGCGAACACATTGGATACAACCACGTGGTGTCACGTGTCCCGTGTCGCGAACACGAGACACGCGAAAACACTGACACGCAGTCTGAACACGTATTTTAGGGCTTCTGATACGTGTGTCGTGTCCCCTCTGCACGACTCGTGGACACATATCAGGCCCATGGACACGAAGCCCAACCCTAGGTGCACCTCTGGGCACGAGCACGAGGCCTGTGTCGCTTTGTGTCGTGTCCTAGGTCGTTTTCTAATTTGTACTGATACGTGTGTATCAGTTTAACCTAGTTTACCCGTGTGACTTTGAAACCTCGTGGACACGCCGTGTCACATCGTGACACCGTGTCAGGATGCTAAGATCCTAGTCTAACCTAGGGGCTACAGTTACCAACCAACCTTAGGCCATCATAGTTCGGTTTGGGTGGAGTTTGAACTAACCTAAGTCGAGGGTTTGCTGTCCTATTTCCAGTTTCTGTAAATTTTCCAGTTTTATAAAAAATGAATTTTGATTGTATATTAATGTTGATTTTTACATATAATGCTATGTTATTATTAGGTTAACATGTTGTATAAATGTTAGTGTGAGTGTGGGTCAATTTTGGGGGTATTTGGTAATATGTAGGTGGAGTTTTGTATGTATATACATATATATGTATATATGGACTGTGTGTGTGTGTGTTAGGGACTGGATTCCAGTTCCAGAATCTGGAACCCTCCCCTTCCCCTCCTGTCCTGTTCAGTCCCCCCTCTCTCTCTCTCACTGTCCATCTCTCTCTCTCTCTAAGATTCCCTCTCTCTACACTCTCATTACTTCTCTATCTATATATATATTGTATATAATATATATTAGGTATATTATACATATACATTATGTATGTATATATGTTATATATATATTATAGTATGTATATATGGTTATATATATATATATATATATATATATATATATATATATATATATATATATATATATGTGGGGTATATGGGTATTTATATATAGTGGCTATATATATAGGTTTTACATTATATAGTGTATGTATATATATATCTATATAGGTAAACCTAGAACTAGTTGACCTAAGCTACTAGCCTATGGGCTATAGCTATTAGCCTATAGCCATTAGGGCTAACCCTAATTGACCAAATACCCATGACTTAACTAGTTTACCCCTTGTTTGACCAAGTGTTGACCAAGGTCAACCTTAGGTCAAACTTGACCTAATCAACCTAGTTTGACTTGAAACTAACCTTAATGACTAAGGTTTGACTAAACCCTAACTAGATGATTAGGTTGACCATATAGATTATGAGGGTAATCCTATATAGATGAAGATATGTATGGGGTTAAGTGAGATACTTAGAGTTGAGTCATGACTTGAGTTGGAGAATAGGATTAGCTTGATTATAGGATTAGGGTTGGTATTGTACTATATGTATTTATGTGTGGTATACTTTGTATAGGTAATTGTAGTATAGTATCTTAGGTATCCTAAGACAGGTTAGCCTATGTTTGGTTGTGAGTTAGCCTTATAGAGTTTGACTGGATGTTGACCATTAGTCAAGATTAACCTAATTACCTGACTGACTAGTCTTTGTTTGACCAATACCTTAGTTGGTCTAAGTTTGACTTAGACTTGACCCAGATTGATCATGTTGACTAGTATTTGACTAGTTTGATTAGAGTGTTGACCAGGAGTTGACTTTAACCTAGATTAGACTTGTTTAACCTTGTTTGACCTTGTATGACTTAGTTTAACTTCTTGTGACCTAGTATGACTTGATTTGACTTAGTTTGACTGTAGTGTTGACCAAGTTTGACTTTGACCTAGATTGGCTTAGAATTTATATAGATTGCATCGTAGATTTCATTTACCTTCATTTTGGACATGTCATAACTATATTGCTCTATTTTAGGACATTGTGACCCTGGCACAGACATCTGATATTACACTACTCTTTCCAGAGTAACAGGCGAGTACATTCTCTGATAATTTTCTCATTTATTTGTCGATTACTGTATTTCAGTTCTAGTTAGTTCTATGTGATTCTCTGTATCAACACGTATGGATATTTCTGGATTCATGTATCGACACATACTTTATTTACTGGCCTCTATTACTGGAGTCATTAGTATCATTCCGGAATCATTTTTGGAATTATCACGTATTGGCCAGACTCATCTCGATTCTTTTTGTCGATTTTGGATTCACTTGCTGGGCGGGGAAATATTGAGTAAGACATGTAGACATACCCCAAATCCGGAATCTCCTACTGGAATCTACCGGAAGCATAGCCATCTCTTGCCCGATCAGTGAGAGATGTGCCTGATACCTACAGCCGTTTACATGTCGACCTCGGTATTTTAAAACACACTGTTAGTTCATAGTTGGACTCACCCTGGTTTCATTGATCACTGTTGGACTCATCTTATACTGGAAATCATCTGGTATCGGATTATATGGACTGGACTCACACTGGGATTATATTAGACTTATATCGTACTGTCTGGACTCACACATATTATTCTAGTTCAGTTAGCTTTTACTACAGTCTTTATTGCCATGATTTTTCTCTTGTTTTAGTTACCTTTCTTTTCTTGTATCTTACTGCCTCTCTATGCCATCATTACCTGTATAGAACTGCCATGCTCATCAATAAAACTGTCTATAACTGCTTTATAGTTCTTTGTCATTTACTTGGGTTTTTCTTGATGAGTTGTACTCGTTCCCGTCCTGATTGGACATGTTGAAAATATTACAGATGATAATCCTGAGGACACATGCCCTGCTTACCATGGACCTGGCGAGGGATTAGCTACCTTTGGTTCCGACTCTCAGGAGTGATTCAGGAGATTAGCTAGTAGACCACTTTAGCTTTCATGTTTTGGCTTGATGTATTAAAGTTAAGATATTGAGTCTGTATTAAGTTGGTTTGAGATATTGGAGTATTATTTTAGCAGTTAGTTGTTGTTGTCTTTAATTCCTTAGGTATAACTTCTGTGTTATCTTTTCGTGCTTAAACTGTGTTTGAGTAGATCATACCCTTTACTTGCCCTCCATTCGGAGCTGATATCTGGACAAGTACTTTTTATATTCACTGTATGAGATTAGTTAGCAACCTAGAACAGCTTACTACCGCCGACACTGCGGCGTAGGCTGGACGTGGCCACTTCTCGTGCCCCTATACAGGGTGCGGGTCGTGACAAGCTGATATGTGACAGTTGCTAAGATTTAGTTATTGCTAAAATCTTGGGTGGTTGGCACACATTCGTAGGCAAAACTGAGTCAAAGACACGTAGCGCTTGCCCATTACTCATAAATCTTTGTAGGTTGATTTGAGTGGATGTGCCTAGGATTTGACGTATAAGGATACTTGACTTCTAACAAGAACAAGTATGGGTGCATGGATTTTAAGACGCATGCAGAGTTTGAGCGCATGGTTACGGGGGTGCATGCAAGTGATCAGTTGACCATGTGACAGAGCACAGTCGTAACCGACAAAAGAGTGATAATTGTATTTCTTCGTCTGCTGCAAAAGCTGACTGCTCAGACTTCGAGATGTATGATGCTATCATTTTGGTCACTTTGGCATTAAATGCTTTGATGGGTGGAGAGCTTTAGGTGGGCACATCAGATATGCAGCGTATGGAGCTGACGAGCGCATATGCTTCAGTCAGCTTGTTTGAGTCTTTCGAGACATTGATGACTCTTTGACTTAGCTGAGTTTGAGGTGGCAGATTCATCGTCATTAATACAAGTTTATTGCACCGACTTCGGAGAAGTTGTCACTTGGCGTATGGGTTTAATTTTTCCTGGCCGATAAATAGCAGTGTAGAGAGTTTGCTCACTTTTTTCATCCAAACTTCTCATTTGAGATGAACTCGATCGATCCTCCTCCTTGGCAAGATGTTGTACTGCGGATTATGGATCTCCTCGTTCAAAGAAGCTTTGATTTTGATGACAAACTCTTTCAAAAGACTGAGATACGCCGGAAGAACTATGGACACAACAACTTATATTCGAACCCCTTGTCGGCAGTGTTCTTCTACGAGATGGCATTAGGTGCCTGTTGCATCCAAAGATCGGGATCATCGTGCCCCAACTTTTATTATGCTGGAAGAGCCACCGGGTTTGGATTGACTGCCAACCCGCGTTCTGCTCAATAAATGCTTCATTAGCCGAAGCATTCGTGCGTTTGACGAGGAAGTGATTCGCTCTGATGAGGAGTGTTGATGTGCCTGAACTGAGACGCCAGAGTGATGTGCCTAGATTGAGACGTCAGAGTGATGCGCCTAGCGATAGAGTTTAGGCTTCTTCGTAATAGACTTTTTATTTTAGTCATGTAATAAATTTTTATATGAGATAAAAAAATCTACTCTTCATGTGCTTTTTATCTTTACTGTCTTTGGATGATGCGCTGGCATTTATCCTGAGTCTTCAGCACATTATGTAAGTGGCGCATAGAGACTTTGGTCTTCGGATGCGCCTGAAATTCTATGCTTCTATAAGATCCCCTTCAAAGTTTTCAAAACTTTTTGCCAAGTTTTGGAATACTTTGAACCAAGAAGCATGGGCAGTAAATGTTTTGGCCGCATGCCCTATCTAGGTGCATGGTCGTTCCACGTATGGCTGTGTTGGCGCATACACTTCTCAATTTAAATAAAAAAAGATAACACCTCGAATTCCAAGTGATTAATGATAATATCTTTTGAAAGATATACAGCCGTTCAGTTTCACGAGACCTGAAGAGATGCTGACGTCATATTCGGTTCACGCACGGCCTAGGCCTATAAATAGGCATCTGTGGAGAGAGAAGAACTTCTATTTTCTCATCTTCTTCCTTATCCATTCAAAAAAATCCTAGCTTTTGAGAAATGGCCCCCAAAACTCCTCGTGGCGTTACTGGCCGAGGCAGAGGCAAAGACAAGAAGCCTGTTGAGGCCTACGCCGAGGAATCCTAAGTCGTTGACATTCCGCACGTCGATGTGCGCCATAAAGTTGTCGATGGATGAACTGCTACTTGAGAGTTTATCGAAACCACACAAACACTTTGTTGCACGATTTTGGATGCATAGGTGGGTAACCATCTTGGATCATACGCCAAACCACTTTGCTGAAGCACATAGGTATAGTTTGTATGAACCATACCCTGAAGATGCACCTAGGCTTTCCTATGCTGACGCACATGAACTTTGGTCCTGATGATGTGCTGAAGCTTTTTTCGTGTTGACGCGCATGGACTTTGTCCTGATGATGCGCTGAAGCTTTCCCATGCTGACGCACATGGATTTTGGTCATGATGATGCACTGAAACTTTTCTTCCAAAACTCATGAAATTTGGTCCCGATGATGCGCTGCGGTGGAATTTAGTCAGTGCGCATGGACTTTTTGTCCTAATGATGCGCTATGACTTTGATGCGCAGTAGCTTGCATGTGTCGATACTAAAACTGCGCATATCGTTCGACTTTTTATAATGTAACAGGGTCAATATTTTTTTTTGTCTTTCTGCAGTGTCTATGGTGATACCGAAAGCTGAGGTCATCGTTAAAGAGGAGATACTGTCTCCCTTTGTCAAAGAGGAATTGATGACCATTAAGAAGGAAATAATTCTAAAAATCGAAGTCACTGTTAAGGAGGAGCCGACACCGAAAGGTAGTGCCACCGGGAGCTCCAGTCACCCGGCTCCTGTAGAGGACTCAATCAGTTGGAGCCTTCACATGCACGGTGGCTGAGGGAGTGATATCTACCCCAACGTAACCGTTCTTTCTATATCTGGGGTCTTATCGACTTCCTAGTAGTCGTCATTCTCGAGGAAATGAATAAACTTTCTTTTTTTTGTCTCCAATATTTTTTGCTTGTATTTCGATGCTCTTTTATTTGAGATGTAGTTGTTGTTTTTTGCAAATGTAGTCATTTTTCTTCTTTTGACGAAAAAGAAATAAAGAACTTTTGCTGGCTCATTTGTCATGAACTTGTGGTTTTTTGTGGACTTAGCATCTTTGGCACACCTTAGTTTTAGGTATAGATGATAAGTTGAGAGAAGAAACCGATATGTTTACTTAGATTTAATGTGGACATGGTAAACATGGGGTTGGTGATAGAGTATTCTTACTCAGGTGATATGGACGTGGTGAACTCTGTGGGGATGCAGAGAACAACTCAGAGGTGATATGGGCGTGGTAAGAACGGACTCTGTGGGGATGCAGATAACAACTCAGAGGTTTTATGGACGTAGATGTTCTATAGACAGGGTGTAAACAACACAGGAATTATTTGAATGGGGTGTTTACTCAGAGGTAAGGTGGGTGTGGTAGACCCTGATTTTAGCTTAATCTTATTTCGAATGAAGATTGAGCTTTGCGGTGATGCAGAAAACAACTCAGAGGTGATAAGGACATGGATGTTTTCTACTGGAGATTAATAAGAGAATGTCCCGGAATAGCTGGGTTCCAGAGACATCATGATAAGGGGCATGAATTTACTGGTAAAAATCATAGATTTTTTTTACTGGGGCGATGGAAGTACATGTTGAAGAGCCTCAAGCGTAATACTTCTTTAGGAACTAGCCGTTAATTGGCATCATAAACAAGTTCCCGTTCAGTTTTGCTAGTCGGTAGGCACCATTAGCGTATATCATCTATATGATGTGTCATACCCCGATCCCGCTAGGGTCGTTCGTCCTCGCTTTGATCCCTGCGGGATCGTTCGTCCTCGCTAAGGCGTGATGTCGTGCAAGCCTAAGTTGCGCTTGCACAAGGCCAGTACCTGCACAAAACAACTAGACAAAGCAAAACACACGCACACAGCATATATAAACCAACATTGAACACAAGAGCTTTGAAATGAAGATATTTCTTTTATTGATAAACTTGATAGGAATACAAGTATAAAACTTTACAAACTCAAATTTCCTTCTCTTGGCTACATGATTCTCTTTAAAACTCTCTTTTGAAAATAGTCACAATGCCCATACATCATATCCCTTTATTACATGCTGGAAATATAAAGACACCTTCAAAGGAGAAGAAACTTGCAACTTGACTGGAAATGGAAAGAAGCTTGAGGCAATCCACGAGCTCTACTGGACAAGACGAGCTTCAGCGGATTAGTTGAAATCCTCCTGTCTTTTTTGTTTCTGAAAAGGATGCCCACAACGTGGGTCAGCACACATCATGTATTGGCGAGCAATTTTTGGCCGAACTCGCAAATCTCTGCACTAAATTAACATATGGAGCTAACATTTTACTAGTGATCTTTCTATTTGTCTAGATTCTTTTTAACAATTCATAAGAAACATAGCAATAGAAAGCACTTTGTAACTCATCTTCCCGAAATTTTGTGATATATTTTTTATTTTTTTATTTGATTAGTTTACATTTAATTTTTCTATGATCATAGGAGTTGTGACTAAGCCCACAGGTGATTTATGATCATCTTGTGGTCACATGATCTCTAGATAGGGTTTATAAGCATGCTATAGCTATATTATATTTTTCTATAATTTTTAGACATTTTTAGATATTTATTTATTAAAGATATATTTATTTTGTTGACTTTCATGAATTACTATAAGGTCATTTGGGACTATTTTGAGACAAGTTATTTTTATTTAGGTTCTAGGAGGTTAGAAATATTTTCTAGAATTTTCTAGAATTTTTCTGGATTTTTTTAGAATTTTTGGGAATTTTTATATAATTAAAACCTATAGAAATTATATTTTATAGGCTTTGAAAATTTACTGTGAGGTCTCATGATGATATTTTGTGTCAAAATATTTTATTTAGATTCTAGACACTTAGAAATATTTTCTAAAATTTTCTAGAATTTTTTTGGATTTTTCTGTAATTTATTTTGATTTATTTGGACTTAAAATGATTTTTAAATGATTTTTTGAATTAAAATAATTAATTACCCAGAAATTCACCCGGGGGGGGCACCTATCGGCGCCTAGGCTGAACCGCCTCTCTCTCCGCTATATATATTATTATATTCGAAACCTTAATTAAATTTCAGCCGCCTTTTTGAGAGAGAGTTCTAGTAGAGATCTCGATTTTCCGAGACGATTGCCGTCAACTCCGACGTGATTTTAGCGTGCCATTTTTTATTGGATTCATCTCGAGGTAAAATTTCTGAATATATAATTTATTTTCGTATATATTATTCCTAAATTTCTGAAAAATTCATAGAGTGTCGGTTGTCCGAAACTTGACACGTTTCGGTGTTTTCGAGATTTCGGGAGAACCAGAAATCGAAATCACGAACCGTTTCAAGTTTCGGAAAGCTAACACAGAGCTCTACGACATATATTTTTTTCAGAAATTAATTTGTTCATCTAGTATTTTAGTTATTCTGTTGAACTCAGAATTGATCGGTTGATCACCGTTTTGGTCACGATTAGCCATAACGGCGATATCTTTTGACCAAAGCGTAATTTTGTGGCACGGTTGATTCCAGCGCACTCGTGGCGCTGAAATCTACCAAGGTGAACTTTTAAAATCTAGAGTTTATAGCGTTTGACTAGATAGGCAATAGCACGTCTCGATTTGCGTGCCATGGTTCCAAAAATTGGGAAACACGACTTTGATGGCCAAACTTGCATGTTTAAATTATATTCAGATTATTATTAGGTTAAATTAGGTTTTTAAGTGAATTATTTCAAAATTAATTACTATTAGATTAGTAACCCAACTAGCCACTATTCTATGAATTTATAACTAGAACATTAGAATTGATTTATAGTTTTCGTTCACGGTTCATGGTGCGATATGTGTTATAGGTTGACAGCTCCTAGATCGGCATCCTCTCATCCTCGACTTGTGACTACGGTTTGTGCAAGGACCACAGGCAAGATACCTTGTCTCCCTCTACAGTTTAATTCCATGTATATAGTTTTCATGTTATTATTGTATTATCACTAGATACTCTATTTGTTATAGATTTTATATGATTTATTAGCTCTCTAGTTGACTTGATTTATCTAATTTCTACATACCGTGTTAACCAGTTTATGCTCTTGCTTGACTTGACAGTGTAGTTATACTGGACTTGACTGAGTCGTGCCTTGTCTCACCAGTACCTTGTTTGAGTCATATCATAGAACGAGTACGTGTGGTTGAACTACTATTCCTTTGTTATCGTTTTTTGGCACCAGAGAGTCCACTCGGGACGAGGATGTTTGCCTTGATCTGTTTACATCCGTGAGTCCACACTCGGGACAAAGATGTCGATTATTTGCACCAGAAAGTCCACATTCGGGACGAGGGTGCCTTGCCGTGAACTAACCAGAGAGTCCACACTCGGGACGAGGATTAGTACTAACCAGAGAGTCCATACTCGGGACGAGGGTTAGTGATTAGTTCAAACCTGCGAGTCCACTCGAGGCAAGGGTTTAGTATTCCATTGATCTCGTGTTCGCTTGTTCATTTAGCAGTTCAGTTACGTATAGTTGTTCTTGTATTCAGTTCATAGTCACCTGTCAGTAGCCACTTGTCATTAGTCACTTGTTAGCAGTTTGGTAGTAGTCTCTTTCCATGTTAAGTGTCGTTCCTTGTTATATCCTGTTTATATATTATCATGCATGATTAAACTACTAGATAGGCATGTTTATATGTATCTTGCTATGTCCACTGAGGACGTGATAATCTCTTTAGGTTTAGCGATTGCATGAAGTTAGTGGCAGAGCGGGATGATAGATGATTGTGATACATGTCTCAGGTATTTGTTAGTGATATTACATTGTTATTCTTTCGTGCTTTTCATTCCTTATCATGAGATATTCTGCTTATTGATTCAGTTTAGAGACTCTTGTCATATTCTTTGGAGTCTTATCGGACATATTTGCTAGTGGGCTGCAGACCACGACCCATAGTGTTCATTCATGTTTCGCACACTTATTGTGGATTTGAGATATAGATTAAATTGCCATGATTTGGCAGTATACCTTAGCCTTGACAGCATTTACGTATTCGAGTCGGGCTGGAGTCTGCTTGATGCGTAGCTGGCTTGCTCACGTGCTTGCATCCGAAAAGCGGGTACGAGTTATGACAAGTTTTTTTGGTGGCCCATGCAGGTCAGAGCATATCGTATCGGTTACGTAACTGTACTGATACGAGCCTGCGAATATGACTAAACCTTAGAAATCTCAATCCACTCTGTCTTGAAAATTCTTTTAGAAATTTTTCTACCGTCTTTGAAATCTCGTATTCTTTCTCGATCATTCTCCCTTGCCCTCCCGTACCATTGATTCTCGTCCCTTCCTATTTCGGGGTGACGAATGATCGTGCTGTCTAGAATTCATCAAAGATTCCTAAGTTATTGTATAATATTGCTTAACTATTGAATATTTGGTTGTTTATAGATATGAGGGATTATAGATGCCATGCGCCCTAGATATCTGTTGGTAGAATCGTTAGGAACTAGTTAGAAAGTTATAAGCTTTTAATGACCGTGTTTTGAGGAGTAGTGTGACCAAAGGTGGGTAGAAGTCCTCCAGTATTCGGAGTTATAAAAAGACTAGAGAATGTCATAAAATATTTTTGAAAAATTAAATTTGAGGAGATTAAGGTAATAGTAGACTTTAATTTTTAAGGAATAGTTATGAATTAGAATTTCGAGGACGAAATTATTTTTTAAGGTGGATAGATTTGTAACTCCTCTTCCCGAAATTTTGTGATATATATATTTTTTATTTGATTAGTTTACATTTAATTTTTCTATGATCATAGGAGTTGTGACTAATCCCACATGTGATTTATGACCATCTTGTGGTCATATGATCTCTAGATAGGGTTTATAAGCATGCTATAGCTATATTATATTTTTCTATAATTTTTAGACATTTTTCGATATTTATTTATTAAAGATATATTTATTTTATTGACTTTCATAAATTACTATAAGGTTATTTTGGACTATTTTGAGACAAGTTATTTTTATTTAGGTTATAGTGGGTTAGAAAAAATTTCTAGAATTTTCTAGAATTTTTCTGGATTTTTTTAGAATTTTTGGGAATTTTTATATAATTAAAACCTATAGAAATTATATTTTATAGGCTTTGGAAATTTATTGTGAGGTCACATGATGATATTTTATGTTAAAATATTTTATTCAGATTCTAGACACTTCGAAATATTTTCTAGAATTGTTAAGAATTTTTCTGGATTTTTCTGCAATTTATTTTGATTTATTTGGACTTAAAATAATTTTTAAATGATTTTCTTAATTAAAATAATTAATTACCCAGAAATTCACCTGGGGGGGGCCCACCTGTCGGCGCCCAGGCAGAACCGCCTCTCTCTCTCCTATATATATTATTATATTCAAAATCCTAATTAAATTTTAGCCGCCTTTTTGAGAGAGAGTTCTAGTAGAGATCTCGACTTCCCGAGACGATTGTCGTCAACTCCGACGTGATTTTAGCGTGCCATTTTTTTTATTGGATTCGTCTCGAGGTAAGCTTTCTGAATATATAATTTATTTTTGTATATATTATTCCTAAAATTCTGGAAAATTCGTAGAGTGTCGGTTGTTCGAAACTTGACATGTTTCGGTGTTTTCGAGATTTCGGGAGAACCAAAAATCGAAATCATGAACCGTTTGAAGTTTCGGAAAGCTAACATAGAGCTCTATGACATATATTTTTTCAGGAAATTAATTCATTCATCTAATATTTTATTTATTCTATTGAACTCAGAACTGATCGGTGGATCACTGTTTTGGTCACGATTAGCCATAACGGCGATATCTTTTGACCAAAGCGTGATTTTACGGCACGGCTGATTCCAGCGCACTCGTGGCTCTGAAATCTACCAAGGTTCACTTTCAAAATCTAGAGTTCATAGCGTTTGACTAGATAGACAATGGTACATCTCGATTTGCGTGCCATGGTTTCAAAAATTAGAAAACACGACTTTGATGGCCAAATTTGCATGTTTAGATTATATTCATATTATTATTAGGTTAAATTAGGTTTTTAATTAAATTATTCCAGAATTAATTATTATTAGATTAGTAACCCAACTAGCCACTATTCCATGAATTTAGAACTAGAACATTAGAATTGATTTATAGTTTTCGTGCACGGTTCATGGTGCGATATGTGTTATAGGTTGACAGCTCCTAGATCGGCATCCTCTCATCCTCGACTTGTGACTACGGTTTGTGCAAGGACCATAGGCAAGATACTTTGCCTCCCTCTACAGTTTAATTCCATGTTTATAGTTTTCATGTTATTATTGTATTATCATTAGATACTCTATTTGTTATAGATTTTATATGATTTATTAGCTCTCTAGTTGACTTAATTTATCTAGTTTCTACATACCGTGTTCACTAGTTTATGGTCTTGCTTGACTTGACAGTGTAGTTATACTGGACTTGACTGTGTCTTGACTGAGTCGTGCCTTGTCTCACCAGTACCTTGCTTGAGTCGTGTTATAGAACGAGTACGTGTAGTTGAACTGCTATTCCCTTGTTATTGTTTCCTTGGCACCAGAGAGTTCACTCGGGACGAGGGTGTCTGCCTTGATCTGTTTACATCCGTGAGTCCACACTCGGGACGAGGATGTCGATTATTTGCACCAGAGAGTCCACATTCGGGACGAGGGTGCCTTGTCGTTAACTAACCAGAGAGTCCACACTCGGGACGAGGATTAGTACTAACCAGAGAGTCCACACTCGGGACGAGGGTTAGTGATTAGTTCAAACCTGTGAGTCCACTCGGGACGAGGATTTGGTATTCCATTGATCTCGTGTTCGCTTGTTCATTCAGCAGTTCAGTTGCATATAATTATTCTTGTATTCCAGTTCATAGTCACCTGTCAGTAGCCACTTGTCGTTAGTCACTTGTTAGCAGTTTGGTCATAGTCTCTTGCCATGTTAAGTGTCGTTCCTTGTTATATCATGTTTATATATTATCATGCTTGATTAAACTGCTAGATATGCATGTTTATATGTATCTTGCTATGTCCTCTGAGGACCTGATGATCTATTCAGGTTTAGCGATTGCATGGAGTTAGTGGCAGAGTGGAATGATAGATGATTGTGATACATGTCTCAGGTATTTGTTAGTGATATTATATTGTTATCCTTTCATGCTTTTCATTCCTTGTCATGAGATATTCTGCTTATTGATTCAGTTTAGAGACTCTTGTTATATTCTTTGGAGTCTTATCAGACATATATGCTAGTGGGCTGCAGACCACGACCTATAGTGTTCATTCATATTTTGCACACTTATTGTGGATTTGAGATATAGATTAAATTGCCATGATTTGGCAGTATACCTTAGCCTTGACAGTGTTTACGTATTCGAGTCAGGCTGGAGTCAGCTTGATGCGTAGCTGGCTTGCTCACGTGCTTGCATCCGAAAAGCGGGTGCAGGTCATGACACACTTGTATAATAAATCTTACCATCGCCGACATTCATCCATGCACAAGACAGGTTAGCACAATTTGCATATGATATAAAGGCATACTACTTAACTCTGCATCTTTTGTTAGGTTTGTAATGCACTCTGATTTCACAAATACATCTAACTACAAGTTGGTCTATGGGTTATTCCCCGTGATTAGCCGCTGTGACTCTTTGGTTCAGTTCGTCGCTAAGGACACTTTATACACCCATTGGTTTCTTTACCGCAGGGTGTTACTCTAATCCCCCCTAGGCCGAGCAGTTCAGGCACCCCCAAACTGGTCGTGAGGATTGCCCCTGTGCACAAGTTATCCGTGACCAATGCATGAATGCACTCTATCAAATAAATCTCTATTATGACAACATATGCAACTTTCAGTATTTTCCGTCTTACTCTTTGCTCTCTATACGGCAAGCCGTATCATCTCTGTCATGTAACTTTAGCAACATTTATAGAAATCTCTTGCAGCATAACGAGCTTTAATCATTCATATCAAACACGAGTAAGTCAGCTGTTCTTTGATTAGCATCTGAGTCAATACTTTATTTCTTATCTTTTGTTGGTTTGGTATCGTTTGATCAGCGGAACGCAATAAAATAGTGGACTAGAGATCATTTTTATTAGGTATACAGATCAATGTTTGTCCGGTTGAAGCAACTCACTAAGATGATTCTTAGTTGAGAGAAGGAGGGACTTCATGTGTCATTCACGAACAGTTCACACGCCCACATTGGCACCAACAGTTGATTAGCATACTTCGATCTCTTTCTCTCAAGATTTGAAATGAATGCGAAATGCGACGAAAGCGAACAATGAAAACCAATCATCGAAAACTAACATGAAAACGCATTAATCAAAACCAAGCAGCGAAAGAAAGCATCCAACAAAACTCTTGGATTCATTTCAATAGAAGCCAATCCATTAATTGGAGAGGTTTATTGTATTTCATCCATGATTAATCGATACCGGCAAAGGTTTTTCCTAAATACTCAGTTCAAGACTGAGTCAGCAAGCCGTGGGTATTACATAGTGGACCGCGAGGAGCGGGGCACTACATAATAACCCACTGAGAAAAAGTTTTGTCCTCAAAACTTAAAGGATAAGCTTACCTCTGGTATTGCAATCGGGATCCAGTAAGGTGGAGAGATTAAAGACACGACCATTAGTCCGCAACTGTTGATTGTGCAGATTGTCTCTGATTGGGGGTGGGTCCCTCAATGGCCGAAGCTCTTCAGTATCATCTCTATTTTGTGTCGCATATCTTTTCTTTGGACAATCTTTGAAACCATGGCCTTTCTGACCACATTTGAAGCATTCCTTGTTAAGGGAATGACAATGTTCTCTAATATGGCACTGGCGGCCGCAGAAAGTGCACTCAATCTTGTTATGAGGTTCCCCCTTTGTCTTCTTCTCTCCATCTTGGTATCTTTTTGTAGATGGATTGCGACTGGTCTGAACTTTTGCTGGTGCAAATCGTAGGTTAAATCGTTCCATTTGTAAGGCCGCCTCGAAGGCCTTATTGTACGATTCACACTCCCGGTTCAGAACACACTTTTAAATGTCCTCGTTCAGACCATGTATGAATTGCGACATGCGAACCCTCTCATTCGAAATTAATATGCTTGCAAACTTGGCAAGCTTAGAAAATTCTCACTCATAATCTTCAACGGACATGCTTCCCTATTTCAGCTGCATGAACTCGTCTTCTTTCTACTGGCTGACTGCAGGTGGAAGGTATTGTTCCAGGAAGGTGTGCTTAAACATAGCCCATGTGATCTTTCCGTCCCTAGTTCTGGCATGCAGTTCTGGTTTCTTAGCCTCCCACCAGTCATCTGCCCGAAATCGAAGTTGTACAGTCACACAAGCCACCTTTTTGCTGTTAGGAACGTCGATGAAAGAGAACAGGCGTTCTATTACCTTGATCCAGTTCATCACCTCATCTGGTGATGTTCTACCCTCAAACGTCGGAGGCTTACTTTTCGTAAAATCTTGCGGATCAAAAGGTTTTTTGTGAGCCTGCTGTGGTTCATCCACATCCACGGGCTCAATCTCGGGAGTACTTGTCGGTTTGGTCGTTGCGGTGGTATCTCGATTTTCTGCTAGCGCAGTTACAAGTTGGGTCAAAGCATCCAACTGCTTCTGTTGGGCCTCCATTCGAGCCTGTTGTATCTGGTTACGCTCTTTGGCGTCCTGTCTCTATAGTTCCATCATGGTCATAATCCGCTCTATCGGATCGGTCGAGTCAGATGGACGAGGAGGAGCCATTTCTCTACAAAAGAGTGTAACTTTTGTCAGTCTCATAAAATATTATGGACTTATTGTATGGGGTATTAGTTTTCATAACTCAAAATTGGGACTTTTAAAAACCATCAAAATACTTATATATATACTTTTTGAAAATGATAGTTGCAAGAGGCCAAGGACATAAAGCCGTGCTCTGATACCACTTTGTCATGCCCCGATCCTGTTAGGGTCGTTCGTCCTCGCTTTGACCCCTATAGGATCGTTCGTCCTTGCTAAGGCGTAATGTCGTGCAAGCCTAAGTTACGCTTGCACAAGGCCAGTACCTGCACAAAACAACAAGACAAAGCAAAACACACGCACACAGCACATATAAACCAATATTGAACATGGGAGCTTTGAAATAAAGATACTTTTTTTATTGATAAACTTGATAGAAATACAAGTACAAAGCTTTCAAACTCAAATTGCCTTATCTTGGCTACACGATTCTCTTTAAAACTCTCTTTTAAAAATAGTCACAATGTCCATACATTATATCCTTTTATTACATACTGGAAATATAAAGACACCTTTGAAGGAGAAGAAACTTGTAACTTGACTGGAAATGGAAAGAAGCTTGAGGCAATCCACGAGCTCTACTGGGATAGACGAGCTTCAGTGCCTCAGTTGAAATCCCTCTGTCTCCGTTGCTTCTGAAAAGGATGCCCACAACGTGGGTCAGCACACATCATGTACTGGCGAGCGGCTTTCGGCCGAACTCGTAAATCTCTGCACTAAATCAACATGTGGAGCTAACATTTTACTAGTGATCTTTCTACTTGTCTAGGTTCTTTTTAACAATTCATAAGAAACATAGCAGTAGAAGCACATACATAATAAATCTTACCATCGCCGACAGTCATCCCTGCACAAGATAGGTTAGCACAATTTGTATATGATATAAAGGCATACTGTTTAACTCTGCATCTTTTGTTAGGTTTGCAATGCACTCTGATTTCACAAATGCACCTAACTACATGTTGGTCCACGGGTTATTCCCCGTGATTAGCCATTGTGACTCTTTGGTTCAGTTCGTCGCTAAGGACACTCTATACACCCATTGGTTTCTTTACCGCAGGGTGTTACTCTAACCCCCCTAGGCCGAGCAGTTCAGGTGCCCCCAAACTGGTCGTGAGGATTGTCCATGTGCGCAAGTTATCCGAGACCAATGTATGAATGTACTCTATCAAATAAATCTCTATTATGACAACATATGCAACTTTCGGTGTTTTTCGTCTTAATCTTTGTTCTCTATACGGCAAGCCGTATCATCTCTGTCATGTAACTTTAGCAATATTTATAGAAATCTCTTGCAACATAACAAGCTTTAATCATTCATATCAAACATGAGTAAGGCAGTTGTTCTTTGATTAGCATCTGAGTCAATTCTTTATTTTTAATCTTTTATTGGTTTGGTATCATTAGATCAGCGGAACACAACAAAATAGTGGACTAGAGATCATTTTTATTAGGCGTACAGATCAATATTTGTCCGGTTGAATCAACTCACCAAGATAAATCTTAGTTGAGAGAAGGAGGACTTCACGCGCCGTTTATGAACAGTTCACACGCCCTATATTGGCACCAACAGTTGATTAGCATACTTCGATCTCTTTCTCTCAAGATTCAAAATAAATACGAAATGCGATGAAAGCGAACAATGAAAACCAATCATCGAAAACCAACATGAAAACATATTCATCAAAACCAAGCAGTGAAAGAAAGCATCCAACAAAACTCTTGGATTCATTTCAATAGAAGTAAATCCATTACTTGGAGAGGTTCATTGCATTTCATCCGTGATCAATCGATACCGGCAAAGGTTTTTCCCAAATACTCAGTTCAAGACTGAGTCAGCAAGCCGTGGGTATTACATAGTGGACCGTGATGTCTCGACCCGCACCCAGTGTAGGGGCACGAGAAGTGGTTACGTCCAGCCTACGCCGCAGTGTCGGCGGTAGAACGATGTCCTAGGTCACATACATCTAACAGTTATAAGGTACCTGTACAGTATATACACTCCGAATGGAGGTGACATAATAAAGTACAACTCAATCACAACTAAGGAAGAAAGTATGATAAGATAGAATAGATGAAACCACAGAATCCACAGATGATAAATACAAGATAGAGAGATAGCTAATGTCTAAGATAAACAACTCCACAAATCCCGAATACAAATCTCCAAATAAGTACAAGTGTATCCAATAGACAGAATGATAAATAGATACTAGGCTAGCTAACTAGCCTAGTCTACTGGGATAATATCATCTGCAAGTGCTGGGTCCTCCTGAGGGTCCAGCTCACATGTGTCATCTAGGCCTGCTCCGTAATAAGTGGGACACAGCTCCTCAAGGTCATCTGCAATATTTCAACAGGTCCAGTCAGGACGGGAGCGAGCACAGTACATCTCACGCAGTTCATATCATAACAGGAATATAATACAGGCAATAGAGTAAGATACATAAAATACTGAGAATATACATGAGTAAAAGAGAAGACTGTAAAGAAATATCTACTATAAGTAAAGAGCTACAGTAACTAGTGATTTAGAGTACAAGCTAGACATGTGAACGGCTTGATAATAAACATGAGAGGTTGTACATGGCTATACTACTTTGGAAATTGTCCACATGACTATTTATATTCCCCCGTACCCCAATCAATACACAAGGATCCGTTCAAGTTATGTTATTGTACATGATTTCACATGGGGGCCCAAAAATGGGTGCACATGAATATAAACATGGGGGCTCTGTGAACATGAGAGTACATGAATTACGAGAGTGAACATGAATGGTGAAAGCACAAGAATACATGATGAAAGTGAAATGCATATGACATGATGTATCTGATGCTCCCGAGGGGGATAACATCGTATGAAAAGATCCATATAGTACTAATCCGTGTTTCCATCGTGTCAGCATCAAGTAAAATAATCTAGAGCAAGAATATAGTCCTAGCAAGTATGAAACGGTCAGAGAATGTACTCGTCTGATATCCTGAGTGTCTGAATGAAATACTGCCTGAGGAGTGGTGTCTGACTCCTATTCAGAACAGTACAAGTCACAACATATCCAAACTAGTAAAATAAACTGCTATGATGCATTCTACATGATATTTGGGTCAATCTAGGCTAAAGTCAACCTTTGGTCAACTCTAGTCAAACTAGGTCAACTAGGTCAACCTAACCCAGACAAGTCTTACTAGGCCTAACCAAGACTATCCTAGCAAGCACACATCAATACAAGTCACACTAGCCTAACACTCATGTGTATATATTCTATATACACAAGACTATACTACATAGGCCATATGCCACACACATTTATAGGCCACACACACATTTAATTACCATATTCACATACATCCTAATTATATAGACATTTACATATATTTCATTATCACACAACGATTATATATATATATATATATATATATATATATATATATATATATATATATGTGTGTGTGTGTGTGTGTGTGTGTGTGTGTGTGTGTGTGTGTGTGTATACATATAAACAAATAGAAGCTAGGGGGTTCATGCTTATGTGTGTGTGTGTGGGTACATAGAAATCAATGTGTGCAAAAGTGTGCATGTACATGGCATGAGTGCACCTCAGTTGCATAGTGTAGAGAGTGTCATGTGTGTTAACATATGATTCAATGTGTGTGTGTTCAATATGTCAATCTCAGATTTCCAGTGGGGAATGTGTGTGACAGTGTGCTATATATGTGTACATGAGTGTGTGTGAGACATGTGAATCATTGTGTGAGTGTAGGAGTGTCTTAGGTTCTCAGTTTATCAAGGCTGTGAAATGTGTGTAGATCACTACTAAAATACAGCAATTTGGCGACGAAAGATTAGCGACGGATCGTATCCGTCGGCCATAGCGACGGTCTCGTGTCTACCTTGTGACGGGCTACCGTCAGAAAGCAATGGATAATTTTTTTAGTTTTTTTGCGTCAAAATCAGTTGCACATCCGTCGCTCATTTGACAAAACTTTAGCGACGGATTCGTGTCCGTCGCTAATATATCGCACATTATGGTGGCAAAATCTGAAGAAAAAAATGGTGCGCTAAATTAGCGTCTATCTAGCGACGGACGTTCCGTCGGTAATCTAGTGGGTATTTAGCGACTACCTACCGACGGATATATCCGTCGATAATCCGTCGCTAAATACTGTAACCTAACTTAAATTGAACCGACGGAAGAGAATTTTTCATTCCCCCCAAGAAGACTATCTCTCTTCCTCTCTCTCTCTCTCTCTCTCTCTCTCTCTCTCTCTCTCTCTCTCTCTCTCTCTCTCTCCGGCGAGCTCTCTCCGATGGGTCACATTCTCCGGCGAAGCTCTCTCCGATGGGATATCTCTCTCTCTCAGGTACGCTCTCTCTTCTCTCTCTCTCTCTCTCTCTCTCCCTCTCTCTCTGTTTAGCATAACATATAGGATTTCGGGTTGGTGGGGGGTCGGCTGTCGCTGGGGCCGGCGGGGTAGAGGGGAGGGAGTAGGGGCGGGAGGGGAGGTTGTTGAGGGCGGGGGGCAGGGTAGGGTTTAGTGTTTCGGGACAGGGGTAGGGTTTCGGGTGAGGGGGTGGACCGGATGTCGCGAGGGCCGACGGTGATGGAGGAAGAAAGGGGGCGGGGGGTGGATGGTGTTGGGTGCGGGGCGGGGGGCAGGGGTAGGGTTTAGGGTTTGCTGTCGGGGGTGAGGGGGAGGGGGTGGGTGTTTGCTGTCGGGGGGGGGGGAAGGGGGTAGGGTGGGGGTTTGCTGTCGGGGGGGGGGGGTGGAAGGGGGGTTTGCTGTCCGGCGGGATAGGGAAGGGGGTGGAGGGGTATCGGTGGTTTCGGATCGGACCATTCCTATGAGTATCGGATCGGGGGATGGAGGTATCGGAATCTGTATCGGAATCGGAATCGGTATCGGACCGATACTGACCGATACTATGAGCAGATACTCTGCTCAATTGGCGACATATATTTAGCGACGTTCGATTAACGTCGCTAAATTGTGTACATTAGTGACGTTTTGTCTAAACGTCGCTCATAGTCGCTACTAGCGACGTAACAACGACGTATATTAATCACATGATCTAGTCGTCGTGAAACGTCGCTCGGACATCGCTAATAGCGACTAACTTAGCGACCGTAGTGATAGCGTCGCTAAATTCTAATTATATCCCCCCCACCGATTCATTTTTCCCCAATTTTCCTCTCTTACTCTCTCTCCTCCCCCCCTCCGGCGCTCTCACTCTCTCCGGCGGCGACTCTCACTCTCTCCGGCGATTCTCCTCCATCTCCGGTACGTGACTCTCCCCTCCCTCTCTCTCTCTCTCTCTCTCCGGCTGTTTTGGTTATTGGTGGTTTGGAAGGGGTACGGGTGGCTCAGAGGGAGGTGCAGGGGGGATGCGGGTGGTTGGGGGGTGATTGGGGGGTGGCTGGGGGGGTGGGGCAGGGGGGACGAGGGCGGCTGGAGGAGGGGAGCTAGGGTTAGGGTTCGGGTTAGGGTTCATTTCCTCCCATTTTACTCTCTCACTCTCTCTCCTCCCCCTCCGGCGCTCTCACTCTCTCCGGCGCTCTCACTCTCTCCAGCAACTCTCCTCCCTCTCTGGTACGTGGTACTCTTCCCCTCCCTCTCTCTCTCTCTCTCTCTCTCTCTCTCTCTCTCTCTCTCTCTCTCTCTCTCTCTCCGGGTTAGGGTTCATTTCCTCCCATTTAGTAATAATTATTTATTTTTTGACACCGAAAAATATGATACTCCGATTCGAACGCACCGATAGTGCCGATATTTGTAATAAGTAGTTTTGTTGGTTAGTTAATTGGTAACATGGTGATCGGGACATATAGTCCCTACAACCATTCGACTAGCGAGGCAGAAACTATGGTATGACATGGTGACAGGACATAGTCCCTACAACCATTCGACTGGCGAGACAGAAACTATGTAGCCGTAGATAAAGTTGACTGTCCTCCAACCCTCATCCCTCGACAATGATGATACGACAACCTATCACTATATCTTATACAGTAGCAGATGATATTTTAGTATTACATTATTTGAGTTCATCTTGATTCTGTTACATTCTTCAGATACTATATACTAGATTCGATAAGAACGTATACTACACCATATGTACAGAACATAGATGATTCACACTAATGTATGCTAGAGTGAATTTTGGGTTGTGTTCTGAGCCATCCGTTCTCACACTTAAAATACATATGAATTAGAACTGTGTGTCAATCTTTGTTTTTGTATTTTCGACGAACCCAGGGATTGGATTCTGTATTTTGTATTTTGGATTCTGTACCCTATGGCTCGACAACCAACCGGAGAGGATACTCTGAGAGATCCATCTGAGTAGGACGTATACTATGAGAGATCACCTTTACAAGAATGATATCAGTAGTGGAATTGAGTGTTGGAGGAGATATTATCATAGTATACGTCCTATTCAGATGGGTCTCTCACCGTTACTATTTTTTTTGACAGCATGGTGGATGTGCTCCGTCAACAGATTCTTGCTCTGAGCCAAAACTTTGCCCCGGAGCTTAAGTGGACATCCTTCGTATAGATCTCGAGTGAGAGGTTCCTGACGGCATGGTGGTCTCCTTTGTTAAAGTATCCGTGCTCGTCCCGCAACCAATCAAATTTTTTTTATTTCTAATCTCTTGAATATGAAGCTCTGCTTCACATTTGGTTCTACCTTCTGGTATATAAGAACCAAATGTGAAACAGAGTTTCATATTCAAGATATTAGAAATGAAGAAATTTTCGATTGGTTGTGGGACGAGTAAGAATCCTTTGACAAAGGAGACCACCATGCTGTCAGGAACCTCTCGCTCGAGCTCTAGTCAAGGATGTCCACTCGAGCTCCGGGGCAAAGGATTGACTCAGAGCAAGAATCTGTTGACGGAGCACATCCACCATGCTGTCAAAAAAATAGTAACGGTGAATTCATGCTGTCAGAAAATACAGAATCCAATCCCTGGGTTCGTCGAAAATACAAAAACAAAGATTGACACACAGTACTAATTCATATTGTGTTTTAAGTGTAAGAACGGATGGCTCAGAACACAACCCAAAATTCATTCTAGCATACATTAGTGTGAATCATCTATGTTCTGTACATATGGTGTAGTATACGTTCTTATCGAATCTAGTATCTAGTATCTGAAGAATGTAACAGAATCAAGATGAACTCACATAATGTAATACTAAAATATCATCTAATACTATATAAGATATAGTGATAGGTTGTCGTATCATCATTGCCGAGGGATGAGGGTCGGAGGACAGTCAACTTCATCTACGGCTACATAGTTACATGGGGTAGTCGTCGCTATGGGGAGAATTAGTACTGTGTGTCAATCTTTGTTTTTGTATTTTCGACGAACCCAGGGATTGGATTCTGTATTTTGTATTTTGACTTTGTACGTATTTGGGAATATTCAGTTTTTTCGTTGAGGATACTGAGTTTGTACGTATTTGCGGATATTGATTTGGTTTATTGAGGATATTATAAATTGATATTGTTCGTTGCGGATAGTATTTTTTTTCTTTATATTTTTTGTATATTCTGGAATGTATTGTGCGTGCCGGTGTTGAGTGTTCCATCGAGGGGGTCGACGAACCCAGGGATTGGATTCTGTATTTTGTATTTTGTATTTTGTATTTTTGGACATTTAGACATTTGGATATGTGTATATTTTGGATATTTTGTTTATGTTTGGATATTTTGCTATGTATGTTGGGATAGTGTGTTGGATATTTTGTTGATCATTGTGTTGGATATTTTTTGTGTATGTTGTGATATATTGGATGTTTGGAGATATTTTATTGGCAATATGGATATTTGTTGGATATATTGGATGTCGGATATGTTATATTTGTGTATGGTGGATGCTGAAAATGTTATATTACAGGGAATAGTCTCTTTCCTGCAATTTTTTTTCAAAAATATTTCAGTTAGCGACGGATTACCGACGGGTTGCCGACGAACTTTTGCAGGTAGCGACGGATTACCGACGGGTTACCAACTAACTTTTGCCGCTAGCGACGGTTTCCCGACGGATTATCCGTCGGCCTGTTTCTGGAAAAAGTTCGCGACGGAATGGCGACGAACTTCCCGTCGCTCATATTCTGGAAATATGGAAGATATCCAGAAGCATGGTGACGGATTATCCGTCGCCAAATCGCCGCTAATCCGACGAGGTAATGTATTTAGCGACGGCCTCGCGACAGCTTAGCGACGAACTATCCGTCGCTAATTGTATGAATACAAGATAGCGACAGCTAAGCGACGGATTATCCGTCGCTAAGCGACGGAATGGCGACGGATTTCCCGTCGCTCATGTTCTGGAAATATGGAAGATTTCCATAAGCGTGGCGACGTATTATCCGTCGCTCCTCCGCCGCTAATCCGTCGAGGTTAGCGACGCTTTAGCGACGGATATTGCGTATCAGAAACCCTCTGATACGCGGTTAGCGACGATTTAGCGACGTATTGTCTGTCGCTAATTGTATGAATATATTAAAAATTTAAACTGTCGAAGTTGACGGGAAGCCGTCGGCTTGCCGTCGCTAAAAGTTTTTATTTTACCAACAGAAATTCGTCGCTAATTAGTCGCAGAGCGGCGGACTAGCGACGAGCTAGTTTTAGCGACAAGGTTATTCCCGACGGATTTTTTCAGCCCGTATCCGTCGGAAATCCGTCTGTAATGTGAATTACCGACGGAATTCCGACGGATAGGGCCGTCGCTAAATCGTTGTATTTTAGTAGTGGATAGGCATTCAATCAGTGTGTGTGTGTGTGATCATATGAACCAATGTGGTTCTCAGTTTTTATAGTGTGGAATGTGCCTGTGTATGTGTGTAGAAGCATGGAAAAGTATAGTAATTCTTATGCGGCCCAGAATCAAACATGAAACTCCATGCGGCTCAAAACTTAGGGAGTTTTCATGCGGCTCAAAATTCCTGAGAGCTTCAAGCGGCTCAGAAAGCTTCATGAGGAGCCACGTGGCCTTATGTGGTTCGAAATAGGCCTATACATCTGGCCATAATTACTCCGTGCAGCTGGCCATTAATGCCCTGACACAAAGTGACATCTCTGACAGAAATGATGGCTCTGACATAAAGAAGAGACGCGACATGCTCATAAAAAGACGAGAAAATCTTTATGATAGTTGGCACAGTTCACAAATTCCAAGAAAGTTCCTTATGCAGATCGCCTGTGTGACCCTCATGCGGCTCGGTTATGAGGCCACCCTCATGCGGCTCGGTTATGAGGCCACCCTCATGCGGCTCGATTATGAGGCTACCCTCACGCGGCTCGGTCATGGGGACAGTCCTTCATGCGGCTCAGCCAGGATGTACCATTCATGCGGCTCGCAACATAACGGCAGTTGGGACACGTGGAAGAAGTTGACTAAGTCTTAAACAACTCGGATTTATTGCAACCAACAGATCATAACAGTTCAGATTTATTGCAACCGACATAACAGTCCAGATTTATTGTAATAAATAGATCAAGATCAATCTTAACCAATCCCCAACTGTCCACTTCTCAAGGCGTAGTTACAAGGATGTGGCCACGCGGCTGTACACCCCACTCATCACAAACTCCTATAAATAGTATGGGATCATTCTTTTGCACACACACAGAGACACACAAAGCAAAAAAAGGACACACACAGAGGGCATTTCTTCGCCGGAGCCGAGGTTGCGTTCGATCGTCCAAGGAGTAAGACAGAGTTGATAGCACTTTCCCGAGTCTCTATCGTCACCCCAGAATCCAAATTAAACAATTGTACTTAGATTGCTTTTCTTAGGTTTTGTTCCTAGGTTTTTTTTGTACAAACGAGTTTGTAATTGTGAATTAAAGTTCAGTCCTCCCATAAAACTGTTCTGTTCTTTGATAATCAATGGCAAACACGATGGCGACTCTGCTGGGGACTACCTTCTCCACTGTTGAGAAGTTGGTGATGCAATCGGACGCAGCCAAGCTCGGCTCCATGCAACAGATGCTGGTTGTTCGCTTCGACCAGCAAGCGTTTGATGAGATGCTCTCTGACGGAAGCGCTAGCCCGGTCCAGAAGCGAGCCGGCACGAAGAAGGCCCGCAGGAAGTGGAGGCCCAAAACTGCTGCTCCTCCCCAAGCTCTGGAAGAAGTGTTCTCTGCTGTCCAAGATGGCGGAGAAGACTCACATGCGGCCCCACTTCAGGCCGCAGAGGACCCTGCTGTCCCCAAGTCTGGCAAAGGAAAGTACTACGATGCTGGTCTTACGGGAGCAAATAGGAACTCTGTGCGGTCCAAGAAGAAGCCGCATAAGGGAGCCAGCCGTATGAAGGCTCATGCGGCCACCAATCTCAGCCACATGGAGAAGACTCATGCGGCTACCAATTCCAGCCGCATGGAAAAGGCTCATGCGGCCACGAGCTCCAGCCGCATACAGAAAGCTCATGCGGCCACCAATCTCTGTAAAACCCCTAAATTTATACTATATATTTTTTTATTAATATTTGTACGGATTTAAAATTTTGTATTGTACGTCGCGTAGTCGTATTGTACGTCGTGCACGAAATTTTATTTTTCGTAATTGCTCGATGAGTGCGAATATGTGCGAGCGTACATATTTTTAGTAAAACATTTTCTATTTTTTTATATAGTTCAAATAATATTATTTGTATTTAACTTAAAGTTTATTTTAAGCAAATATTCCTTGCATATGAGATACATTAAGTTGAATTTATATATAATTCCATTTTTGAAATTTATTATTATTAATATTTTATTATTCAAAAAGATATTTAAAAATATTTATTATTTTCGAAATTATTATTATTGGTATTTTGAAAAATATATTTGGAAGTTATTGTGGCCATTTGAATCTTGATTTGATTTTTGGATTTATTTAAATAGATTAAATTAATATCTATAATTAAAATTTGATTTATATGATTTGATTTTAAACTAAAGGGATATAATTTAAATAGGATTTGTATTTGGATTTGGATTTGAATTAAATAGATTGAATTATCTAACTTGGGTTTTAAATCTTTTCCTAATCCTATCCTAATGGAAATTCCCACATCCTATAAATAGGCAGGTACTCCTCCATATTATTTTCTCCACAATTCATCTTCCACAAATTCTACAACCCAAACCGTGCATCGTGTCCGTGTCCCATCCACTATTTATTTTCTTTTACAAATACATAAATTCTCTCCGTGTCCGACATGCCAGACACCTCGCCCTGTGTCTCACAGGACACGACGGTAGCCCTCCACCACTATCAATCCATAATCCTAAGCCTATCCATAGCCATCGCCTTCGCCGTCCCGTTCCCTGCCCTCCGACCAAACCCCGACTCCCTAGCACCCTCGTAACTCTCCGACTCCCAGCCTCCATACCACCACCACCATCACCACGACAGCTACAACGACCCAACCCTCACACCGCCATCATCTGACCGTCACCACCACCATTAGCAAACCCCAAACCCCTCTGGCCGAACCATCAGCAGCCCGACATCACCGGGAAATTTTTGACATACCGTACCATCACCAAACGTCACCACGACCGAAACACCCCAAAAATCATCACGACCGCCACAGCCAAAAAAAATCAAAGACGTCACCACCGCACTTACCTCGGCGACGAGCTCTCTCCGACACCCGTAAACCAGTCGCCGTCGATCGACCCTTGCCGCCGCCGCGAACCTCACGGGGAAGAACCCCTATTTTCTCCGCCATCGCCGGCGAGCGCCGCGCCTGCGACTCGCCACCACCTCACCGACGTTGAGCGCTGCCCAGCGCTCTGATCTGCCGGCCAGCGCCTCCTAGCCGCGCTCAAGCCCCGCTAAAGGCATCAGCGTCGAGATCCGCCACCCCATGGGTAGCTCCGTCGCTCCTCGACCTCCCGCCTCCGCTCACAGAACTTCGGCCGCTCTCCGCCGCGCCGTTCTCCCACGGCCGGCGCATCTCCGTCGCGTGCGCCGATCGCCTCTTCCTAAACCCTCCTCCGCTGAGCCATAGATCCCGCGCACAGCCACCAAGCACCGCCCGTCCGCCGACCCAAAACCGAGTCCACCCCCGATCGCCACGACCAAACCCCCGCCGGCGCAGCCCCTTGCCGCCGAGTCCCAGCCCCTTCGTTCTTCTTCCTCTCTATCTCTCTCCCGTTTCTTTTCTTTCCTCAAACTTTTTTTCTTTCCTTTAATCTTCTCTCTCCTCTGTGGGAGAAAAGAAGAGTAAATAATTATTATTATTATTATATTGTATTTTAGTTCTGTTGCTTTGAAATATGTGTATTTTGTTTTTATTTTTTTTACCTTTTGTGATAACTGATATTTTATTTTTATTATTATTATTATTATTATTATTATTATTATTATTATTATTATTATTATTATTAAAAATATTAATATAGTAGTATATTTATAATACACAGTATTTTGTGAATATCATTAGTATTATATTTATTTCACTATTTGTTATTGCTATTTACTATTAGGACTATTGTATAAAATATATTTCTAAATTTTTATATTTTTATACAAGATGGGGATTAAAAGCCCTAAAATATTATTAATATTTTATTATGGCATTTGCCTAAATGTATATATAAGCAAGTTATGTTTTTTTTTAGCCATAAAACTATTTTTTTCGTATTATCGTATCTAGCCTAAATATATATATATAATAATTTGTTGTGAGTTTCAAATTATTACAAACTATTTTCAAGTATTACGTAAAATATAGTTTTCAAGTAGTTCTCTAAAAATCATATATATTTATTATTACCTATTTTTCTTTGTTTTTCCTCCTCTCCATGACCAATCCCATTATTACTATTCCTTCACCAATTTTGTACTTCCATAAGTCTACCCTAACCAAATTGACCGTCCCGGACCCGATGGAACTGCCCGTGCCACCATCAGAGGTCACCTCGCCTAGTTATTGTACCGAAGTTGCAGTTCGTGCCACCTTGATCATTGCAGTACACCAGACGTCCTACCAGGCAAGACACCTTGCCATTTGTTGTTTATTTATTTTAGCTCATATTTTATGCATTATTTATTTTCTTTATGCAAAATAAACTGTGATACATGACATAACCTGTTAGAACTTACTGTTCATTTATATTTTCTGCTATGTATTATTTTTCTTACACATTAAACCTAGATTTAAGGGACCACCTTTGTGTGTTGCATTCATGGCCTTGACACGTTGTACCACGAAGTTGTGTGTCGCATGCAGAACATGGAAGTACGTAATTGGCTGGCCACCAGTACGTACAAGCCGTGCGATAGGAATAACCGCTAATAGAGGTTGCATGCTAGTTTGACTTAGCGGTTATAGAGGTTTACTGTTGTGGATACAACAGAGTAGGCATTGGGCGGGGAGGACAATTCTTTAGCGTATGGGCTTCGATGCACTTTTCCTTTTGTAACCCGTGAGCTCCGTCAGAGACGTGGGTCAGATTACCCATGATTACTGACGGCCACTGACGATTCTGCAGAACGTCGTGCTCTTACTGATGGGGCCTCTGGTGCCCAAGGGGGACTATGCCGATCCTATTTAGCCAGGGCCCATGCGTAGGAAGGATTGTTCTTAACTATATTTCACTTTGAATGGATAGGCACCTTTATCCGTTAGGTACGAGTGCTTTTGGTTTGGGTACTTGTATCTGACCGTGGCTTGGAACAATAACTTGTCGCGGATTAGTTAGTCACATCTTGTCCTTGTTTTGTTGTAGGTGTGACTTACTACTTCGATGAGAAGGTATTGAACCTTGTTGGGGTCCGGATACCATATTGGATTCATGGCATGGAAAGATACGTCACCGTGAATTAGTTTACCATCTCCTGTCCTTGTTTGGTTGGGGGGATGGTACGCTCGTTCAATAGGTGCGTATTGGACCATGTTATAATTCAATTGACTTATTTATTTGTACAATATTTATTCAGTTTATATGGCATGATATTATGTGTCTTGTTACGTCCCTCTGAGGACATAGTTATCTCGCCAGGTGTGTGCTATTGTCTTTCGCAGGTGTTCTAGCTCTAGCCGTGATCATTGCTATTCTTCGAGGATGATTGCACTTGGATCGTCTTCGCTTCGCCCGCCAAATTCATTCTTTTCTTATGTATTTTTTCTTTACTTGTTGGTAGTGGATTTGTCTCCGCCCAACATATTGTATCAAGATAATTCATTATCATTATATGATATCTTTTTTTCATTTATTTTGTGTGGATGAGATTAGTTATGGTTCTACTACATTTTACAGCTTATGTATTCATATGAGGTTTCCATATATTGGAGTATACTTCGTATGATTACAGCTGGCATTTCTACGTTCCTAGTCCTACGTATTTTGGGACTGGAGCGTTACATATTTTTGTGGTGGCCCATGCAGGTCAAGATAAATTGTTTGGTTACTTTACCGTACCAAACAAGCCTGCGTATAGGATTAGACTCTAGGATCTCATCTACATACTTGACCTCCTTCCTCGATTCCATATTCGAACTATCGTTCGACTCATGGACTGCATCTTGCTTGATTCCTTCCATCATAATTATTATCTTTACTTCGTGCTTGCTAGAGATTGACCCTACTAGTTAAATGTCCCAAACACCCTTAGCCTAATTTTTTAAGTTGGGTAGAACACCCCACGACCTGACACACCATTGACCATTAAGGGAATACCAATGGTATTATCTAGACCATAGAGACTAGAGGAATTTAACCCATTTGGTCAACCAAGCCTTGGTCAATAAAACCATAGAATGATGGTATAGGAATAAACAAGACTTAGATCCTTATGACTCTTAGACTATTCATAATTGTTTTTATTCATCTACCATCGTGCCTATATTTTTACTATCTAAACTAATGATGCTAATATAGCCTAGTATTTGTAAGCTAATTCTTTGTCAACTTGTTCATGACGTATGTTATTGGATGCATCCACTAACGTATTGTCTACTCAGAACCGGTGCATGATGGTCAGATCAACCTAGTGCACTTTGGTTCGCTTTTTTTTATCTATCGTTTGCGTGGATAGGGACATAGCTAAACTTGACCTTTAGAATCCCATCCACGACTGCCTTGACAATTCTTTTGAAATTTTTTCGGTCGTCTTTGAACCACGTATTCGTATTCGATAATATCGTCTTTGAACTCCAACTTGCTTTCGCCTTCACCTAGTTTAGAAGGACGAAGGCGTTGTACTAGAACTTCCTCTTGCCTTCATATCGATTATGATTATTATCACTCGATATTGATATATCTTCATCCTAAACTACTCGCCTTTTACTCGGCCCTATATTTACTATCATGACCTCCTAATCGCTTAATTTAGGCGTGCATCTAATTCGTTCCCTTAATCGTGCCATTAACCTACCCTTAAGAAATCGTATCTTTTAGGTCTCTAATTTATTCTCTCATGATACCATACAATTCCTTATTGCAAGTTATCTTGATTCAACTTTAACCCTAATCATTTTCCCTCTAACTTTAGTTAGCCATATCCATGATTTATTTTTGTCATGATTTAAAATCGTGATTTTCTAATGCATTTTGTATTAAACGTCGTTTTTTGCCTCGTCCAGTAACTTCATCGTATTCATTACCAATACCCCATTGTGTCTTCTCACCCCCCACTAAATTCTTAATTTCGAGGACGAAATTCTTTTAAGTTGGGTAGGATGTAAAACCCCTAAATTTCTACTATATATTTTTTTATTAATATTTGTACGGATTTAAAATTTTGTATTGTACGTCGCGTAGTCGTATTGTACGTCGTGCGCGAAATTTCGTATTTCGTAATTGCTCGACGAGTGCGAATATGTGCGAACGTACATATTTTTAGTAAAACATTTTTCTATTTTTTTATATAGTTCAAATAATATATATAATAATAATTTGTATTTTACTTAAAGTTTATTTTATGCAAATATTCCTTGCATATGAGATACATTAAGTTGAATTTATATATAATTCCATTTTTGAAATTTATTATTATTAATATTTTATTATTCAAAAAGATATTTAAAAATATTTATTATTTTTGAAATTATTATTATTGGTATTTTGAAAAATATATTTGGAAGTTATTGTGGCCATTTGAATCTTGATTTAATTTTTGGATTTATTTAAATAGATTAAATTAATATCTATAATTGAAATTTGATTTATTTGATTTGATTTTAAACTAAAGGGATATAATTTAAATAGGATTTGTATTTGGATTTGGATTTGAATTAAATAGATTGAATTATCTAACTTGGGTTTTAAATCTTTTCCTAATCCTATCCTAATGGGAATTCCCATATCCTATAAATAGGCAGGTACTCCTCCATATTATTTTCTCCACAATTCATCTTCCATAAATTCCACAACCCAAACCGTGCATCGTGTCCGTGTCCCATCCACTATTTATTTTTCTTTACAAATACATAAATTCTCGCCGTGTCCGATATGCCAGACACCCCGCCCCGTGTCTCACAGGACACGACGGTAGCCCTCCACCACTATCAATCCATAATCCTAAGCCTATCCATAGCCATCGCCTTCGCCGTCCCGTTCCCTGCCCTCCGACCAAACTCCGACTCCCGAGCACCCTCGCAACTCTCCGACTCCCAGCCTCCATACCACCAGCACCATCACCACGACAGCTGCAACGGCCCAATCCTCACACCGCTATCATCTGACCGTCACCACCACCATTAGCAAACCCCAAACCCTCTGGCCGAACCATCAGCAGCCCGACATCACCGAGAAATTTTTGACACACCGTACCATCACCAAATGCCACCACGACCGAAACACCCCAAAAATCATCACGAGCACCACAGCCAAAAAAAAATCAAAGACATCACCACCGCACTTACCTCGGCGACGAGCTCCCTCCGCCACCCGCAAACCAGTCGCCGTCGATCGACCCTTGCCGCCGCCGCGAACCTCACGGCGGAGAACCCCTATTTTCTCTGCCATCGCCGGCGTACGCCGCACCTGCGACTCGCCACCACCTCACCGACTCCGATCTGCTGGCCAGCGCCTCCTAGCCGCGCTCAAGCCCCGCTGACGGCATCAGCGTCGAGATCCGCCTCCCCATGGCTAGCTCCGTTGCTCCTCGACCTCCCGCCTCCGCTCACTGAACTCCGGCCGCTCTCCGCCGCGCCGTTCTCCCACGGCCGGCGCATCTCCGACGCGTGCGCCGATCGCCTCTTCCTAAACCCTCCTCCGCTGAGCCATAGATCCCGCGCACAGCCACCAAGCGCCGCCCGTCCGCCGACCCAACACCGAGTCCACCCCCGATCGCCACGACCAAACCCCCGCCGGCGCAGCCCCTTGCCGCCGAGTCCTAGCCCCTTCGTTCTTCTTCCTCTCTCTCTCTCTCTCTCTCTCTCTCCCATTTCTTTTCTTTCCTCAAACTTTTTTTTTCTTTCCTTCAATCTTCTCTCTCCTCTGTGGGAGAAGAGAAGAGTAAATAATAATAATTATTATTATATTGTATTTTTGTTCTGTTGCTTTGAAATATGTGTATTTTGTTTTTGTTTTCGTTTTTTTTACCTTTTGTGATAACTGATATTTTATTATTATTATTATTATTATTATTATTATTATTATTATTATTATTATTATTATTAAAAATATTAATATAGTAGTATATTTATAATACACAGTATTTTGTGAATATCATTACTATTATATTTATTTCACTATTTGTTATTGCTATTTACTATTAGGACTATTGTATAAAATATATTTCTAAATTTTATATTTTTATATAAGATGGGGATTAAAAGCCCTAAAATATTATTAATATTTTATTATGGCATTTGCCTAAATGTATATATATATAAGCAAGTTATGTTTATTTTAGCCATAAAATTATTTTTTTCGTATTATCGTATCTAGCCTAAATATATATATATATAATAATTTGTTGTGAGTTCCAAATTATCACAAACTATTTTCAAGTATTACGTAAAATATAGTTTTCAAGTAGTTCTCTAAAAATCATATATATTTATTATTACCTATTTTTCTTTGTTTTTCCTCCTCTCCATGACCAATCCCTTTATTACTATTCCTTCACCAATTCTGTACTTCCATAAGTCTACCCTAACCAAATTGACCATCCCGGACCCGATGGAACTGCCCGTGCCACCATCAGAGGTCACCTCGCCTAGTTATTGTACCGAAGTTGCAATTCGTGCCACCTTGATCATTGCAGTACACCAGGCGTCCTACCAGGCAAGACACCTTGCCATTTGCTGTTTATTTATTTTAGCTCATATTTCATGCATTATTAATTTTCTTTATGCAAAATAAACTGTGATACATGACATAACCTGTTAGAACTTACTGTTCATTTATATTTCCTGCTATGTATTATTTTTCTTACACATTAAACCAAGATTTAAGGAACCACCTTTGTGTGTTGCATTCATGGCTTTGACACATTGTACTACGAATTGTGTGTCCCATGCAGAACACGGAAGTGCGTGATTGGCTGGCCACCAGTACGTACAAGCCGTGCGATATGAATAACCGCTAATAGAGGTTGCATGCTAGTTTGACTTAGCGGTTATAGAGGTTTACTATTGTGGATACAACAGAGTAGGCATTGGGCGGGGAGGACAATTCCTTAGCGTATGGGCTTCGATGCACTTTCACTTTTGTAACCCGTGAGCTCCGCCGGAGACGCGGGTCATATTACCCATGATTACTGACGGCCACTAGCGATTCTGCAGAACGTCATGCTCTTACTGATGGGGCCTCTGGTGCCCAAGGGGGACTATACCGATCCTATTTAGCCAGGGCCCATGCGTAGGAAGGATTGTTCTTAACTACATTTCACTTAGAATGGATAGGCACCTTTATCCGTTAGGTACGAGTACTTTCGGTTTGGGTACTTGTATCTGACCGTGGCTTGGAACAATAACTTGTCACGGATTAGTTAGTCACATCTTGTCCTTGTTTAGTTGTAGGTGTGACTTACTACTTCGATGAGAAGGTATTGAACCTTGTTGGGGTCCGGATACCATATTGGATTCATGGCATGGAAAGATACGTCACCGTGAATTAGTTTACCATCTCCTGTCCGTGTTTGGTTGGGAGGATGGTACGCTCATTCAATAGGTGTGTATTGGACCATGTTATAATTCAATTGACTTATTTATTTGAGCAATATTTATTCAGTTTATATGGCATGATATTATGTGTCTTGTTACGTCCTTCTGAGGACCTGGTTATCTCGTCAGGTGTGTGCTATTGTCTTTCGCAGGTGTTCTAGCTCCAGCCGTGATCATTGCTATTCTTGGAGGATGATTGCACTTGGATCGTCTTCGCTTCGCTCGCCAAATTTATTCTTTTCTCATGTATTTTTTCTTTACTTGTTGGTAGTGGATTTGTCTCCACCCAACATATTGTATCAAGACAATTCATTATCATTATATGATATCTTTTATTTATTTATTTTGTGTGGATGAGATTAGTTATGGTTTTACTGCATTTTACAGCATATGTATTCATATGAGATTTCCATACATTGGAGTATACTTCGTATGATTACAACTGGCATGTCTACGTTCCTAGTCCTACGTATTTTGGGACGGGGGCGTTACAATCTCAACCGCATGCAGACCACTCATGCGGCCACCTATCCTAGCCGTATGCAGCATACTTATGTGGCCGCCAAGCCCAGCCGCAGGGAGATGGCTCACGCGGCATCCAATCCCAGCCGCAGACCATCCGTCCTATGCGGCTCGCGTTCAGTCTTCGACCGCCTCTTATGCGGTCCTGACCTCAGATGCTCCCAGAAAGATGTGCTAGACTCTGTGCGGCACAGCTTGGACTCTTCCTACTACGCGCCCTTGGGTGCTAGAGCAAAGAAGTCTAGGACAGCGCGGGCTCGTCGAGCTCAGTCAGCTGTCCCAACTTTTGACCATCAGGGAGCCCCGCTAACTGTTACGCGGGCCTCTGTTGGAAAGTTGTACAAAACTATCCGTGTCCAGCCCCCGGCGGCCAACGGACAGTGTGGTTCTCAAGAGTCTCCCAACAATGATCAGGGGCAAGTACTTTTACTAGCCCCACGTCAGGGAGCAAACATGATACCAACACACTCATGTGCACGGGACTCCCGGGCCCACAAAACGAGTATAAAGGTTGCTCAAGATACACTTGACTTGCGTGATATGATCCTTCACAAGCGCAAGGAAAGAGAAGAAACCTTGATGTGTAGAGAGTCTTTCCATGGACATCACTGCACTCAAGTCATTGTCAACTGCTGCTGCAACAAGACAGCAGTACAAGAGGACCGGCAGTCCGTCTTCCAACGACTGCAGCAGCCAGGACCGGTCCTAGAACAAAGCTCGGGAGACAAGGTGCTTCCTTTTGCCTCTTGCAATTCTGTCCAGAAAGTCCCTACCGGCAAGGGAGGGAAGAAAGTAAATGTCTCCAGCCCGATGATCTCAACTAGCGCGGCTAAGAAACTCTCATCCAAGCGGTTGTCCACAACCACCACAGAAGGAGCTTATCAAGGCACCCGCTCGAAGATGAAATCTTCAACACTTGGAGATTCGTCATCTACATCCCTGGGGGTAGCCGAAGCTGGGGGGTAGAACTCTCCGGAACATCTACAACAATCCGGTGTTCCAAGAAGATCAACCTGGGGAGGCAATTCCTCCAACAGATGTAGTAGATTCTGACGTCCCTAAAGACGTCCACAAGTGCAAGATGAGGCAACCTCCTATGCAGGGGGTGGCACTTCCTCTGAGTCCAAACCGGAGGAGAACATTCCTACATACCCCGACGACTTCTCTATTCGGGGGTATGATTCGGAGAGCACGTCTTCTACAGTCCCTTCTACTGCTCCTCATATGAGAACAGTATTCATGACTGAAAATGATCAAGACGGTCCTAGTAATCTACAGCACCTCGACACTCTTGAGGCCATACTTCATACCTTGGTTAAGTCAGTAGACGAGATCAAGACGGCTCCACCGGCTCTCCAAGGAAGGACGCCTGGCCAAACAAGCTTGGGTCCCGCCGTCAATACGGACTCAAACACAACCGCACCAACCCCGGGCGACAATCCACCCGGAATGTCGGCTTCCACTGCTGCAGAAGAGGCTAGGGAGGCGAGAAGAGAAGTCCAGGAGCTCCGGGCAATGTTTCACGCCCGAGAAAACTCTCAGGACCTCAGGATACGAAAGCCGTATCCCGCTGCATGGAGATATGTCCCCTTCCCTCCTCGATACAAACCGTTCAACATCAACCCTTATGACGGGAAGACATCTGCAAGCCGATACGTGACCTACTTTGAGGTCACAACAGCTCATCTGCCGCATGATGATGCCATCCTTACATGATTGTTAATTGGGTCATTGGAGGGAGTCGCATTCGAATGGTACCGCAACTTGCCGGACAACTGCATCCATTCCTTCGCCGGCTTCAAACATATGTTCTTGGAGAGGTTCTATAAGGTGGGACAAGATGTGACTATGTCAACCCTCATGGACATTGTTCAAGGAGAGAAGGAGCTGACAAGGAACTACATTGAGCGATTTTGCCAAACCGTGATGAAGTTGCCCTCCGGTAACCCGGACTCTTCCTTAATTAAAATTTGCCAAAAGAGGCTGCTCCCCACAATCAGCCTTTGGATGGGCGAAAGTCAATTTAAGGACTGGAAGACTTTCATCATCAGCACCACTAGCACAGAAGCCAAGTTGAAGAAAGCTCGCCAACTGGGATTACACATCTCGGATGGGGAGGACAAAGGCAAACGCCCTAATGCCAACAACAACAACGACGGTAATTCCTCCAACAACCGAGACAACAAGGGCAAACAGGCTATGGTGGCCGACACAGCCCAGAAGCCCGAACCGAAGCAGGCAGAAAAGTAGTGGCCACAGATGACTTACTCCTTCGAGGATAGTCATGTCAAGCCCATCATTGACATGTTCTTACAAGAAGACAGAATTCAGCTCCTTCCGCCAAGGCGTGAACCTCAACCTACAGAGATGGAGAGCCCCAAGTACTGTCACTACCATCGCTACGTCCACCATGCTATACAAGACTGCTTCCAATTGAAGCGGTACATCCAGAACCTCATCGACTCCAAGGCCCTGGCCATTGATTTTGAGGAGGTGACGGTCGCTGCCAACATGGTGTCAGTCCAATTCGGTAGCTTCCCGTCGACGAGGACCCAAGACGGCGTAATACCCGTCCCCCGGGCAAAAATGGAGGTCGCTAATCTTCCACCTCCCCGAGACCAGGCTGCTGGGCTGGTACCCCTCACCACATCACGAGGGGAGGTCATATGGGTCCACCCGGACTTAGTATCTGAAGTAACCCAGCCAACATCACCCTCTACTAGCAAGAAGAAGGGTGGGAAAGTCAAGTTCTGCCGCACAATCTCAGCCGACGTCGAAGAAGCGACAGCTGTCGTTACCCGGTCTGGTGCACAAACTCAACCCATGTCGGGTAACTCGGCTGAAGAATGTCAGCCGGCCACTGTTGATTCCCCAGGACCTTCTCAGCCTCCGCCGGCCGATAAGCCTAAGCCAAAGGAGACCCGTTTTGACAAGTCGCTCCGGAAAAACACGCCTCAGGGGCTGGAGTAGCCCTACAATTTTGAGATTTTCGCACAATTGGCCAACACACCAGCCAAATTGTCATTATATGAGCTCCTAAGACTCTCCAAAGATGTTCGCATCGCGCTGAGCGAAGCACTCCAGAATGCCGACGCATATCTGGCTCAGGTCAAGCTTACAGGAGAGAACTCGCCGGCAGACCTCCAGGATAGCCCTTGTACAGGTGCAATGCCCAACATTGTGTTCACTCCGCAGGATATGCTTATCAAGACCAACCTGCACGATCGCCCTCTGTATTATACTGGATACGTCGACGACATCAAGGTGGATCGGATGTACATTGATCCCGGTTCTTCGATAAGCATTATTCCGAAGAGCTTGCTTCACCTCCTGCGTATCCTTATGCATCGGTTAACTCCTACCCGCACCGCCATCAGCGGTTTCAATTCAGGAAGAAGCTATCCCATTGGAAAGATTCGCCTGAAGTGCCAAATTGGCGACCTTCAGTCGGAAGTGACCTGCTATGTCATAGACACAGATACCTCCTACAATATTCTCCTGGGGCATCCGTGGATATATGACTATATGATCGTGCCCTCCATATTGCACCAATGCTTCAAATACGTTGACAAGCACGACTTCGTAAAGACGGAATTTGCCGACATCGATCCTTTCAAAGGGGTCGAATCCTACTATTCGGATTCCTGCTTGTATGAGAAATCAAAGAGGCACCTGATCAAGGAGGATGTTCAAGAACAGACGGAGGCCATTGCAGGGCCTGAGGAACCCTTGAGAATACATCTTCATCCCCGCAAACCAGGCAGGACTGTACCTCTTACAGCCACTCTGCATAGAGAAGCAACTAGTCTCCCGGTTCTCACTACACAAAAGGAGCAGATGATAATCCGATTGCCAAGGTTTGGTCAAGGGCCGAGACCCACTACGGGGCCACTGACAATTAGGCTGCCAAGAGCCGGCCAACGACAAACAGAAGAGATTAATCCTTCTGTTAAGCCTATGACGATTCGTCTTCCCAGGACAAGTCGACAGCCAAGCGCTAAGCCGGGGACTACTAGTGAGCCGATAACTCCACGTCCAGCACCAAGCGCTAAGCCAGGGATCGCTAGTGCGCCTACGACCCCACGTTCAGCACCACCAGTAGAGCCCCTGATGATCAAGTTGCCCAGGTCATCCTTCCAATCTTCATTGATACAGGGGGTGACTGGAGAGGAATTAGAGCTAGCAAAGTATGTGGCTACCCACACTGATGTTCCTTCTGCTGACGATGTAATCCTACCTGAAAAGATACCTTACTTTATAAACAAAGGGCTATCTTTGAACTACCTCGAGCTTAATAAGCTTTGTATAATATATGCTAAGAAACACGGTATAGGCACCAACCTACACACCCAAGTGACAAATGTTTATACCGTGAACCAACTCACTCCCGTGGAAGGCACTTGCTTCATAGTCGAGGGAGAGGATCATCCAATCATCTTCGGCCTAAAGAATGATCCACAGCCCTTCAGGATAGAAGAAGTTGATCTCGAACCCGACACCAGGAGACTGCCCCTTTATCTGTATAGCTCCCGATCCAAGTACCTCATGCAGAAACAGGGGTATGATATGGAGACTATGCCAGGCTTGAATTACGGCACCGGCCGATGATTACCTTTGCAATTACTGGTCCCGGCTGGAAAGCTACGAAATTACTACAACAAGACCAGACGTGGTCTAGGCTATGTTACACCCGCAACAACTCCTGAAAGCTCAAATGAGGAATGTGACTGGCATTCACATTCAACCAGATCACCCACTTTCAATTCGGATGTCAGCATCGGGGACATATTCAGGCAAGTTTGGTCTGTCAATATGGCATTTGCTGACGCCTATGAAGAAGACAAAGATATACCCGAGCTTCTCGAGTTAGAGCCTTGGGTTCAACAGCTAGATGCGCAGTGGGAGAAGCGGCTCGAACAAAGAGATCCTCCTACCGAAGATGAGGTCATGCAAGTTGACCTCGGCGATAAATCCTCTCCAAAGCCAATCTTCGTCAGTAAAAGCCTGACAGACGAAGAGCGGGAGTCGCTTTTGCAGCTCGTCAGAGAGTACATTGACGTGTTCACCTAAAGCTATGAGGACATGCCAGGGCTAAATCCCGAGGTTGCTCTCCATAAACTCAACATTCATCCAGACGCAAAGCCGGTCAAGCAACAGCAACGACGGTTCCGCCAGGACATTATGAATTCTATCGAAACTGAGGTCAACAAACTGATAGCCAGCAGCTTCATCCGGGAGGAACAACATCCAGACTGGGTCGCTAATATAGTACCGGTCCTCAAGAAGAATAGAAAGATCCGAATTTGCATCAACTTTCGGAATCTGAACGAAGCATGTCCTAAGGATGAGTTCCCTCTTCCTATCACGGACATAATAATCGACAACACATGTGGCTTTGAGCGCATGTCATTCATGGATGGCTTCTCAGGATACAACCAAATCAAGATATTTCTTGACGACAAAAAGCATACATCATTCCGAACGCCAATTGGTGTGTACTACTACATAGTCATACCCTTTGGTTTAAAGAATGCCGGCGCCACATACCAACGAGATATGAGCATCATCTTCAGAGATCACCTGCGTAAGACAGTGGAATATTATGTAGATGACATCGCTGTCAAAAGTCGCTCTAAGGAAGAACATCTGCATGATCTGAGGAAAGTATTCGACCTGATACAAGCGCACAACTTGAAGATGAACCCCACCAAATCCTTCTTAGGCGTATCTAGCGAAAAATTCTTAGGTTTTATCATTACCGCCCAGGGAATCCATATAGACCCTGAGAAAATGAAGACAATCATGGAGTTGGGTCCCCTGAGAAATCTCCGGGAACTCAGAGGCCTCCAAGGGAGGCTAGCTTACATCAGGAGGTTTATTTCTAACCTCTTCGGGCGATGTCAACCATTCACACATCTCATGAAGAAAGGTATCTCCTTTGTATGGAATGAAGAGTGCCAACGTGCCTTTGACAATATTAAAGAATATATGTCGAACCCTCCAGTCCTGGTGTCCCCGATTGCTAGAAAGTCATTTCTGCTCTATGTGCGAGCGATGGAGCATTCCCTCGGTGCTCTACTAGCACAAAACAATGATGCAGGACATGAATAGGCTATCTATTACCTCAGTCGAATGAGGATAGGACCTGAGCATAGATACACCGCTGTGGAGAAGGAATGTCTTGCTTTGGTGTTCGCTATTCAGAAGATGCGACACTATATTACAGGATAAACCATCCATGTTATATCACGAGTCAACCCTCTTAGGGTCCTCATGACCAAACCAGGTGCACTCAGCTCTCGCCTCGCTACCTGGACGATATTATTGTCTCCATACGACATGATTTTCGTTCCACAAAAGGCTGTTAATGGTCAAGCTCTGGCAGACCTTAGTTATCGGCCGCCGACTGGCAAAGGAACTGGGGGTAGAGTACCTAAAAGCATATGGCAATTCACAGTTAATCGTCAATCAGATCCGGGGTTCTTACGAAGTTCGTCATGAAGACATGATCCCCTATCATCAAATAGAAATCGCTATCATTACGTCCTTGAAAGGATTCTATATAGAACATGTTCCCAGACTCCGGAACATTGAAGCCGATGCCTTAGCAGGACTGGCTGCTTCTCTAGCGGTCCTAAATTATACTCATTATTTGGTTGACGTAATAGGCCACAAATTGGTCTGTCCTAAGAACAACGTCCAATTTGCTGAGAGTTATTCTGCCCTGACGATTGACGAGACGTAAGACTGGAGGCTCCTATTTATCGACTTCGCAGTCTATGGCATCTTGCCGGAAAATCCAAAAGAAGCCACCTCTATCAGAAGACGTTCTCTCAGATTCTTCTATGATACAGAGACAAAGATGTTGTATCGGCGATCTTATGATGGACTATTGCTTCGGTGTTTGTCAAATACAGAAGCCAAAGAAGCTGTACGCGAAGCTCACGATAGCGTTTGTGGGGCCCATCAACCTGGCCCAAAATTACAATACCACCTTCGTCGGATGGGCTATTACTGGCCTACGATGGTGGCAGATGCGATAGACTATGCAAGAAAGTGCAAAGCTTGTCAGGTCCACGCAAATTTCATACACCAACCATCCGAATTCCTACATCCGACGGTAGCATCCTGGCCATTTGAGGCATGGGGAATGGATATTATCGATCCAATCACCCAACCTTTATCGAGAGGACACCGTTTTATACTGGCGATTACGGATTACTTCTCCAAATGGGTAAAAGCTGTTCCACTTGCAGAAGTGAAGACAACAAACGTGATCAGCTTCCTCAAGTATCACGTCATCTATCGCTTTGGACTGCCTCGAAAGATCATCTACGATAATGGTCCGCAGATCGCAAGCCACGCCTTCTATCGGTTTTGCGACAAATATCGGATTCAGAATGTTGCGTCAATACCCTACTTTCCGGCGGCTAATGGTTTGGCTGAAGTATTCAATAAAACTATAATCAAGCTCCTCAAGAAGTTCGTGTCCTCAAACAAACACGACTGGAATGAAAAGTTTGGCGAATGCTTATGGGCGTACCATACTACAGTCCGGACAGACACTGGAAACACGCCATTTTCTTTGGTGTACGGAAGTGAGGTAGTTCTCCCACTAGAGACTCAAATCCCCTCGCTCCGCGTTGCCCTCACTTACCGATTGACGACAGATGATAATTACCGTCGCCGGCTACAAGAGTTGGAGGCCTTAGATAAGAAGCGTCTGTTAGCTCAATAACGAATCGAGCTTTATCAAGCACGTATCTATGGAGCCTTCAACAAGAAGGTTAAACTCAGAACATTCCAAGTAGGCGATCTCGTTTTGGCAGTTCAGAGGTCGATGGTTATGACTCACAAAACCGCCGGCAAGTTCCTACCAAAGTGGGAAGGCCCGTTCATCATCGATGCTGTATTCTCTAATGGTGCATACCGTCTCGCAAAGCAAAACGGAGACTTGCTTATGATGCCCATCAACGGCAAGTTCCTGAAGAAATACTATGTCTAAACGACACCATCCAAATCAACCGGATTGTTGAGTTATGTACCCTTAGGTACCGCTGAACTTACACTCTGGTCACTCCAAATGAATCTATATCGCGTCTTCTAGGTAGTAAGTCATGTATGATCATACCTCTGAACTTCCTTCCTAAAAGAGCATTTTTCTCATAATCTATTACTCGGGCTTCCAGTGCATAAAAAAGGGTAACATATCCATAAAATTCCCGAAACAGCCACGTCGATGTCACCTCTGAGTTGTTTAACTTCCATCAAAAACAAACCACCCCTTACGTAGAACTTCCACGTCCATATTACCTCTGAGTTGTTCTATGTACCCTTCGTGGAGTCCACTCCTGCCACGTCCTCATTACCTCTGAGTAGGAAGACTCCGTTGTAAAACCCTCATGTTTACCACGTCCTCATTACCTCTGAGTAAGTATGTTGGTTTTTTCTCGACTTATTATCCGTACCCAAAACCAGGGTACGCCAAGGATAATAGGCCCACAAATATCCACAGTTGACCACAAATGTCCACAGCTGACCAAAAATGTTGTACTAGGTCCCCTAGTACATGCGCCTCTTTTCTTACAATCTCATGCCTCTGGAACCCAGCTGTTCCATGGCATTCTTTCGTCCGATACCAAGAACTTCCATATCTACCTTACCGCGGAGTTGTTCTAGGTATCCCTATTAAACTTATTATCTATACCTAAAACCAAGGTATACCAAGGATAATAGGTCCACAGAAAGTCCTCCAGTGGGGCAAATGCCATAGTACTAAAGACACAGTACCACAACAACAGATAATGGATGATGAAAACAAAGTCATTCATTGAAAATCAAAAGTACTACATTTTTTGGGACCACGTCCCTGTCAAAAATGAACATAAATGAAAGAAAGAAAAAGGTCGATTATGGCTCGGCAACGCACAGCTCTCTGAGACGGTCCTTCAACTGGGCCGTCGATGCTCAATCCTCTGCTTGGCCCGGTGCTCAGCCTCCTGAGTCAACTTCTCTGCATCCTCCAGATGCGCATGCGCCTGCCAGCCGTCTTCAAGCTTGTTCAGTACACGCCCCAAGGCAGTAGAGGTTTGGGTGACCCGGTCAGCTTCCTGGAGAATTAGCTCCTTATCTTGGCGAGAAGCCTGGAGCTCAGATTCCAAAGTAACCAATTGCCTCTGAAGCTGGAGGATCTTCTCCTTCGTGTCGATTATCCCACGAGAGGCGGCTCTTCCCGAGCAATGCAATCCTCTCCCCTGTGGCTCAATTGATCGTACTGCAGAGATAAATCTTGAAGGTCCTTCACTAGAACGGGCTCGGACGTCTCCCGTATCGTCCTTACCTTTTCTATGGCTGTTATAAGGAAAGCACGCTCCTGATCTATTGCTGAAGATAGATCGGCTTGCCGCAGTACTTAAAACTGGGCCACGAGCTGATCGGCTTCTAGAAATTTGGGCTCCAAAAGCTCAACCATCCATACCCCACCGGGAAGAGTTCTGAGGAGTTCAATCTGGCCGCGGGCACATTGACGGGCCAATACAAAAGACGTCCCCCTCTCTACAGCAACTTCAACCCCTCGCTTCAGGTGGCGGTAAAAACTGTCAACCACGCCCTTCGACGATTCATCCAGAACTTTCAAAGAAGACGGCGTCAGAGGAAGAGTAGCTGGCAGAGTTGAAGAAGATGCATCGGAACTTGACGCCCCTGCCACTAGGGAAACAAGTTCTGAGTGATAGGACGCTTGAATAGCGGCCATCTCCTCCTCCGCAGCCCGAAGAATCCGGAGACTTGGCAGGGCGGAAAGGTCGACCTTCGGAGCCATATGAACCAAGGAGGATGCAGGGACCATTTCTCCCCGTCCCGGCCGTTCCACTGCCTGTTCTCCCGAACTCGAACCGGCAGGAGGCCCCTCAATATGAGTTGAAGGATGAGGAGACATACTTTCTTCCATCGGATCCCCTCTAGTGACTTCTCCCCCAATAATGTCCGTCGTTGGCAGCGAAGGAGCAGGACCTGTATGTCCGGAGCAACCATCGATCAGCTTAACCCGAAGGATGTGAAGATAGAGCAAATGAACCTCCTCACTAGTCAAGACTTGACTTAGCTTACCAGGGGTGGGTTGCTGAAGTTGAGGCTCGCTCACAGCCAATGTATCCTCCTCACCAGCGACATCTGAGCCGAATGTAGCTGGTTCCTCTGCCCCAGCCGCCCCGGAGGTAGACGCAATTGGGTTAGCATCACCCGGCTGGAATTCAGCAACCTCGGGGATTGGCTCAGTAGAGCCCACATCGCCCTGGGTTGGGATGTCAGCAATGGAAGGAACTTCAGCCGTCGCCGGGAGAACCCTGGCAGAAATAATCTCGGCACTCATATCACTGATTAAAGTGGCTAGAGCCGGGTCGACCTCCGAGACAGTAGTCGGCTCTCGAGAGTCCACTTCTCCTGACGCATACAAAGAAAAAGAGAATGATCATATCATAGTACGAAAAAGAAGAGCTAAAAAAGATGGTTGTAATTTCGAGTCACCTCCGAAACGGCATCAACATCCTCGCTTCTCTCCCTAATAATTGGCCCGTAAGGTTTAACCGCAGCCCGTTTCCGAGAGTAAGTTATGCCGCCAACAGCAGACCCACGCCAGCTTCGCTTTCGTGAAGGACTAGGCGCAACAGGAGGCTGATCTGCCACCACATCATCTGCAGGAGGAAGAGACAAGTCATCAGTGTCATCCTCCTCGTCCACATTGATGGACTCCGAGTCTGACACATCGACCGTATTCCCCTTTTTTCCTCGTCTTGGACCCTTTTGGCTTCTCCTCCAAGCCAGTACCAACAATGAAACTGGTACTTTGGTCAAAATCATAAGGAGGCTTGTTCACCATAACATGGTACAGAGCCGCCAAGTACAGAATTTGCCCTGACTCCCTAGCATCAGGTACAGAGAAGCTGGTACGGGTGTGAACCGTGTTATAGTAGTGCCAAGGCCGGATGCCGTCAAGAATGCTACCCTCAAAACCCAGGCAGGAGATGGGATTGTCCAGGAACATCTAACTGTACCCAAACTGCCGGGACAACCGACTGGGTAAGTAAGGCTCCAAGAAGACGGAATTACGGTTGCGATATACTAGATATGCAGGACGAATGTTCTGTAACCAGAGGAGCATTTTATCGGACAAGAGGTGGGGAGGCCCAGTACCATCAAGATGTACACCATTCACTTCTTCATCGGTAAAGTGAGGAACAGACACGAAAAAGGTGTATCTGTCTACTCTTGCTAGCGCCATCCGATAGGCTGGCATAGTACTGCACTCCCAGGGCATACGATGATACTGGAAGATGAAAGCATCATCAGCAGTTACGTCGTCTTCTGGGCCAGGCCTCATCAAAGACTGGCAGTACATCAACTGCCACCCCATCAGATAATGATAGGGCAGCTCGATTCGTTCAAAGTCCTTCACCGTATCACGGACAATGACTTTGGACGAGAAAGTACGGAGGCCACGGTGTATGATGTATACCATGGCAGGAAGGAGAGCTAGTCGAGCCCCAAAGACTAGCTTCACCGCAGAAAGGATAAAGTTACGGCTGATTCTCTCAATAGAGCCAGCCCCTCCCGAAACTACGCAGTTCCGCAGCCATACCATCAGAAATCCCGCCAGGAGAGCCTTGTCAGACATCTGCTGGGTATCCTGATAAAAATAAATAAAGGAGTCAGTTTGACTCCCAAATCTGTCGTCTGTGGTTTTCACCCTCTTGGCAGTCGCCACTTGGTCCTGCACCTCCTCCCGGGTTCGAGGACTTCGGGGAGAAACCCGGTCTGAGGCGCCGAGCTTAAAAATGTAACTGAGCCAGGCCTTCGTATGAGGAAGGTTCCCTTTCGAGCTGTCGTTCTTCTTCTTCGACATCTGCTGGCACGTGCTGTGGTGACACAGCAATTCCCGGTAGACAGCAACAAAGCCCGGGAACCGCTGCTCCAACTCCTCGAACTCTTCGTTTGTGGGGGTATACGCTTCGAAGACTTCATTTCCCCAGGGCAGCCTGGAGACTTCACGCATATCGTAGAGAGCGAGCCCCATCTCTCCTCAAGGGGTAAAGAAGGTCCCCGTTCGGCGGTTGTACATTTCAAGAAGAGCCATAAAGAGCTTCTTGTTTATGGGCAGACCATAACAGGTGCCCCGTATGGCATGATAGAGGCCAATCTCGAGCAGGAGATTCTCGTATGTCCGCAAAATTCACATGGTCAAGTTGGTCCACAAAGGGATGGTGTTCATCCAATTCAGCAGTGCCAACCGACCAATGGGGTAGGACCCCTTCTGAGCAAGCTGGTTCATAAAAGTGTCAGCTTGAGAAAACTGAAAGTTGGGACCCTGCACATTTAAGAAGCTACCCGGGGCCAACCCCATCACGTAGCAGCTGATCGGTGTCTTGCTCATGACCACCGACCCCAAGTTTCTGTTATAGTGAATATCACCCACAAACATCCCATGCCGGCTCGGAGTCAAGGAGTCCACCATTTTTCTGTCCATTGACAGCATGTTGAACCACGACAGCAGGAAGTGACGCTCCATCTGAGGAATGTGGATCGCCATCCCTTTAGAAGAAAAATTCCAACTTTCAGATATATCTAAAACGTGGGGGTTCTTTACAGTCAGGCATCCCCAAAGAGGAACGCAGGTTTCAGGTGTTTGCCCTCCAATTTCCCCGAGTTCATCATGCCCGAGTGAAAGTAGAAGGACTGGTTCTTGATATCTCTCAGCCTCTCCTCGGTTCATCTTTAGGAAACTGGTCCGACACATAATCAACTAAATGATCGAACCTCACACCCACAGCAGATTGGGCTCGACCAAACAAGAGTTCTCCTGCAGGATTGACTGGCAACTTCACTGAAAAAAAACAAAAAAAAGAAGTCAAAAGATAGCCAGAGAAAAACTACTTAATATTTCTGAGCTTATGCGGCTCTGATTAGGTGGGACTTCATGCGGCCCAGTTTATAAGGAGCTTATGCGGCTCTATTTGGTGGGTCTTCATGCGGACCAGTTCATAAGAGCTTATGCGGCTCTGTTTGGTGGGTCTTCATGCGGCCCAGTTCATAAGAGCTTATGCGGCTCTGTTTGGTGGGTCTTCATGCGGCCCGGTTCATAAAGTGCTTATGCGGCCATGAAACGTCTCTCATGCGGCTCGGACATGAGGCAAAATCTCATGCGGCTTGGACATGAAGCAACTCTCATGCGGCTCGGACATGAGGCATACTCTCATACGGCTCAGTCATGAAACAACTCTCATGCGACTCGGACATGAGGCATACCCCATGCTGCTCGGACGTAAGACGTTCATGCGGCCCATACAGCACAGCATATGCGAATTCTTCACACTGAACTTAAGCAGTTCAATGAAGGCGAAGAGAGTAGTATATGCCAAAGACTCGCGCATAAAACATGCGACATAGCCATTATGGTTAGGGTTCGAATCCATGCAATTCTTCTCAACACTCTTACCGTCAATAGCAGGATGAACGTCGGGGTGAACTGAGATCGCCGACGAAGAGGCAACTCCTTTGCCCTTCGCTACAGCACTGAAGGAAGCCTTGGGAGCCATTGATGATCGAAAGAGGAGAAGAGACGACGACTAGGGCACGAAAGCTTGAAGAAAGAAGAGAGTAAAGAATCTTTCTCTTAAAAAATCACTCATATTTATAGGCTGACAGGGGCGTGTGAACCGATAGACGCTTCGGATTTCGTGTTGCCTAGAAGATAAAGCCGACCCTTAGGATTCTATCCCCTTTCATGCAAAAAAGAATGCTCAGGATCATCAAGGCAAATCTAAATATTTAATGCCGACTCTTGGGATCCTATCCAAAAGATGGCTTTAAAAATCAAAACAAATCAAAATCAATTAATGAGACGCCTACGTGGCACGAAGACCATCCTATGCGGCCAGATAAGCCTATGCGGCCAGAGAATCCTATGCGACCAGAGAAGTCTATGCGGCATGAAGAGCTTATGCGAACATACCCATGCTTCTTATTCAAAGTATTTCAATTTTACAAATTGAAAACTTTGAAGGAGGTCTTGTAGAAGCATGAAAAAGTATAGTAATTCTTATGCGGCCCAGAATCAAACATGAAACTCCATGCGGCTCAAAACTTGGAGAGTTTTCATGCGGCTCAAAATTCCTGAGAGCTTCATGCGGCTGAGAAAGCTTCATGCGGCTCAGAAAGCTTCATGAGGAGCCACGTGGCCTTATGTGGTTCGAAATAGGCCTATACAGCTGGCCATAATTACTCCGTGCAGCCCATTAATGCTCTGACACAAAGTGACAGCTCTGACAGAAATGATGGCTCTGACATAAAGAAGAGACGCGACATGCTCATAAAAAGACGAGAAAATCTTTATGATAGCTGACACAGTTCACAAATTCCAAGAAAGTTCTTTATGCGGATCGCCTGTGTGACCCTCATGCGGCTCGGTTATGAGGCCACCCTCATGCGGCTCGGTTATGAGGCCACCCTCATGCGACTCGGTTATGAGGCCACCCTCATGCGGCTCGGTTATGAGGCCACCTTCATGCGGCTCGGTCATGGGGACAGTCTTTCATGCGGTTCAGCCAGGATGTACCATTCATGCGGCTCGTAATATAACGGCAGTTGGGATACGTGGCAGAAGTTGACTAAGTCTTAAACAACTCAAATTTATTGCAACCAACAGATCATAACAGTTCAGATTTATTGCAGCCGACATAATAGTCCAGATTTATTGCAACAAACAGATCAAGATTAATCTTAACCAATCCCCAACTACCCACTTCTCAAGGTATAGTTACAAGGATGTGGCCACGTGGCTGTACACCCCACTCATCACAAACTCCTATAAATAGCATGGGATCATTCCTTTGCACACACAAAGAGACACACAGAGCAAAAAAAAAAGCACACACAGAGAGGGCATTACTTCGCCGGAGCCGAGGTTGCGTTTGATCGTCCAAGGAGTAAGGCAGAGTTGATAGCACTTTTCCGAGCCTCTATCGTCACCCCCCAGAATCCAAATTAAACAACTGTACTTAGATTGCTTTTCCTAGGTTTTGTTCCTAGGCTTTCTTTTGTACAAGCGAGTTTGTAATTGTGAATTAAAGTTCAGTCCTCCCATAAAATTGTTCTGTTCTTTGATAATCAATGGCAAATAATGTGGACTTGTTTTTCAGTTTTCAACAGTGAAATAAGTGAACATATTCTCAGATTTAACAGTTTAAAAGTGTGTATCAGTCCAATGTAATCCCAAAGCCCAATGCAAAATTCGAAGACTTAATCACTACCACAACTATAAATCCGAATGCAAACTAACTCAATTAGATATAGGAAATAAGTATGAAATTGAACCAACAAATTTAGGGAGATGCTATGGCAATTCAAACTCTCAAGTTTTGTAATGTAAACCATAGTTTCAGTTTCCAGGAACAGTGTATAGGTTTAACAGTTATGTGAATTCGAAAGTCAAAAACAAATTCGAAGACTAATTCTCATGCCAATCCAAACCCTTAGCATGTAGGCTAATTCCCAGATATATTTAGGTGTACATATCACAAATTAATCACACAAAATCAACTGAACACAAATCAAAATCCTCAGCAATACCAATGACAGTACACGTATCAGAAAATTAGAAAATTCACAATTCAAATTTAATTTAACAACTAAAATACAATTCAGAGGGTTGGTAATTAATGACACATATGTGCACGTGTCGTGGGGTGCCTTCGTGTCCAGGAAACTGGACACAAATCGTGTCTAATCACTCAAAAACACACAGACACCTAAACTGTGCACTGACAGCGTCGTGCACGCGTGCACAGCACTCGTGGATACGACACGACGTGAAATAGGACACGTGCTCGTGTCTAGGGGTTCGTCTAGGATAGGGCTAGGGGTTTACAACCCTGAGTCGTGTCCAAACCGTATCCTCGTGTGACACGAAGACAGTGTCAAAGCCTATTAGCCGACTGTGCATTGACAGTGCAAAATTCGTGCGACCCAAATTACTCCCAAATCACTCAATAAAATCTATTGAAATTTTATAGGCTTGGTGTCAGTCACCTCGTGCACGTACACACCAATTTTGGTGTCACGAAGTGTTGTGCCCGACGAGAACTCGGACACGGGCAGCAGGGCACCCGACCGAGCCCCCGTGCTGCGTGTCCAACACAAAATAGGACATGAAAACCGACACAATAATAATTCAGTCTTCACAAATATTATTACACATACCTAGATCTAGAAATTCATGCAATTAGTTCAACAAAAATCGAAAATAAAATCCTAAGTGACATTTAAACAAACACCTACACATACACTATGACACGTGTCCGATACGGACACCAAATGGACACGATTTCAACCCAAACTTTAGGGACAGCTAGGGGACACCTAGATCTAGCCTAATATGCAAAGAAAACATAACATTAGTACAATTAGAGGAGTTTTACCTATATGTGCAAATAGCAAAAAAAAAAGCTTCAAATGGGGGGTTCCTCCTTGCTAGCCAAATGCTCCAAATTGACCCAAAGCTGGGATTAATCTCCACAAATAGAAAATAGGAGAGTATTAGGCTCTAATGCAAGAAACTAGAGTGGAAAAGTATTTAAAATGAAGAATCTATGGATTGGAAAAGAATGGACAAATCTTTCTTTTTTTATGTGTTGGAATGATACAAAAGAGGCAAGAACTAATTAAGACATTATTTATAGGGAAGGGAGAAGCCCTGAGTGGCTGGCCATGTAGTGTAGAAATTAGGGTTAGGGTTTAGTGTAATGGACTATGGGCCTACTAGCACTAGTCATGAAATCAATTCTCTAGTCTCAAGCCTATGAACCAAATCACTAATCCTCCTATTCAAATCTTGATTTCTAAATGACTAACTTAGATTGACTTAAGTTAGACTAGGGTCTCACCATGCTAACCTAGTCACCATAGCTAGGGTCAACACCTAGGTTAGTCTACAAAGTCTCAACTAGTCAAAGTCAAAGATATCAATCACCAATTAAATAAATTAAAATAAATTCAAAAATTCACAAATGACTAAAATACCTTCAATCTAAAATATGGTAGTGACAAATCTACCCTCCTTAAAAAGAATTTTGTCCTCAAAATTAAAAGGCAAAACTAACTGATGAGAAGGATAGACGATCATACCTCAAGGTCCAAAAAGATAAGGGTATCGCTCGCGCATCTCATCCTTCCGCTCCCAGGTAGACTCTCTTGGAGAATAATGCCTCCATGCGACGTGAACCAAGGGTATCACCTAGTTTCTCAGTACCTTCTCTCGGCGATCCAGAATCTCCACTGGCTGCTCTGGATAACTGAGAGTAGGTCCCACCTCAATCTCCAAATGATCAAGTACATGGCTAGGGTCAGCCATATACCGTCTCAACTGTGATACGTGGAATACGTTGTGGACACCCACTAGTGTAGGTGGCAAGTCTGGCCTATATGCCACGTCACCGACTCTCTCGCTGATCATGAAAGGTTCGATGAAGCGCGGGCTAAGCTTCCCACCTCCACCAAAACGTATGGTACCACGAGTCGGAGATACCAGCAGAAAAACTATGTCTCCGACCTAAACACAAACAATGTCTCATGTTACTAAATAATCAAACATGATCAAACAAACAAAATAAATAACCTACTTCTAATCCTATATCTAATCTGTACCTCAAACTCCAAAGGCCTCCGATGGCTATCGGCCCAGTGCCGATGTCTGTCCTGCACCACGCGAAATCTGTCCATGATGAGCTTCACCTTCTCGGCTGCGTCAACAACCATCTCAGGTCCCAATAAAACTCGCTCACCAACATCATCCCAAGATAAGGGTGTACAATACCAACGCCCGTACAGAGCCTCGAAAGGTGACATCTCAATGCTGGCCTGGAAACTGTTGTTGTAAGCAAACTCCACCAAATGTAGGTGATCCTTCCAGGATCCTCCAAAATCTAAGACGCATGTCTGCGACATATCCTCAAGCGTCTGAATAGTCCTCTCTGACTGTCCGTCCGTCTAGGGGTGGTATGTAGTACTAAACTTGAGCTGAGTGCCCAAACTTGTCTGCAGACTCCGCCAGAAGTGGAAAGTAAAGTGACTATCCCGATCCGAGATAATGCTGACCGGAACTCCATGAATTCTGACAATCTGCCGCATGTACATCTCTGCAAGCCCCTCAATAGATGTACCCACTTTAAATGGGAAAAAGTGGGCCGATTTGGTCAATCTGTCTACGATGACCCAAATTGCGTCTTTTTCTCCTGGTGTACGCGGCAATCCAGATACAAAATCTATCGTGATGTGCTCCCACTTCCACTCTGGAATGGGCAATGGCTGCAATAATCCTCCTGGCCTCTGCCTCTCTACCTTGACCTGCTGACAGACCAAGCACCTGGCTACGAAGCGAGCTACCTCCCACTTCATCCCATACCACCAGACATGCTCCCTCAGATCCCTGTACATCTTGTTGGCACCAGGATGTATAGAGTACTGAGATCTGTGGGCCTCCTGCATGACCTATTCTCTGAGCTCTCCACTGGGCACACACAGCCTGGAACCGTGCCTCAAGGCACCATCCTCTGCAAGAAAAAACTCACCATCCACCAGCCCTGCTCGAACCTGCTCTCGGATACACCGCAGAGAAACATCCTCGAACTGCGTCGACTTGATCCTCTCCATCAAGTCTGACTCAATCTGAAGGCCCCACATCTGTATCTGAACTCCGGGCACAATCACCTCAATCCCCAGGCTCTCCAAATCAGCAAGCAAGTGACGGTCCATAGTCAAACATATGGCTTTCGGGTTCCTACTCAAGGCATCGGCAACCACGTTGGCATTCCCTGGGTGATACTGAAGTGAGATGTCGAAGTCCTTCATCAGCTCTAACCACCTGCGCTGTCTCATGTTGAGCTCCTTCTGTGTAAACACAAACTTCAAGCTCTTATGATCTGTGAAGATCTCCACCCTCTCTCCATATAAGTAGTGTTTTCACAACTTCAAAGCAAAAATCACTGCTGCCATCTCCAAGTCATGGGTAGGATAGTTCTTTTCATGGGGACGTAACTGCCTGAAAGCATAGGCAATCACCTTCCCATGCTGCTGCAAGTCACAACCCAGACCCTTCCCCGAGGCGTCACTGTAGATAGTGAACCCTTCTGATCCTTATGGCAATGTCAGAATCGGAGCTGTCGTAAGCCGCTTCTTCAACTCATCAAAAGCGACTTGACACTCTTCTGACCAAACAAACTCTACATCCTTCCGGGTCAGCCTAGTCAACGGCTCTACAATTCGAGAAAAATCCTGTACGAACCTCCTGTAATAGCCTGCTAGTCCCAAAGAGCTCCTGATCTCTACTACTGAACTCGGTGCCGACTAAGCCTCAACTGCCGTGATCTTCTTCGGGTCCACTGAGATCCCATCTCTAGTCACCACATGATCCAAGAAGTCAACTCTGTCCAGAAAGAACTCGCACTTCGAGAGCTTGCCATACAGCCTCTCCCTCTTGAGTGTCTCCAGAACCACTCTCAAGTGCTCCTCGTGCTCCTTCTCAGTCTTCGAATACACCAGGAGATCATCGATGAACACCACCATGAACTTGTCCAAGTACTGGTGGAACACCTTGTTCATCAAGTTCATAAATACCGTCGGGGCGTTGGTCAGCCCAAACGGCATAACCAAGAACTCAAACTGTCCATACCGCGTCCTGAAGGTGGTCTTCGGGATATCCACCCTCTTCACCTTCACCTGATGATAACCTGACCTCAGATCAATCTTGGAGAAAACTCGAGCTCCATTCAACTGATCAAAGAGATCATCGATCCACGGCAGTGGGTATCTGTTCTTGATCGGGAGGTTGTTGAGTACCCTGTAGTCGATACACATCTGTACCGACCCATCCTTCTTGGGTACAAAGAGTACCAGAGCACCCCAAGGTGAAGAACTCGATCGAATGAAACCCTTGTCCTGCATCTCATCCACTTGCTTCTTCAATTCCACCAACTCACTGTTGTTCACTCGATAGACATGCTGAGAAATCAGTTCCGCACCGGAAACCAAGTATATCGAGAACTCAACATCCATATCCGGTGGAAGCCTTGGCAACTCCTTCGGAAAGACGTCCATGAACTCTCCAATCAAAGGATGTGGAGTCGCCTGCTCCTCAACTGAAGCTTCGCAGAAAAGTCCGATGTCCTGTTCCGTCTGCCGTCGGGTGTACTCGAACTCTGGCTCTCCTGGCGCTCCAAACATAACTCTACCCCCTCGGTAATCTATGCTGGCGTGATGCCTGCTCAACCAATCCTTACCTAATACGATATCGTAGTTCGGTAGTAGCATTACGAACAGACTCACCTCCAACTCTCGGCCTCCCAAAACAACACTCCGCCCTTTGCAAACATCACTCACGAGGATAACACCACCCCCGGTCGTGATCTTGCAGGTCCTAGGTAATGATTCAGATACTAGGCAGTGTCTAATAGCAAATGATATTGACACAAAACTATGGGAAGCCCCGAAATCAAATAGAGCGAAAGCTGGAATGGAGTCGAGAAGAATCGAACCTGCAATCAACTCCCCAATGGCCTCTGCATCCTCGGCCGCCATGGCGAAAGCTCGCCCGTGCTGGCCTCTCCTGGCCTGTTGCTGGTGCTGTATGAACCGCTGCTGCTGAGTCGGCAACGGTCCCTTCTGCGGTCCCCCTGGAGACTTGGCTCCGGCTCCCTGAGCTGCCCTACCTGCAAAGAGGGAATAGTCCCTAAGCTGGTGCTCTGACAATCCACAGAGGAGGCACTTCTCCAGCCTCTTTCTGCACTCAGTCCATCCATGCCCCAACTTTTTGCAGAAGGTACAACTGATAACCTGCTGCCTCGGGGCCTGCTGCTGCTGCCTCGGCTGCTGATGCTGTACTGGCTGATGTCTCGGCTGCAGGAACTGCTGCGACTGAAACCTCTGTTGCTGCTGTTGCTGCTGAAAGTGCGACCTCTTGGCCGATCCTCCGCTACCACTAGCTCCCTGGGTGTCTCGCCCCCTCTTGAGCCTCAGCTCAAGATCATCCTCTGCGGCTAAGGCACCCACCAAGATTTCCTCGAAAGTAGCGCTGCGAGCACTCTTGGTATAGGACTTAACCTCCTTGACCAATCCCTTTCTGAACCTCCGGGCCTTTGTCGCCTCGGATAACACCTCGATAAATCTTTCCAGATGGCAGAACTCCCCAGCATACTCCTCAACGGACTGGCTGCCCTGGACTAAGGCCTCGAACTACGTCTCGAGGGCACCTAGCACTGCATCTGGGAAAAACTTCTTCTTGAACAGCTTCTTGAACGCTGTCCAAGTCTGCCCTGGAGTACCGACCCTCGGGCCAGTCTGGTACCAAGTGCGGGCCAAATCCTGCATCATGCTGGCCGTCGCCTCGATCTGAAGCCTCGCTGGAATCTCTGCCATTCTGAAAATCTCCTCCATATGCTCTATCCACTCATCAGCGTACATAATGCCCTCTGTACCCCAAAAATCCCTCGGGTACATCTTCTGGAAGTCTTGGATGCCCTTTTCCCTCGGCGGATGCGGTTGCTAAACTGCCACGGGCTGAGCTGCTGTCCTCTCAATTGTAGTCAGAGCCAGGTCGATGCCCCGACTAAACTCTGCAGTCTGACGCTACTGCTGAGACTGCTGGGCCTGCTGGGCCTCCATGAACTGCTGAAAGAATATGAACAGCTGAACTGCGTCAACTGTCCCCGAAGGTGGCTGCATCTGCTGGAGCATCTCTGGAACCACCGGGCTCGGCCTGTGCGCTACTGGTGGAGGGGCTCCTCCGAAAGCAGCTGAAACACCGACCCCAGCTGGCATGACTGGGGCTACGATACCGGGGGCTGGCTGCTGAGGACGAGAGGTGGCAGACCTCTCATCAGTGTCTCCCTGACCTGGGCGATGTGATCTAGTCTCGACCATCCTGGAGACAGATCAAACAAGAAAACAATTGCTAAGAATGAGTCAAAATAGCAAAGGAGGACAGTTTATATTCAAAGGAAGACAAATAGCAGCAAAATGTAGATATACGGAATCTGATAAAGAGTTTTTCCTAATGTGATTGAGTACCTTCAAAATATCCTAATCCTACTGCAGGCTGCAGTGATACTCTAATTCGAATACCATTGCAATTCTAAACTAGACATGCATGGGCCACCACTAAAAACGTGTCACAACCAGCAGCCAGTGTAGGGACACAAAAAGTGGTTACGTCCAGCCTACGCCGCAGTGTCGGCGGTAGAACGCGTCCTAGGTCACATACATCTAACAGTTATATGATACATGTACAGTATATACACTCCTAATGGAGGTGACATAATAAAGTACGACTCAATCACAACTAAGGAAGAAAGTAAGATACGATAGAATAGATGAAACCACATAATCCACAGATGATAAATACAAGAAAGAGAGATAGCTAATGTCTAAGATAAATAACTCCACAAATCCAGAGTACAAATCTCCAAATAAATTCAAGTATATCCAATAGACAGAATGATAAATAGATACTAGTCTAGCTAACTAGCCTAGTCTACTGGGGTAATATCATCTACAAGTGCTGGGTCCTCCTGAGGGTCCAGCTCACATGTGTCATCTAGGCATGCTCTGTAATAAGTGGGACACAGCTCCTCAAGGTCATTTGCAATATTTCAACAGGTCCAGTCAGGACGGGAGCGAGCACAGTACATCTCACGCAGTTCATATCATTACAGGAATATAATACAGGCAATAGAGTAAGATACATAAAACGCTGAGAATATACATGAGTAAAAGAGAAGACTGTAAAGAAATATCTACTATAAGTAAAGAGCTACAGTGAACTAGTGATTTAGAGTACAAGCTAGACATGTGAACGGCTTGATAATAAACATGAGAGGTTGTACATGGCTACACTACTTTGGAAATTGTCCACATGACTATTTATACTCGCCCGTACCCTAATTAATACACAAGGATCTGTTCAAGTTATGTTATTGTACATGATTTCACATGGGGGCCGATAAATGGGTGCACATGAATATAAACATGGGGGCTCCGTGAACATGAGAATACATGAATCACGAGAGTGCACATGAATGGTAAAAGTACAAGAATACATGATGAAAGTAAAACGCACATGACATGATGTATCTGATGCTCCCGAGGGGGATAATATCGTATGAAAAGATCCATATAGTACTAATCCGTGTTTCCATCGTGTCAGCATCAAGTAAAATAATCTAGAGCAAGAATATAGTCCTAGCAAGTATGAAACGGTCAGAGAATATACTCGTCTGATATCCTGAGTGTCTGAATAAAATACTGCATGAGGAGTGGTGTCTGGCTCCTATTCAGAACAGTACAAGTCACAACATATCCAAACTAGTAAAATAAACTTCTACGATGCATTCTACATGATGTTTGGGTCAATCTAGGCTAAAGTCAACCTTTGGTCAACTCTAGTCAAACTACTCTAGTCAAACTAGGTCAACTAGGTCAACCTAACCCAGCAAGTCTTACTAGGCCTAACCAAGACTATCCTAGCAAGCACATATCAATACAAGTCACACTAGCCTAACACTCATGTGTATATATTCCATATACACAAGACTATACTACATAGGCCATATGACATACACATATTATAGGCCACACACACATTTAATTACCATATTCACATACATCTTAATTATATAGACATTTACATATATTACATTATCACACAAGGATTACATATATATATGTATACATATAAACAAATAGAAGTTAGGGGGTTCATGCTTATGTGTGTGTGTGTGGGTACATAGAAATCAATGTGTGCAAAAGTGTGTGTGTGTACATGGCATGAGTGCACCTCAGTTGCATAGTGTAGAGAGTGTCCTGTGTGTTAACATGTGATTCAATGTGTGTGTGTTCAATGTGTCAATCTCAGATTTCCAATAGGGAATGTGTATGACAGAGTGCTATATATGTGTACATAAGTGTGTGTGAGACATGTGAATCATTGTGTGAGTGTAGGAGTGTCTTAGGTTCTCAGTTTATCAAGGCAGTGAAATGTGTGTAGATAGGCATTCAATCAGTGTGTGTGTGTGTGTGATCATATGAACTAATGTGGTTCTCAGTTTTTATAGTGTGGAATGTGCCTGTGTATGTGGACTTGTTTATCAGTTTTCAACAGTGAAATAAGTGAACATATTCTCAGATTTAACAGTTCAAAAGTGTGTATCAGTCCAATGTAATCCCAAAGCCCAATGCAAAATTCAAAGACTTAATCACTACCACAACTATAAATCCTAATGCAAACTAACTCAATTAGATATAGGAAATAAGTATGAAATTGAACCAACAAATTTAGGGAGATACCATGGCAATTCAAACTCTCAAGTTTTGTAATGTAAACCATAGTTTCAGTTTCCAGGAACAGTGTATAGGTTTAACAGTTATGTGAATTCGAAAGTCAAAAACAAATTCGAAGACTAATTCTCATGCCAATCCAAACCCCTAGCATGTAGGCTAATTCCCAGATATATTTAGGTGCACATATCACAAATTAATCACACAAAATCAATTGAACACAAATCAAAATCCTCAGCAATACCAATGACAGTACACGTATCAGAAAATTAGGAAATTCATAATTTGAATTTAATTTAACAACTAAAATACAATTCAGAGGGTTGGTAATTAATGACACATATGTGCACGTGTCGTGGGGTGTCTTCGTGTCTAGGAAACTAGACACAAATCGTGTCTAATCACTCAAAACACACAGACACCTAAACTGTGCACTGACAGTGTCGTGCACGCGTGCACAGCACTCGTGGACACGACACGACGCGAAATAGGACACGTGCTCGTGTCTAGGGGTTCGCCTAGGATAGGGATAGGGGTTGACCACCCTGAGTCGTGTCCAAACCGTGTCCTCGTGTGACACGAAGACAGTGTCAAAGCCTATTGGCCGACTGTGCATTGACAGTGCAAAATCCGTGCGACCCAAATTACTCCCAAACCACTCAATAAAATCTACTAAAATTTTATAGGCATGGTGTCAGTCACGAAGTGCTGTGTCCGACGAGAACTCGGACATGGGCAGTAGGGCACCCGACCGAGCCCCCGTGCTGCGTGTCCAGCACAAAATAGGACATGAAAATCGACACAATAACAATTCAGTCTTCACAAATATTATTACACATACCTAGATCTAGAGATTCATGCAATTAGTTCAACAAAAATCGAAAATAAAATCCTAAGTGACATTTAAACAAACACCTACACATACACTATGACACGTGTCCGATACGGACACCAAACGAACACGATTTCAACCCAAACTTTGGGGACAGCTAGGGAACACCTAGATCTAGCCTAATATGCAAAGAAAATAGAACATTAGTACAATTAGAGGAGTTTTACCTATAGGTGCAAATAGCAAAAAAAAAAAAAAAGCTTCAAATGGGGGGTTCCTCCTTGCTAGCCAAATGCTTCAAATTGACTCAAAGCTGGGATTAATCTCCATAAACAGAAAATAAGAGAGTATTAGGCTCTAATGCAAGAAACTAGAGTGAAAAATGATTTAAAATGAAGAATCTATAGATTGGAGAAGAATTGACAAACCTTTCTTTTCCTATGTGTTGGAATGAAACAAAAGAGGCAAGAACTAATTAAGAGATTATTTATAGGGAAGGGGGAAGCCCTAAGTGGCCGGCCATGTAGTATAGAAATTAGGGTTAGGGTTTAGTCTAATGGGCTATGGGCCTACTAGCACTAGTCATGAAATCAATTCTCTAGTCTCAAGCCTATGAACCAAATCACTAATCCTCCTATTCAAATCTTGATTTCTAAATGACTAACTTAGATTGACTTAAGTTAGACTAGGGTCTCACCATGCTAACCTAGTCACCATAGCTAGGGTCAACACCTAGGTTAGTCTACAAAGTCTCAACTAGTCAAAGTCAAAGATAGCAATCACTAATTAAATAAATTAAAATAAATTCACAAATTCACAAATGACCAAAATACCCTCAATCTAAAATGTGGTAGTGACACGCGAGGAGCGGGGCACTACATGATGAAGGGGCCTTTCTACTTGGGTTCGAACTTCCCTGGTGTCTTATGGGTCATCACCATCGGCCTTCTGACTGATAGGACGAGGTCCCCCACCTGGAAAGTCCTTTGTTTGACCTTCTTATTGAAAGCCTATAAAATGCGAGCCTGATAGAGCTCGATGCGCTGTTGAGCCAAGAGGCATTTTTTGTCCAACACCTCCAACTCTTACAACCGGTAACGTTGATTGTCTTTTTCGGTCAGCTGGTTTGTAATGGCCACTCGTAGTAAGGGAATTTGGATTTCAAGAGGCAGCATTGCTCGCTCCCGTAGACCAGAAAGAACGGTGTATTGCCCGTTGGAGGCTGTACCGTTGTGATGTAGGCCCAAAGATATTCGCCTAGCTTCTCGTTCCAGTCGCGTTTATTAGATGACACGACTTTCTTGATTAGTTTGACGATTGTTTTGTTGAAAGCTTCAGCCAATCCATTTGTTGTCGGATTATAAGCGGTCGATGCCACGTTCTGGATACTATTCTTGTCACAGAACCTACTGAACGCATAGCTTATGAATTGTGGACCGTTGTCGTGGATGATCCTCTAGGTACCCCAAAACTATAGAATTACATGATGCTTGATGAAGTTGATTACCTTCGATCTTTTCACCTCTGTCAGAGGTATAGCCCCCGCCCACTTAGAGAAGTAGTTGGTGATTGCTAAAATGAAATGATATCCACTAGATAATGGAGGGATAATTGGTCCAACTATATCCATACCCCAGGCTTCAAATGGCCAGGAGACGACCATTGGGTGTAGAAACTCTGAGGGTCGATGGATGAAGTCAGCGTGCAGCTGGCAAACGTGACACTTTTTAGCGTACTCAATAGCACCCGCTATCATGGTAGGCCAGTAATAGCCCATATGTCGGAGTCGATCATGTAGCTTAGGATCGGGTTGATGAGCTCTATAGGTACAGTCATGAGCCTCTCGAAGAGCTTCGACTGCCTCCTCGTTTAACAAGCATCGAAGGAGAAGCCCATCATAAGAACGGCTATATAGCATTTTGGTAGCTGTGTCATAGTAGAATCGAAGAGAGTGCCTTTTGACAGACACAGCTTCCTTCGGGTCGTCTGGGAGGATCCCGTAGGCTGCAAAATCTATGAATGAAAATTGCCAGTCTCTGACATTGACATTAGCATCTGCAGGCATGGCATAGTACAGACACATGCACAGGTTATTTTTGGGACACACCAGATCCCGGCCAATCACCGTAACAAAATATTGAGTCCCAAGAGGTGATGCCAATGAGGCAGCAAGGCCAGCCGGAGCATTTGCATCCAAATTTTGTAGTCGAGGTACATGTTCTATGAAGAACTCAGTGAAGGTTGAGATAATGTCCAAGGCTATTTTATGATAGGGAATCAGGTCCTCGTGGCAGACCTCATATTGTCCTCGGACCTGGTTGACAATGAGTTTCGAATTACAATAGGACTCAAGACATTCTATCCCCAGCTGTTTTGCTAAATGGAGTCCCATAATGAGGGCATTGTACTCCGCCATATTGTTAGAACACGGTTCTGCAAGGAAATAGGCACGCTGGATGACTAGCTTGTCTGGAGAGATCAAGACTACCCCCACTCCTACGATGATCTGACCCTTCGGGTCTGTTCTTGAAGTGTCGTCGAAGAACATTCGCCAGACGGAGTTTCTATTGGCAATATTGGATTCCAACACTTCATCTGGAATATCTTTATAGAGTTCGGAAGACTCTGGGATTAGATGTACGGCTAAAAAGTCGGCCAATGCTTGGCCTTTGACAGATTTTTGTGGAACAAATACCATATCATATCATGTCAATAGTCCCACATAGCTAATCGAGAGTTTAGTGCTCCTGGCTTTGTCATGAGAACCCTAAGCGGATTGACCCAAAAAATAACATGGATCGTCTGACCCGATACATAATAACGACTCTTCTGAATGGCAAATTCCCAAGCTAGATATTCTTTCTCGACGGGGTTGTATCGGTGTTCGGCCCCGATTATTGTCCTGCTCAGATAGTAAATAGCTTGCTCGTAGCCGGCATTATTGTTCTGAGCCAATAGAGCGTCGAGAGAATGATCCATTGATGTCGTCAAACGCTTTCTGACACTCCTCCGTCTAGATGTTGGGGACTCCCTTCTTCATGAGTTTGGTAAAGGGTTGGCATCGTCTGAAAAGATTTGCTCTAAACCTTCGAATGTACACAAGACGTCCTTGTAGGCCTCGAAGCTTTCTCAGGTTCTTCAGAGGGTTCATGTCAAGGATGGCTTTGGTATTCTCGGGGTCAACATGGATACCCTTCGCAGTGATGATGAAACCCAAGAATTTGCCGCTGGAAACCCCTAGGAAGGATTTGGCTAGATTCATCTTGAGCTGATGTGCTCACATGAGATCAAAGACTGTCCTCAGATCTTGCAGGTCATCATCTCGTAGATGGCTTTTGACAGCAATGTCGTCGACATTACATTCGACTATCTTGCGAAGGTGTTTACGGAAGATGGTGCTCATAGCTCGTTGGTATGTGGCACCTACATTCTTCAAGCCAAGGGACATTACAATGTAGCAGTAAACCCCCTTTGGAGTCCTGAATGACGTGTGCTTCCCGTCATCCGGGAACATCTTGATCTGGTTGTAGCTCGAATATTCGTCCATAAAGGACATGTGTTCAAAGCTACAGGTGTTGTCGATCATTACATTGGTGATCGGAAGTGGAAACTCGTCTTTCGGGCAGGCGGAGTTAAGGTCCCAGAAATCGATACAGACTCGGATCTTTTCATTCTTTTTAGTAACAAAAACGATATTACCCACCCAATCTGGATGTTGTTCCCCACGAATAAACCCATTGTCTAAGATTGTTGTTGCTGCTTAACAGGCTTAGCTAGGTAAGATGTTAAGCTTCTGCATTGTGACTTATGGGTCTAAACCTGGCATGTCTTCATAGCTCCAAATGAACACATCGATGTATTCTTTGACAAGTTGAACTAAAGATTCGAGATCTTCTCCTGCAAGCTTTTACTGACGAATATGGATTTGGACGAAGATTCATCCCCAAGTCGATCTGCTCGACTTCATCTTCGGTATGGAGTTGTCGTAGCTCGAAGCGAGATTCCTATTGTGCACCTAAGCATTGAGCCATGGTTCTTCCTCGAAGAACTCTACTATCTGATCATCATCTTCTTCTTTTGGAGGGTGTACAAATGTCATATTGTTGACTGGCAATACCTTCCTAAAAATTGGGCCGATACTGGTGTCGGAATCCCAAGTTGAAGCTTCAGATGAGTGAGAGTGTGTATCCTTCTCCGCTTCTGAACTCTCTGGGGTTGTTGGCGGTGTGCTTCCCCTTGCCTTCAAAGGAAGGGAAGCTAACACCTAGGAGACAGGCATCGTGGGCTTTCATCTCAGCGGATTCGGCATCGATAATGAATGCGGTCCAGTTCGCATATTGGATAAAGTCGACCCAGAGTTTGATAACCGTGTCATATTACTTCGGGAGGAGTTCATTAGTACGGACTCAGGGATACCAGAAGGTAACCTTAGACATGATTGTCGGAAGCACTCGATGAAGGCTCGAACTGTCTCCTTGACCTTCTGGATTATCTCTATGAGGGAAGATATGGTCATCTCCTTTCCACCGTCATAAAATCGAGAGAGGAAGAGACACTTCAGATCCTCAAAGGAAGAGATAGAATTATCAGGGAGGCTGCAATACCAGTCGTAAGCTACCCCTTTCAGCGTCCCAATAAATAGGCTTGTGAGTAGGGCGTCCTCTTTCGGTAGGTATCCCATCATGGAGTGGAAGTAGGTCAGGTATTGACGGGGAGGGGGGGACTCCTTCCCATCAAATGGTATCAGTGACTGTGGTTTGCACTTGGGAGGATAAACCATATTTTTCTATTCGGGAGGATAGGGTTGCCGGATCCCGAGCTTCTGGCGTTTCTCCTGTTTGTTTCTTGCCTCGAAACGGTCGTGCAAGTCCCTCACCATCTCGAACAATTCTTTCATAGAGTTAGGAGCAGGTGATTGAGGCAAGGTACGATATTCAGCTCCTGAAGGGGCTGATACTCGGGGTAGAGTGTGATGGACCGTCCTTGAAGATACCCGCTGAAGGGGTTCATTCGATTCTCCATTATAGCCCCAGGATCGAGACTGGCAGATATAGGGGCCCTTGTCGACGGCTGGGCTGTCAGGGTACTCCGGATCTCGAATACAACCTGAGTTAAGGACTGTATGGTGGTGGAGAGGGTTTTAAGGCCATCTTCTAGGTTGTTCATGCGCCGTACGAGATCCAAAGCTGAAGTGTATACTTCTTCTTCGTCGCCACCCCCTGCCCTGTACACAGGCATGACATTGGTCGAAGTAGATGGATTGATCGATGCTTTACTTTCAGTCTCGCTTTCTTGTGGAAAGGTTGGCATACGTGCTTCTTCTTCTGACCCCTCGACCTGGCTACCCCCAGTCAGCTCGGTGTTAGCTTCTGGGTAGATACTCTCCTCTTCGAATGAGGGATTGTTGTGGGTAGCCGGGGCTTGATTACCTCCAGCTTGCGCCATTGATGCCACTTTCATCCTTAACCTGGAATACCCCGATTGACGGGACTATCGCTTTCCTTCTCTTTGGTCAGCCCTTTACTGAGCCAGCCGAGGCTGAAGGGTTGGAGGTGTTCAACTTTCTCCTGGGTGCAGGAGAGTTGGAGATGACATGGCACAAGGTGACCAAGGGTTCCTCCTCGTCATCAATTGGCGCTGTCTTTCCGAGGCGACATCGGGCAGGTGTGACTGGTTGTAGTCGCTGAAATACATACTGCTATGGTAAGGCGGCCGCTGTTTTGCAGCATCAGCAGTTGATGGTGATCGTAGAACAAGTATGCCCAGTAAGGGGCATATTGCGCATAGAGGTCATCTCTTCTGATCTACGTCTGTGAGTGATCACATTACACAGATCTTGTGAAAAGAGTTTTATATTCGTACCCCTTTCAGGCGTATGGCAGGGCCAAGCGTCGGGGTGGTCATGTGAATGCCGCGCCCCCTCTAGTTCCAGCGCATGAGATACACCCAGATCATTGGTGGAAGAGCAACATGTATTGTGAATCAAACCTACTTCATGCGCACAGCCCATATGGGCGCATGGGTTCAGAGCCACAAGGTTTGCCCCCTGACTTGGTTCAAACGCATGAAATACACCCAAGTAGGAGAAGGACTTTAAGAGTTGACTCGTTGTCGGTGCCGAAGCACCCGAGTCGACTCTGTACAGCTTTCCATCAGCTGCGTGCATGACTTTCAGCGTGCATTGCTGGTCCGCTGTTGGCATAGCACGTTGATGGCGCATGGCTCGTGCTCCCTTGGACTTCTTTGTACTAGCCCGCGAAGGCGCATAGTACTCAAAATCTAATTTTTCTCGCCATGAAAGCGAGTGATTCTATCAAACACAGAAGTCTACTCTTGTCCATCAGAGCTCATGTACGGGAGAGCGATTGCGCCCTTGTTCCATCGGCGCATCTTCTTCGACTTGAAAGAAGAAGGTTGGGAGCTGCAGTTAGCACTGCGCTTTCCTGGCAGATGCGTTGCACCAGTAGCTATGTTTTGCTTGCTGAGAACATCAGCATGAATGATTGGTTGTGCCGGCACAGCTTCTTCAGTTGTGGTGCTTGACGCATTGCCTTTGCACACCCAGACTCGACGAATTTTCTTCGACTTTGGCAGCCGCTTCGAAGGACTCGCGCTGTCTTCAGAGATAAACTCCTCATACACCTGTTGATTGAGGCATACCACTAGTGTCTTCTATGATGAGTCGAGCTTATTATCGTCAGACTGTGACACGACCTTCTCATTAGAAGAAAAAGTAGTCCCTAGCAGAATCACCAGCTTGTTTGCCATTACAAGTGTTTGGGATGAACTTTATATATAATCACAAACAAAATAGAGTACAATATAGGATCTTATTGGGATCCTAGGAGTACACTTTTGTTTTTATCTGGGAACCACGGCGATGGAGCAAGTAGTGATTCTTTGATTCCGTTGACGATCTGACGACGATCTCGGACTCTCTGAAGGTCTTAGTTGTTCTGGAACAGGTAGGGACTTGAAAAGGATAGAAACTCTTACAAGTGATCTGGATACTGAAGAGGTTGAAAAAGTTGGAGAGCTGAAGATGTTGAATGAAGGAATAATCCTTCTATTTATAGGCAGCAGAATGATCTGCTTATGTGCGCATGGAGGTTTTGTACATAGGGACGCCACGTGTCTGACTTTGTTGGAAGCATGGACGATGCGCCGGAGAGCTGGAACTGAATCTGTTTGGACTGTAATGTTAGGCTTCGGAGAAACTGATATGTGACAGTTGCTGAGATTTAGTTGTTGCTGAAATCTTGGGTGGTTGGCACCCATTCGTAGGCAGAACTGAGTAAAAGACATGTGGCGTGTGCCCATTACTCAAAGATCTTTGCAGGTTGATTTGAGTGAATGCGCCTAGGATCTGGCGCATGAGGAGACTTGACTGCTGACAAGAGCAAGTCTGGACGCATGGCTTTTGAGGCGCATGCAGAGTTTGAGCACATGGTTGCGGGAGCGCATACAAGTGATCAGTTGGCCATGTGCCATAGCACAGCCGTAACTGACAAAAGAGTGATGAATGCGTCTCTCTATCTTCTGCAAAAGCTGACTGCTCAAACTTCGAGACGCGTGCTACTGTCATTTCGATCACTTTAGCATTAAATGCTTTGATGGATGGAGAGCTATAGGTAGGTGCATCAGATATGCAGCGCATGAAGCTAACGAGCGCATAAGCTGCATGGCGCATTTGCTTCGGTTAGCTTTGTCAAGTCTTTCGAGGCATTGCTGACTCTTTTACTTAGCTGAGTTTGAGGTGGCAGATTCATCGTCATTAATGCAAGTTCACTGCACTGACTTCGGAGAAGTTGCCACTTGGCGCATGAGTTTGATTTGTCCTGGCCTATAAATAGCAGTGTAGATAGTTTGCTCATTTTTTTCATCCAAACTTCTCATTTGAGATGAACTCGACCGATTCTCCTCCTTTGCAAGATGTTGCACTGCGGATTGTGGATCTCCTCGTTCAAAGAAGCTTTGATTTTGATGACGAACTCTTTCAGAAGACTGAGATGCGCTGGGAGAGCTACGGACACAACAGCTTATGTTCGAACCCCTTGTCAGTAGTGTTCTTCTACGAGATGGTATTGGGTGCCTGTTGCATCTAAAGATCGGGGTCGTCGTGGCCCAACTTTTGTTATACTGGAAGAGCCACCGGGTTTGGATTGACTGCCAACTCGCATTCTGCTCAATAAATGCTTTATTAGCCGAAGCACTCGTACGTTTGACGAGGAAGTGATTCGCTCTGATGACGAGTGTTGATGTGCCTGCTTTGAGACGCCAGAGTGATGCGCCTAAATTGAGACGTTAGAGTGATGCGCCTAGCTGTAGAGTTTAGGCTTCTTTGTAATAGACTTTTTATTTTAGTTATATAATAGATTTTCATATGAAATAAAAAATCTACTCTTCTGTGCTTTTTTATCTTTGTTGTCTTTAGACAATGCGTTGATATTTATTCTGAGTCTTCGGCGCATTATGTAAGTGGCGCATAGAGACTTTGGTCTTCGGATGCGCCTGAAATTTTATGCTTCTACATCAGCATGCTGCTTAAATGTCTTGGGTGGTAACCTTTAGTTAGCGGATCTGCTATATTATCATTTGTTTTTATATGTTCAATTGACACTCGCTTATTTCGAATTTTTTCCTTCACTGACAGGTATTTCATCTCCATGTGTTTTATTCCTTTAGAATACCTGTCATTCTTTGAAAAGAATACTGCTGAGACATTATCACAATAAATTTTCAGTGCTCTAGTAATAGATTTCATAACTTTCAAGTCCTAAAGTAAAATTCTGCAACCATAATCCTTGAATTGTAGCCTCAAAGCAGACTACAAATTCAGCCTCCATGGTGAATGATCCGATAATAGTTTGTTTGGCACTCTTCCATGATATAGCACCTCCAGCTAAGATAAACACAAAACCAAAGGTACTTTTTCTAGTATCGACACATCTACCAAAATTCGAACCTGTGTAACCAATCACCTCAAGATGATCAGTATGTCTAACAGTGAGCATATGTTCCTTTGTTCCCTGTAAGTACCTTAGCACCTTTTTAGCAGCTTTCCAATGATCAATTTGTGGGTTGCTTTGATAACATCCCAGCATACCGACGGCAAAGCTAATGTCTGGCTTAGTACAAACTTATGCATACATCAAACTTCCTACAAAAGAAGTATAAGGAAAAACTTTCATTTGTTCACGTTCCAATTCAATTTGAGGACACTGACTTAAGTTAAACTTATCCCCCTTCTGAATTGGAACAACATTAGGATCGCAAAATGCCATATTAAATTTTATGATATATGCATTTTGAGGCAATCCCAAAAATCTACGTGATCTTTCACGAAATATTTTTATTCCGATCACGTATGATGCCTCTCCCATATCTTTCATTTCAAAGTTTTGATAAAGAAAATCCTTACTTTCTCGTAATAAACTAAGGTCATTGCTGACAATTAATATATCATCAACATATAAAACCAAAAATGCAAACTTACTCCTACTGATCTTCAGGTAATTACACTGATCAACAATATTTTCAGTAAACCCAAAGGAACTAATGGTATTGTGAAATTTAATATACCATTATCGTGAAGCTTGTTTTAATCCATATATTGACCTTTGTCATATTTTCCTTTCCATCTATGATGAAGCCTTCTGGTTGAGCCATATAGACTTTTTCTTTTAAACTCTCATTCAAAAAAGTTGTTTTCACATCCATTTGATACAGCTCTAAATCAAAATGAGCTACTAATGCCATAATGATTCGTAAAGAATCCTTCTGAGAAACTGGAGAGAAGGTTTCATTGAAATCAACACCATCTTCTTGAGTAAAACCTTTGGCTACAAGTCTAGCTTTACGTCGTTCGATATTACCAAGAGAGTCGTATTTGGTCTTAAAGATCCACTTACAACTGACTTTTTTATGTCCTTCTGATAATTCGATTAACTCCCAAACTTTATTATCAGCCATAGATTTCATCTCATCAAACATGGCATTGATCCATTTTTCAGAATCTTTGCATTTAATGGCTTGTGTATATGTAGCCAGATCTTTACTCATCCCTATGTTAAATTCACATTCTTGTAAGTACAACACGTAATCATCCGAAATAACTAATTTCTTGGGTCTTTGGGACCTCCTTAATGCTACTTCTGGTGTTGTATTTATATTCGGTTCAATGATGACAGCCTCATTATGGAGTTAATGATCATTGACATTCTGTTCTATGTTGTTGATTGGATCAACAACATTAGGTAGAACTATGTCATTCAAAATTCGTGGTAAGAAAATTGGTACCTGAATTTCTTTAATAATCACTTCTTTAATTTTATCACTCCCACTGACTTTGCCATTCTCAATGAATTTAGCATTACCGGTTTCTACAATTCTCGTACTATGATTAGGACAGTAAAACCTATACCCTTTTGACTTTTCTGGATATCCAATAAATTAACCACTTATGGTTTTTGGATCCAGTTTCTTTTCTTGTGGGTTATAAATACGTGCCTCCGCTGGGCAGTCCCATACGTGCAAATGTCTTAAACTAGGTTTCCATCATTTCCACATTTCGAAAGGTGTCTTAGGAACAACTTTACTGGGAACTCGATTCAAGATATACACAGCGGTCCTGAGTGCATGCATCCACAATGATATGGATAAATTGGCATTACTCATCATACTCCTAACCATTCCAAAAGTGTATGATTGCGTCTTTCAGCTACACCATTCTGCCAAGGAGAACCGACATTGTGTACTCAACACAAATTCCTAATTTTTCTAAGAGTTTAGCAAAAAGACCAGGACGTTGACCCGATTCATCATATTTTCCATAATACTCACCACCTCTATCAGATCTAATAATTTTCACATTTTAACCTAATTGTCTCTCAACTTCAGTAATATAAATTTCTACAGCATTTACAGATTGAGATTTATCATGCAAAAGGTAAAGATAACAATAACTTGAAAAATTGTCAATAAAGGTAATAAAGTATTTTTCTCCTCCAATGGATGGAACATCGAAAGGTCCACAAATGTACGTATGTATTATTTCAAGACGATCGGTGCTTCTTGTGGCTCCTTTCTTGGTATGTTTGGTTTGTTTGCCCTTAATACAATCCACACAAATACCAAAGTTAGTAAAATCGAGACGGGGAAGAATATCATTGTTTACTAATAAATTAACTCTTTCTTTGGATATATGACCAAGTCTTTTATGCCACAAGAAAGAAGATCTTTTATTCGTCATACTACGTTTCAAACCAACATTAGGATGCAAGGTGATAAGAAGAGATTCAGAAAAAGAATAATCAAGATTTATTTGATATAAGCTATTGATTAAAAATCCTGAACCTAGAGAATTATTATTCTTGTACAAAATAAAACAACTACTACCTATTTTTAATGAGAAACCATCCTTATCAAGTTTAGACATGGAGATTAAATTTCGAGAAACTAAAGGAACATAAAGAGTTTGCTCTAAATCTAAATAAAAACCAAAATATAATACTAAACGAAAAGTGCCAATGGCTTCTACTTGAGCTTTCACTCTATTTCCTATGTAAAGGTAGTCTTTATTTGGATTTGTGGTTCGGGTTGTAAGGAATCCCTGCATCGAGTTTGAAACATGAACATTAGAACCAGAATCAATCCACAAAGTATTAGAAGGTGCTTCAACAAAATTTGATTCGAAACATACAAAAGCCAAAAACTTACCCTTCTTTCCGAACCAAGCTTTGCGCTTCCAGCAATCTTTTTAAATGTGTCCAGCCTTTTTACAAAAGTGGCACTTATCATTCTTCTTAGCTTTCTTTGATGTGGGTCGATCTGACTCATTGGATGGAACATTCTTAATGCCCTTCCAATTTCTCTTTTTGAATTTGTTCTTCTCATTTCCATGAACCATATAATATGCTTGAGGAACATGACCATTCTGCAGCTTAATTCGTGCCTCTTCCTAAACTAGCTTATTAGTCAATTCATTCACATTCCACGTATCTTGAAAAGGACCATATTGCTGAGGCAATGAGTTTAGGACAAATTGGACTATAAATGAATCAGCCACTGTCATGCTCAATTTACCTAATTTTGCAGCCAGATTAGTCATGTCAAGTACATGTTGTTGCATGGTTTTAAAGCCATCAAAACGATTTGTCGTAAGTTCAGCCATAAGTTTTCCAACTACTTTATCGGCGGTCTTAAAGCGTTCAGTAATTATAGATAAGTATTCCTTAGCGGTCTAGGTTTCTTTAATGGAAGATTTGATATTGGTAGCAGTGGTTAAGCTCATGAATTTCAAGCACAATTTGTTAGTTCTAGTCCATGTACGAAAGAACTTAACCTCATCTACTATGGACGAAGCCGTAAGATCAGCAGGCTTGTCCACAACAAGTGCTGAATCAATGTCAAGAACCCTCAAATAAAATTTCACATGCTCTTTCCACTCTGAGTAGTTAGTTCCATCTAATTTGGAAACGGAGTTTGCAAAAGAATTAAGTTGAACAGAAATTTGAACTACATTATAGAAACAAGCTTACTTCAATTAATCTTTGAGTTATAAACACTATTGTAAATAAATATGACCAAGATTTATACATAAATGAGCGATAAAAACTAATAATGAAACAAGTATGGTATTTGTGAATATCTTGCACTTGCTTAATTACAGAAATAATCAACTACCTTAATGTTTATTTTACTAATAATATATGGTCCACCTGTGTATAACACATAATGTAAGTAAATAAACCAACGATGATATTACTTAGTCGAACATTCAATACATAATTTGAGTCCATTGTGGTGAACATCAACTAACAATATGAATGTCATACAAGAATAACAATATGCATGTACATAATTTAAACTACTGTGGTGATTATCAATTCAATATAATATGAATATTGTAGTTCAAATCATATACAGAATATATTTACAATTATTCTATACGATTATATCATTTATATTCAAATATAAATTTTATGTACTAAATATATATAAGCTGTTATATAAGCTACCATTTCCTATGTATCTATGCCAAGATGGCCAAGTGTGTTGAGATGCCAAATTTAGGTATAAATAATAATCATAATAATTGATCAAAGAAGTAGACCTAAAAAAAAAAAAGAATTTGGACGAACTTCGAATTAAGACGAGTCATAAGTGAATTTCACACTCATAAGAGAGAGAAAAATGGATCTTTTGTTTACAGTAAAAAAAAAATCTTAAAGATCCACTCGAAATTTTTTATAGAAAAATGCCATGGTCCAGTTTTTTACTGTAAACAAGTGGTTATTTTCATCATTAGGGTAAAATGCCATGATCATTGACACTCATAAAAATAACAAATTGTGCTTGAAATAACCACTCATTCGCTCTCTGACATTTGATAGTGAATCAAAAAGAAGGTGAATTTGGATGGGTTTCTCTTCTGTTGTAAAAGATAAGTTAGTGTTCCACTTAATTCTTATTTCTAACAATCTTAGATCATTAAATTGTTGGTACACAATCAACAATAATCAATTTAAGCGGCCAAAAAAAAAAAAATCTGGCCACTTTAATTTTACTACTCTCTAAAAAAAATTTGTTCAGAATAATCAACTTAAGCGGCCAACAATAACCAACTTAAGCGGCCAACAATAACCAAATCTTATTATTATTTTTAGAAAACATTTTCACTACTCTCTTGTTTTAATTCCTTCTAAATTATTCTATACATAGAACTAAAATATGATCTAACGATGCTCTGATACGACATGTAAACATAAATCTTAATTCGAACATGTAAATCGATATAGGATCTTGATCATATAATTAGTCACTGTAAATCATAAAATGTACCAGAATTCATCATTTATTTTGATGTGAAATTCGCCTTCTCTTTCTTGGCCTATTTTATGTGTCACTCCCCGTTCCCAGAATACGTATTTTAATACGTATATTGCTTGAATGTATTTATTTAATATTTATCATGTATTATCCTATATTTAAATTCCTTTAAGTTCATGTTAATTAATTATCTGCTCTTTAATTTTCATGTTAATTAATTTCCTGCAATTTTATTATCTGCATTTTACTTTCTGCAATTTTATTCTCTGCTTTAGCTAGTCTTTAGGTTCGTCTTGGTTCGGTTTGATGAGTTGGTTCATCATGAACCCATTGGGCCCCCACCTACCACCACTCCTCCTATTTAAGCCCCCATCTCCTTTCTCTCTCTTCATAACTTTCCTTCTCCATTACTTTTTCTTCTCCATTACTTCTTCTTCTTCTTCCTCGTCACCACCACCACCTACCAGCAGTAGCAGTAGGCAAGTACAACTTGCTTCTACATGAGAACCCATTTTTATGGTTCATTTGTCTTCCTCTTGTGATTCTAAGAGAATTTAGTTCTTAGCATTTTTGATTTCTATGGCTTGTTTTCTCTAGATCTAAGTAGTTGTATTTCGGTTGTTCATGGGTTTTGGTCCACCAAGCTGGCGTGTATTTCTGGCACTGGAACGAAGGCTCCATAGGACTTGGAGTTTGGGAGATGTTGTACGCTCACGTTCTTACGTGCTCGCGTAAACATCAGCCCTTCACGCACACGTTCTTACGTGTCAGCGTGTATTTTTAGTCACGCACACGTTCTTACGTGTCAGCGTGTGTTTTTAGTCACGCACACGTTCTTACGTGTCAGCGTGTATTTTTAGTCACGCACACGTTCTTACGTGTCAGCGTGTGTTTTTGGTCACGCACACGTTCTTACGTGTCAGCGTGTATTTTTAGTCACGCACACGTTCTTACGTGTCAGCGTGTGTTTTTAGTCACGCACACGTCTTTACGTGTTTGCGTGAATTTCTTGTCACGCTCACGTTCTTACGTGCGTGCGTGTATTTTAGTCACGCTCATGTCTTTGCATGCGTGCGTGACTTTTGAGTTACGCTCACATCTTTGTATGCGTGCGTGAATTTCTTCTCACGTTCACGCTGTGCGTGCGTGAATTACCGTTCACGCTATGCGTGCGTGAATTACCCTTCACGCTCACGCTGTGCGTGCCAGCATGAACCACTCTTCACGCTCACGCTGTTTATACGCTCACCCCTTTATGCTAACGTAGCGTTACTTGTTAGTCTTAGCATAGACTTCTTGCGTGACTTGTTGGCCTTAGCATAAACTTGTTGGCGTGACTTCTTGACCTGGGTGTTTCCATTGTTCTATAATTTATTCATCCTTATGCCTTTGCATGAACTCGATAATCTTAGCATGTTAATATTTTAATACATATGGTTGTGTACTAGTGCCCTGTGTCTTGATTGGTTCATGATACCCAATAGGGCCGGAACTTAACCCTGAGAGTTATAGACTCGACCCCATTGAATAATAATTGACTTTCATGCCTTGCTACCATTGATAATGATGGCTATCTTGACTAAAATTGATCATGCGTTCCTAGTTGGAACTAAGAGACTGGCTAGTCGTCTTATTGAATTGAATGAATGAGACACGTTCATATTATGAACTATTGTAATCGACTGGCTGATCCCGAATATTGACATACATGCACATGCAGACTTCAATCTATTTATTTATTTATTTACTTATTTATTTTACAAAAGAAGCATGTGTACTTTATGGTCAAGGCATGATTATTCCGTGGTTAGTTTGGATTGTTGCATTACGCTATGTAAGACCTGCAACCTAACCGCACTTGTATTGTTGTAGAGTTGTGCATATCGTACCCCGTACGAAAGTATTCATTTGAATGACCATGATCCATGGCATGAAATTTTACTCAAACGTAGGGACTATTAAGTTAAATAAAATAAATAATGGCATGGAGAGAATGGATTTTCGAGTTCTTACATGGCAGCCCCCTTGGGACGAGTAGTACCCGACGGGCCGGCTGGTTCCCACAGGTACTGTAAATCTGCCACACGGGCAGGGAGCGGTATCTGCTTATATTATTATTGTATATTGTATATTGATGACGGACGTTCCGCTGGGACTCGTCTAATTCATGCATGGCGCAATTGATTGACTGGATAGACTAGCCTTGCTCGTACATGGTAAGAACTGAGGAATCTTTATTGCATTATTCCAGGATAACTTGGAACTCACAATAGCAAGCCGTAGAAATTGATTGGCCGTTTAAATTAATTTGTTTGTGTACTGTACCTACTCTGTCGCCTAACTGAGATGATCAGAATATCAGGACATGACGGGCCAACTTCTGTCCTTGTTTGGTTGGGAGGTTGGTTCGAAGTGTCGTGATGTTATGTGAATCCTAGTGGAAAACAGAGATCTATTATTATATTCTCTTACTTACTGGTTTTAGTTCTCATGTCGTGCTTCCTTGTGGTACTTGCTATTAGAGGTCTAACCTCTCTGGTTTTGCATGGCCAGATTTAGAGCCGGTTCCCGAGGATCCAGCTTACTTCCACCTCCAAGATGGTCAATACTAGAGGAATGATCGCAGGAGGACTCGAGTGGGTTCCTTACTTCACCACTCGTTTTGTTGTTTACTTTATACCTTAGCCGTTTGGCACCGACATGTTAGTCGGATTGTCTTGTACTTACTTTTGCATAATTGTAATTAAGTCAGACTGCAGCTGATAACAATTGTGTACACTTTGCTATATCATCTGGCTATATTTTGTAAAGCCAGATCTCAAAAACATTTTGACTGAGCGTTTGGGACGCCTTACTGCTTTATCTTACATGTTCTCTATTTTTGTTTCCTTGTTCGAATGATTGAGACAATAGATGTGAAGTGACCATAGCAAGACTTTTATGTAGTATGCACCCCCTCGTCTGGTTAGACAGCATTGATCGTATTATACGATATTCATCTACCCGTAATACGTAGCTGGCTGAGTCATTCCCCCGCTCTCCAGTATTCTGGTTCTGGGGCGTGACAAGATTTTAGTGGTGGCCCATGCAGGTCTGATTCCAGACTTGTGGGGTGTTTTTGATATATAGATTGTCTCAATCACACGTGTTCCCCCTTTATCTCATGATTCGTTGTTCTCAACCCTTGCTTGACATTCCGGTATCCCTTGACTTCAGTGATCCTTCATGTCCGGTTGTTTGATTGTTCTCTTGTCCCTTTTCTTAGGGGCACTTCGTCCGCATCGGTCAGAGCTGGGCAGCAACAACAAGGGCAACATGGGCAACCTGACCAGGTTGGTCAGCAACAAGGGCCAGTCTCACCTCAGGAGACTATTCAAGAAGAAGTGATAGTAGAACCAGCAGCTGAACCGCAGTATCCGGAAGTTCCAACACCAACCATAGTTCTACCTACCCCTGTGGAAGTGGACACACCAGCCCTTCTGGAGATCATGAGAGGAATGATGGCTACTCAGCAACATCAGATGTTGGCCCAGCAGCGCATGCACACTCAGCTACAAGAGCAGAATATGTTGCTCAACCAAGGATTGCAGACGGCTTTGGAAAGAGGAGTGAGGACTGATTCAGGAGCATCATCCAGGTTTTGCAAGTACAACCCCCGCCGTTTCGAGGGCACGGAGGATGCTATCTCAGCAGATGCATGACTTAAGGATATTGAGGCTATTCTGATAGCAGCTAAGGTACCGGCGGAAGAACGTGTGGATCTAGTGAAGTTGTTACTTCAGGATCTCGCACGTGATTGGTGGGAATCAGAGGAAGTAGGCATCAGACGTCCTGTGGCTTGGGACGATTTCACTGCAAGATTCAAGACAAAGTACTATAGAGTTGTGGCACGGTTTGAGCTACAACAGAAGTTTATCAACCTCAGGCAGGCCGGCAAGACTGTAGATGCTTATGCAGCGGAGTTCTGCAGATTGAGTAGATTCGCCCCAGAGATGGTAGCAACAGAGAGCCAGAGGGCCATGAGGTTTCAGCAAGGGTTTCATCTTGAACTCTTGCAATTGATAGAGGGGCACAATTACCAGACTTTTGACGAAGTATTGACGGCAACTCGAAGGCATGAGATCACCATTCAGAGGCTTGCGGCGAGGACTGGGGGTCAGAAGAGATCCCACAGTCAGATTGAAGGAGGAGGGGGAGCAGCGCCCCGAACAACAGCACCATCCACTGGCATTCGTATCCACGATGTGGCGATACGAGGACCAGCACCACCACCCAGGCAGCAGCAACAGCAACAGAGAAAGAACCAGCAACCCCCGGCAGGCTGCACTTATTGTGGGAAGATGGGACACACTAGAGATGTGTGTCGGACATTGAATGGACTGTGTCTGATATGTGGAAATCCAGACCATCGGGTTACCACATGTCCCATGAATTCGAGGTCAGGAGGACCAGGGCAACAGTTTCTTGCTCTGCCAGCACCAGGGACAGGCCAGTATCGAGGACCAGCGATGCCAGTAAGGCCGTTGGCACAGCGTCCGTTAATGCCGCAGGCTCAGATGTTTCGGCAGCAGGGGCCGCCGATGCAGCAACACCAGTATAGACCACCCCAGCACCATCAAGGAAGGGGCCATCAACAACATCAGGCTAGGCCGCAGCATGGAAACCAACAAGGAGGTCGAGGGAAAGCATTCACTCTGTCCTTGGAGGAGGCATTGGCATCGGGAGATGTTGTGGCAGGTAACATTCTCGTCGCCTCATATCCCGCAGTAGCATTGTTTGATTCGAGAGCATCCCACTCATTTATATCTGCACAATTTACGACACGACTAGGAATGGAGTTCGAGGCATTGCCAGGGAGGTTGAATATACTCACTGGTAATGGGCTCGTAGGAGTTAGTAGAGTTATTTTAGCATATAGCGTTGTAGTATGCGGGCATCCTTTACCCGCCCGGTTGATAGAATTTCCTGTTGAAAATTTCGACGTTATCTTAGGCATGGACTGGCTGAAAGACAGTCATGCGACAATAGATTGTCGTAGAGGGAGTGTATCTTTTGATATTCCAGGCATGAAGAGATTCACCTTAGTCAGATCAGGGGCAACTCAGCAAGAGCAGGGAGTAGTAACGGCAATGGAAGAAGTTCAGATTCCGAAGGTAGTTGAAGAGTTTCTAGACGTATTTCCTGAAGAACTTCCAGGTCTACCACCAGTTAGAGATATTGAGTTTAGTATAGAATTGGCACCAGGAACTAAACCGATATCAGATCGAGTTTACAGAATGGCGGATTCAGAGCAGGCCAAGGTATATCAGCACATAGAGAAACTGAAGGAGAAGAAGTTCATCCAAGCTAGCGTGTCGCTATGGACAGCACCAGTGGTACTTGTGGGGAAGAAGGATGGGTCATCCAAATTGTGCATTGACTACAGGAAGCTTAACGCGGCAACAGTGAAGAACAAGTACCCACTACCCAGGATCGACGACTTATTTGATCAGTTGAGCAAAGCTAGGGTTTTCTCCAAGATAGATCTTCGTTCAGGGTACCATCAGGTGAGGGTTCGGAAGGAAGATATTCCCAAGATAGCATTCAGGTCGAAGTATGGGCATTATGAATTCTTAGTAATGCCGTTTGGTTTGACCAATGCTCCAGCGATATTCATGGATTTGATGAATCGCATCTTTATGCCATACTTAGACCAGTTTGTCGTTGTGTTTCTTGACGACATTCTTGTATATTCTGCCAGTGAAGAGGAGCATGAAGACCACCTCAGGAAAGTGTTGCAGGTTCTGAGAGAGAACCAGTTGTATGCCAAGCTCAGCAAGTGTGAGTTTTGGTCGGATCACATTTCATTTTTGGGTCACATCATATCAGGAGCTGGAGTAGCAGTAGATCCTAAGAAGATAGAAGCAGTAGAGAGTTGGCCAGTACCCAAGACCGTAGCAGATGTGCGGAACTTCTTGGGATTGGCAGGATATTACAGAAAGTTTATGTCAGACTTTGCAAGGCTTTCAGCACCCATGACCCGCTTGACCCGGAAGGATGTACCATTCGTTTGGTCGGCAGAATGTCAGGCATCATTCGAGACTTTGAAGCAGAAGTTGATATCAGCACCTATTCTTACATTGCCAGTTGGACCCGGAGGTTTTACAGTATATTGTGATGCGTCAGGTAAAGGACTTGGATGTGTCCTTATGCAACATGGGAAGGTGATAGCATATGCATCTAGGCAGCTTCGGGACCACGAGAAGAATTATCCAACTCATGATTTGGAATTAGCGGCAGTAGTGTTTGCTCTGAAGCTATGGAGGCATTACTTATATGGTGACCGAGTGAAAATGTACACAGACCATAAAAGTCTGAAGTACATCTTTACTCAGAAAGAACTAAACATGAGGCAGAGAAGATGGCTGGAGTTGATCAAGGATTATGACGTGGAGCTTCAGTATCACCCAGGCAAGGCTAATGTAGTAGCAGACGCTCTTAGCAGAAGAGCCGGCGCATTTATGTTGACAACACAGAGGCATATTTTAGAAGACCTTCAGGAAATGGGCATCGAAGTTATACTTCCCAGTGATGTAGGAGTTCTAACAAGTCTGCAAGTTCAATCCGACTTGGTAGGCAGGATCAAGGCAGCTCAGGCACAGGACCCAAGGATTCAGAAGCTTAGGGTAGAATGTGAGTCAGGACTCAGGAAGGAGATGAGAATTCATGAAGATGGTACACTTAGGTTTGGATCGCGTCTATGTGTGCCTAGTGGAGATATCAGACAGGAGGTTATGGCAGAAGCTCACAGTTCTCAGTATTCTATTCACCCAGGAGGGACCAAGATGTACCAAGATATCAAGCAGCATTTCTGGTAGAACGGGATGAAGAGGGAGATAGCTAGATTTGTTTCCCGTTGCTTGGTATGTCAGCAAGTGAAGGCAGAACAGCAGAGGCCAGCTGGGTTATTGCAACCGCTTCCTATTCCGGAATGGAAATGGGAGCATATTGCGATGGACTTTGTGACCGGTTTACCGAGATCACCAAGTGGTAAGGACACTATTTGGGTGATAGTTGACCGACTTACGAAGGTAGCACACTTTCTTCCTTTCAGAGTAGGACAATCTACAGAAAGTTGGCAGAATTGTATATGCAACAGATAGTCAGGCAGCATGGAGTCCCTGTCAGTATTGTGTCGGATCGAGATACCCGCTTTACATCGCATTTCTGGAAGAGCTTACATCATAGTCTGGATACCAAGTTAAGATTTAGCATGGCTTACCATCCACAGACGGATGAGCAATCAGAAAAAACAATTCAGACTTTAGAAGACATGTTGCAAGCTTGCACTCTAGATTTTGGAGGGTCTTGGGAGAGTCACCTGTACTTGGTCGAGTTCTCATACAACAATAGTTATCAAGCCAGTATCCAGATGGCGCCATTTGAAGCACTATATGGTAAGAAGTGCAGGTCACCGCTTGCATGGGACGATATCGGGGAGAGGAAGATGTTAGGCCCGGAAATGATTGTTCAGACGGTTGAAATGGTTAAGGGAATTAGAGAGCGACTTCGAGTTGCGCAGGATCGGCATCGTCATTGGGCGGACCAGCATCATAGGCCGTTAGAGTTCTCTGTTGGGGACCACGTATTCTTGCGGATCTCACCTACTCGTGGGGTCATTAGATTTAGCGTTCGCAGGAAATTGAGTCCGCGGTACGTGGGCCCATTTGTTATCCTTGATCGGGTAGGCGATGTTGCTTATCGTTTATCACTCCCACCTTCGTTATGAGAGGTGCATGACGTGTTTCATGTATCTCAATTACGTAGGTATGTATCGGACCCAAGCCATGTCCTCGATCACTCTGAGCTGGTTGTTGGTACCAACCTGTATTACAAGGAACAGCATGTGCCCATTTTGGACCGAAGAGAGAAGATACTCAAGAACCGAACAATTAGTCTTGTCCGTGTTGCTTGGGGTCATCACTCCTTGGAAGAGTCAACGTGGGAACGTGAGGATGATATCCGATCACGGTATCCACACTTGTTTGACTCACAAGGTATATCTTTTTCTGTATACCTTGATTGTCCTGATTCTTCATGCTTATTGCCTTATGGGTAGAATTGCTTGATATCGTAGATTGATGGATTTACATATATGTTACTTGCTATGGACATTGTAAAATGATTGCTTGATTGAATTGCTTGTACTTAGATTGGTTTAGCCCCGATGTTTCTATCTTGCTTGAATTTGAAATTCCGATGACGAAATTTTTTCAAGGTGGGTAGAGATGTCACTCCCCGTTTCCAGAATGCGTATTTTAATACGTATATTGCTTGAATGTATTTATTTAATATTTATCATGTATTATCCTATATTTAAATTCCTTTAAGTTCATGTTAATTAATTATCTGCTCTTTAATTTTCATGTTAATTAATTTCCTGCAATTTTATTATCTGCATTTTACTTTCTGCAATTTTATTCTCTGCTTTAGCTAGTATTTAGGTTCGGCTTGGTTCGGTTTGATGAGTTGGTTCATCATGAACCCATTGGACCCCCACCTACCACCACTCCTCCTATTTAAGCCCCCATCTCCTTTCTCTCTCTTCATAACTTTCCTTCTCCATTACTTTTTCTTCTCCATTACTTCTTCTTCTTCTTCCTCATCACCACCACCACCTACCAGCAGTAGCAGTAGGCAAGTACAACTTGCTTCTACATGAGAACCCATTTTTATGGTTCATTTGTCTTCCTCTTGTGATTCTAAGAGAGTTTAGTTCTTAGCATTTTTGATTTCTATGGCTTGTTTTCTCTAGATCTAAGTAGTTGTATTTCGGTTGTTCATGGGTTTTGGTCCACCAAGCTGGTGTGTATTTCTGGCACTGGAACGAAGGCTCCATAGGACTTGGAGTTTGGGAGATGTTGTACGCTCACGTTCTTACGTGCTCGCGTAAACATCAGCCCTTCACGCACACGTTCTTACGTGTCAGCGTGTATTTTTAGTCACGCACACGTTCTTACGTGTCAGCGTGTGTTTTTGGTCACGCACACGTTCTTACGTGTCAGCGTGTATTTTTAGTCACGCACACGTTCTTACGTGTCAGCGTGTGTTTTTAGTCACACACACGTTCTTACGTGTCAGCGTGTATTTTTAGTCACGCACACGTTCTTACGTGTCAGCGTGTATTTTTAGTCACGCACACGTCTTTACGTGTTTGCGTAAATTTCTTGTCACGCTCACGTTCTTACGTGCGTGCGTGTATTTTAGTCACGCTCATGTCTTTGCATGCGTGCGTGACTTTTGAGTTACGCTCACATCTTTGTATGCGTGTGTGAATTTCTTCTCACGTTCACGCTGTGCGTGCGTGAATTACCGTTCACGCTATGCGTGCGTGAATTACCCTTCATGCTCACGCTGTGCGTGCCAGCATGAACCACTCTTCACGCTCACGCTGTTTATACGCTCACCCCTTCATGCTAACTTAGCGTGACTTGTTAGTCTTAGCATAGACTTCTTGCATGACTTGTTGGCCTTAGCATAAACTTGTTGGCGTGACTTCTTGACCTGGGTGTTTCCATTGTTCTATAATTTATTCATCATTATGCCTTTGCATGAACTCGATAATCTTAGCATGTTAATATTTTAATACATATGGTTGTGTACTAGTGCCCTGTGTCTTGATTGGTTCATGATACCCAGTAGGGCCGGAACTTAACCATGAGAGTTATAGACTCGACCCTATTGAATACTAAATGACTTTCATGCCTTGCTACCATTGATAATGATGGCTATCTTGACTAAAATTGATCATGCGTTCCTAGTTGGAACTAAGAGACTGGCTAGTCGTCTTATTGAATTGAATGAATGAGACACGTTCATGTTATGAACTATTGTAATCGACTGGCTGATCCCGAATATTAACATACATGCACATGCAGACTTCAATCTATTTATTTATTTATTTACTTATTTATTTTACAAAAGAAGCATGTGTACTTTATGGTCAAGGCATGATTATTCCGTGGTTAGTTTGGATTGTTGCATTACGCTATGTAAGACCTGCAACCTAACCGCACTGGTATCGTTGTAGAGTTGTGCATATCGTACCCCGTACGAAAGTACTCATTTGAATGACCATGATCCACGGCATGGGATTTCACTCAAACGTAGGGACTATTAAGTTAAATAAAATAAATGATGGCATGGAGAGAATGGATTCCCGAGTTCTTACATGGCAGCCCCCTTGGGACGAGTAGTACCCGACGGGCCGGCTGGTTCCCACAGGTACTGTAAATCTGCCACACGGGCAGGGAGCGGTATCTGCTTATATTATTATTGTATATTGTATATTGATGACGGGCGTCCCGCTGGGACTCGTCTAATTCATGCATGGCGCAATTGATTGACTGGATAGACTAGCCTTGCTCGCACATGGTAAGAACTGAGGAATCTTTATTGCATTATTCCAGGATAACTTGGAACTCACAATAGCAAGCCGTAGAAATTGATTGGCCGTTTAAATTAATTTGTTTGTGTACTGTACCTACTCTGTCGCCTAACTGAGATGATCAGAATATCAGGACATGACGGGCCAACTTCTGTCCTTGTTTGGTTGGGAGGTTGGTTCGAAGTATCGTGATGTTATGTGAATCCTAGTGGAAAGCAGAGATCTATTATTATATTCTCTTACTTTCTGGTTTTAGTTCTCATGTCGTGCTTCCTTGTGGTACTTGCTATTAGAGGTCTAACCTCTCTGGTTTTGCATGGCCAGATTTAGAGCCGGTTTTCGAGGATCCAGCTTACTTCCACCTCCAAGATGGTCAATACTAGAGGAATGATCGCAGGAGGACTCGAGTGGGTTCCTTACTTCACCACTCGTTTTGTTGTTTACTTTATACCTTAGCCGTTTGGCACCGACATGTTAGTCGGATTATCTTGTACTTACTTTTGCATAATTGTAATTAAGTCAGACTGTAGCTGATAACAATTGTGTACACTTTGCTATATCATCTGGCTATGTTTTGTAAAGCCAGATCTCAAGAACATTTTGACTGAGCGTTTGGGACGCCTTACTGCTTTATCTTACATGTTCTCTATTTTTGTTTCCTTGTTCGAATGATTGAGACAATAGATGTGAAGTGACCATAGCAAGACTTTTATGTAGTATGCACCCCCTCGTCTGGTTAGACAGTATTGATCGTACTATACGGTATTCATCTACCCGTAATACGTAGCTGGCTGAGTCATTCCCCCGCTCTCCAGTATTCTGGTTCTGGGACGTGACATTATGAGTTGTGTTTCTTAAGATGACCCTAATGATGGAATTTGGATTCATATATATAGGTAGAGAGAGGGAACGAATTTCCTCATTCGTGCAATCTTTCATCCAAGGTGCAACTATTCACCAAAATTTGCAACCGTCCATCAAAGTAACAAATGGTAGAAATCTTCTACATCAAGGTGCAACTATTAAAAAAAGTCCTTGATTACTGATTGGTGCATGGTTGAGAAAGAAACAACTCTACAAAACCCTACCAAGTATCAGGGACACAAATGCCTCAAAAATACCTACTCGTGGCAATCGTACGATGAGAAGAGCTCCTTTCTAGAGAAAGGGATAAGCATTCGGTTTATTTGATTTCAGCCAAACTAAATTAATCAAAACCGAATTAACTGAAATTCTAAAAGTCAAAACTGTAACGTTTTGGTTTATTCGATTTGTTGAGTCGGGCTATGTCTAGGGGTGAGCATCGGTTCGGTTCGGTTCAAACCGAACCGAATATGTGAAAACCAAAATAACTGTAAACCGTATTTCTCAAAACCGAAAACCGAACCGTTTTTATAAAAACCGAACAAAACCGAACCGAATTAATTCGGTTCGGTTTTCGGTCGGTTCGGTTTCATGGACCAATGTGCATGGCCTTCAAGTTTTTAGCAAAATGAGCCTATTTAAATAAAAAAAAATTTAAAAAATATATGACATTATTGTATTTATGAATTGTTATATTACATAGAGTGAAAGATATTAGTATATATAGATTGAGGGTAGATAGAGAGAGTGCTCAAAGAAGCACCGACATAGAATAGGAGAAGAGAGTGCGCTCAGTTAGGGATTAATAAACATTAGTATATGTATATTGTGGGTAGTTTGATAAATTACTAAATCTAAATCGGTTTTCGGTTCGATTTTTCGGATGAAGAACCGAAAACCGAACCGTTATTTCAAATTTTCAAAATTTTAAACCGTAAACCGAACCGATAACCGAAAAAACCGAACCGTTTGTCATATTTCGGTTCGGTTCGGTTCGGTTTTCGGTTTTCAACCGTTATATGCTCACCCCTAGTTATGTCTATTCTTTAATGGGTTCGTTTCAAAGTTGAGATCGTGATTAAATAATATTAAAAATTATAATTTTTGTACATGTATTTGTTGTATTTTAAAATTGCGTGTAAAGTTGGACAGTTGTTCAATTATCAAAATTGGACTCCAAAACACACATAATATGTTTTCAGAGTATACACATTTTTAATCCCAAAATATGTATAGAATTAAGGGTATTTGTATAATTTTATAAGTCTTATTCGGTTTTCGATTTTAGACCGGAATCCAAAAGTGAAGCCAAATAAGATATTTTAGTATTTTTAAAACCAAAATCGAATCAAATTTTTTTCAAACCAAAGTGCATCTCTTATTCGGTTAGATTCGGTCTAAAACCGAATAATGCTCACCCCTACTCATCTCCACTCCACCCAAAGTAGGGGTGAACGTTCGGTTTATTCGGTTTCAAGTTTCAACCGAATCGAAATAGCCAAAACTGAATAAACTGAAATTCTAAAAATCTAAAACCGAAATCAAACCGAAATTAGCCAAAATCGAAACCGAACTGAATAACGATTTGGTTTATTCGGCTTATTCCGTTGGACTATTTCTATTTTATAATGGATAGGATCCAAAATTGAAATCATGGTGAAATAATATTAAAATTATAATTTTTATACACACATTTATTGTATTGTTATACTAGTTGTTATATTACCAAAATTTGGTTTCAGAGCATAAATATAATTGTTACTTTTAAATATACACATTTAGCTTAAAAATATTGATGTAAATGTACAAGTCTTATTCGGTTTTTGGTTTTTGACCGAAATTGAAACCCAAAACCGAATAAAAAAATTTAGTATTTTTAAAACTGAAACCGAACCTATTTACCTCCTCGATAATAGCATACATCTTGGCTGCTGATGACTGGTCAGCCCTTGGGCTTGTCGTCTTGGCTAATAATATTCATAGTCATTTTATTTGTCTATAACAAGTTCCGCTAAAGCCTAAAATCTGAAAGTTGTTCATTTACTGATAAATTGTGCAACTGGAAAACTTGTGTGATCTCATAGTGCGAACAAGAGCATGATTCCATAGCAGGGTCAGCGTTGCAAGTAAATGCAACATTTATTAAAACCAAAGTACCAAAGAAGAAACAAAGACAACATTAACTAAACCCCCAATTGAAAGTCACCAAAATCAAATATTCAAATCACCAGGAACAAGGAAATCATCACCTCAGTTTAATGCACCAGCCTTGCTCTGCCTTGCAAGCTTGGTCCACTCGGTATGGAACGACCCAGGGCGATCAATCCTCTCGTACGTGTGGGCCCCGAACAGGTCCCTCTGCGCCTGCACCAAGTTCGCCGGGAGCCTCGCCCTCCTGTAAGTATCAAAATAAGAAAGGCTGGCGCACATACCAGGGGTACTAATCCCCGACTCGATGGCCAAGCCAACTACTCTTCTCCACGCACCCTGGCGTTGTACCATCTCCCTTGCAAACTCCGGGTCCACGATCAAGTTGGGAAGACCCCGATTCCTCTCATAAGCCTTCTTGATCCTATCAAGAAACCTAGCTCTTATTATGCACCCACCTTTCCAAATCCTCGCCAGCTCCCCCAAGTTGAGGTTCCAACCTTTTTCCTCACTTTTTGCCCTAATCAAGTTCATTCCTTGGGCGTAGCTGCATATCTTCGATGCGTACAGAGCCTGTCGCACATCATCAATCAGACGCTTCTTATCAACCGATCTCAAAGTTGATGTCTCGAGCCCGGCCTGATCAAGAATGCTTGCAGCATTCACCCTCTCGTCCTTCAATCCACTGAGGAATCGACCATCGAGAGAAGCAGCAATTGTGGGTGCAGCGATTGAGAGCTCTGCTGCTTGCTGCACAGTCCATTTGCCTGTACCTTTCATCCCAGTCTTGTCCAATATCTTATCCACCAACTCACCCTCACCATGCTCATCCCTAACCTTGAAAATATCTGCAGTGATCTCTATCAAGAAACTCTCAAGCTCCCCCCGATTCCATTCAGCAAAAATATCAGCCAGTTCTTGATTCGACAATCCGCCAACAGTCTTCAGAACATCATAAGCTTCGGAAATCAGCTGCATATCTCCATACTCAATACCGTTATGGACCATCTTAACAAAGTTTCCTGATCCTCCCTCCCCGATGTAGGTCACACATGGGCCATCATCAACCTAAACACAGTTACAGAAACATCAATCCTAGATTATCCACAATAGCTGAAATGTACAGAATTCAGGGAAGTACAATAAATTGGCTAAAAACCATTTGCTAAAAGGACGCATAGGAAATATGCTCCGTGTTCTAGTGCACAAGAAATAATCACAAGAGTAAATCATAAAAGATAGCAGTGGCATCATGATATAAGTACAGTGATCATGGTTAAATAACAATATTCAATCACTTAGAATATAAGCAGTATCATGTCTGTTTTACAAATTAAATGGAGCAACACTAAAAAAAAAGAGAATTACTTTTTTTTAGAGAGAATTCACCAGATCCAGTGAATCTCACTTCACAACCAGATTTTTAAAAGTTCATTAATTTGATGCCATAGGGTTCTCGGATGAACATGTTGTGGTGTTTATCCCTTGTCTGTCCTGGATCATTGCGATGCAAAGACCCAGGAAAGTAACTAGGAAATCATGCAAACATTCTAAGAAGTATAAAATCTTCAGATATCAATCCAGGAAATTCACAGTAAAGCATGCTAAAATAATAGGATATCAGTTGTAACAGCAAATGGTCACAGTATTCACAAACACTCGGGCTAACCAACAATAAATGCTACATAATAAGTCCTTTGAGAATAATACAGCTAGAACCTTGGAACTAAAACTACAAAGAGTATCCACAAGGATAATGCTGGATTAGAGAAATTAGTTGAGGGAAATTTAGGTCAGCTAAGTGGTGCCTTTCATAAAGGTCCTGTCATAATGAATGCCCAAATAATTAGAAAATAAATCAGCTAAAAGTTGTGACTTTATAGTGGACAACTGTAAATAACCAGAGATCTAGACTTGCTTACAATATAACAGCACACAACAAGATAATTGTTAGAAAAAAAATATTTCACCCTCAAACCCTCACTAAAATTTTATAGTTTTGGTGAAGTAGCCGAGACTTTGACTGACATGGTATCATCGCACATTTTAAGCCATTTTATAAGAAATATACTGTTGTGTAAAACCAGCTCTCTTTCCAAAATGGGCCTTTGACATGTGTGGAGTGTGTTAGAATATAAATATTTAACCTCAACCCTCACTAAAAACTACCGAGTTTTTGTGCAATAGCAGAAACTTTAACAATAATTGCTCTCTATAGCAACAAATACTCGGGAGATAACTTGAGATATACAACTTACGTATCTGCCCCTAAATATTTCACAAAAAAAATCAGGAATAGTCCAGATGAAATTGAGAGTCAACACCTGTAGGTTAGTGGTCACCAGAAACTTTGGAGCACCAAATGAATAATGAGACTTCTATACCTCTAGGTTAGTGGTCACCAGAAACTTTGGAGCACCAAATGAATAATTAGACTTCTATACCTGCCACCTTAAATAGGATATCTTAAATAACTAAATAGAAATATAATATACTGTACACAACCATCACAAAAAACACATAATACCAAATAATAACTTGGAAAATAACTTGAAATGACCTAGCTACAAGACTATTAAATAATTAATCAAAGTAAAAGTTAGGCTATGAACTCCGATAACAACCTAGACGAGGATTGAGACTTCTATAGCCATGCAACAACTTTATTAATAATACTACATAACCTGCTATAGGCATTCCCCTTATACATGTAGAGCCACATTCAACAAGACAGATTTTCAGTAATCCACACCATAGTTGTCAAAGGTGCGCTTAGGCGTGCCTAGGTGCAAGTCATGGTGTGGCGCACATCTAGTGCCTCAAATGCTTATAGCAAGGCAATTTTCGATAGGCGCTCATATGGCACGCGCCTTTAGGGTTTGGGTATAGACGCAAGGCGCAGAAAAGTAGCGTCATTTGGTTCTCTTCCCTCTTTCTTTTTTTAAAGATTTATTTGTTGTTTTGGTGGTGTTGTTTGTTTCCCTTGCTTTTTTGAATATTTTCTGCATTTGAATTTCCTCTGAAATGTTATGAATTATTGAAAAATCCTGAAAATGGAAAAAAAAAAAAAAATCAAAGAACTTCTAAAGTCAGTAGACTCTAATTCTCATAAAATTAAAATCTTTTTGCTTACTCTCTGTGTCTGGATTGGCAAGGGTCTCCTTGGGCTTGGTTTGTGATTGTTGTAGCTTTTCAAGGAGTAGAAAAGCAGTTTTTGAGAGAGACCTTCCATATTTGCTTTCAAATTTTGTTCCAAGGTTCACAGTATCGGTATCAGACCCTTCTTATGAGTATCGAAACCGTTGATATCGGTGGTTGGATCGCGGTATCAGATTTTTTTGGTATCGAAAAATACATAGTAATAAATTATTAAAATTTTAGAAAAATATTTTATATATTTAGGCATAATTTTAACTATTTCATGTGTTATTTTTTTAGTAATTTTGAAATTAAATAAAATAGTAGTTACCCTTACTAATTGGTTTACCTACGATAAATAAGTTTTCTTTTACATGTTTTTACAACCTTACTATGCTTTTACACCCTTAGTGGTTGATCTTTTTGGTTCAATTTTCTTTGTCGCATTGACTGAAAACGACCCCAATGTCGGTATCGGTATCGATCAATATAGGATCAACATGCCAAACCATATCGGTATCGACCTTATCGGATCGGTATCAGCCGATGCTGCAAATGATGGATTTAACCAAGATTTCAAAATAAAAACATAGAAAATGATAAAGTTTTGATTATGTCTTTCAAAAAAGAAAATATTTTGTACACTCCTCCATTTTGTGGAGCAATGGTGGATGTCCCTTCTCAACTTTTAATTTTTTCCAATACTTATTTTCAAATAAAATCATACAATCTTCTATTTTGTACATATAATATGCACAATTGTACGCCCTTCCCAACTTTTAATTTTTTTTCTAACACTTAATTTTAAATACAACAATATAAAATTCAAAAAGGTACACGCTATATGCCGAACCTTGCGCTGAGACGCTAGGAAACCTTTGCGTCGAGGCGCTAGGAAGCCTTTGTGCCTTTCTGCGCCTTGCGCCGTGAACAACTATGATCCTACAGTTAACCATTCCTACGGAAATTGCTCAGTTCGACTTATTGACTAATATTTATGACAAAATTCACGTCTGAATTTAAAATTTGCGTACAAGTGCTGTGGTATAGTAGAAAACGATGGTAGAAAACCAGTCCAGATGGGAATGTGGAACTACTATGAATACACCACCTAAAAGATGGTTATCTCAAATGCCCACATACAGGATATCTTTAACCCTAGTAGCATGCAACAAGACAAAGAATTACTACAGCAAATGTCCAGGAGATGCCTGGGATACAGTACCCACTACTGCTGCTATAAATTTCAATAATTATTTGTCTCTATTTGTGATAATTCATATGAAAAACAAAATCTCTAAAGCAGTGTTGTGACTCAATAAGCTATATAATAAAATGTAGAGATTTTCCCTACTAAATATCAGCAAGCTACAGGGAATTTATGTACATGAATAAATATTCAAGAGAGAACTTCCACATGAGAGTTGTAGAATAATATAGAGATACTTACAGAAATATAAGCTGGGTGAGAACTTCATGATACTTCCATACGTATATTTAGAAGAGATTATTTCACTTTCTTAGCAAAATATTTAAAAATTAAGAACATCACAGGACATCTTTCACCAATATTCAAAAAGATACAGTTGTTTCACACCCGGTGTTGTCAAACAGTCTTACGAAAAGTGCACCTAAGGTGCTATAAACCATGTATCGTCCGAGGTGCAAGAAATGTTGGAAATATTTACTTTTATCTCCTTTAATAATCTGCAGACAAAATAAACAAAAATTAAAAGTTACCGGCCTCCGGGGAAGTCGCACACGTAGCACTGCCCTAGGAGTTGATTCGGGTCTATGTGCAGACTTTGTCCGAAAGCTCCTAGTGGTAAAACCCCCGCTCTACCGGTATCCCGTCGTCGCACACAACTCGGGGAGATTGACCCGAACTTAGCTTTGCCCAGAAGATAGAAAAAATCAGAATGAAAGTGGATGATGGAATAAATTTTGTAGAAGGTATAGACAAATTTTAGAGAGTGGAAACTTTTTTTTTCTCTTTCAACAACACAAAGGAGGCATGCATAAATAGGAACCATGTCATAAAACCAATAAACCAATGGTCCTTTAATAGGGTATCAATGGTCCTTCAATAGAGTTTAATAGAAATAAAAGTGTGATAAGGAATAATAATGTGACCGTTTAGGAAGTTTAAGAAATGACACTCAATAGAATTTTAATGTGAATAAATGGGATAATAAAAAGAAGAAAATTGGTTTTTTTCATTAACAATTACAACAAGAAAAACCCAAATGAAGCAAGCCATCATTCTATTAAAATATTTACACACACGTATTGCAAAACCAAGAAAATACATAATTGCATAAACATATTGATTTAAGTTTCGATCAAAAATAGACTTTAAAAGGTTGAATTCATTGCTTACTATAGTACAAGATAAATCAGTTTCCTAAGCTAAAACCCACATGCATAAACATTAAGAAGCTTGGGTCCGATAGTTGAAGAAAGAGACTTCCACGTGATTTCTTCCAATAAATACTAATCCACTGAACACTTGTACCCTTTCTTTGCTAGTAAAGAACATAGATTTTACATAACTGTCAAGTGAAAGTACAGTTTTAGTCTTGTAGACAACTCACAATTGCTCTCTCAAAAAGTAAAATCTGAGAAGTCATTAACTCCGGCAGATTACAGCGTCTTAATAATCTAAAAATGAGGCACCTGAAGATGAATGAAGGCGTCTTCCTAACTAAAGATGAGGCACCTGAAGGGACATGAGGTGCCACGCCTCATTTTGCCTAGTCGCCCTCCTTGACAACACTGGTCTCGCTTATAGGCGCTTGCCTTGGCTGGTCTCATCTATTGGACAACAAGAATGAGAGAAATCTTGGACGAAATTTCCTATGATTGTTGCCAAAAATCTGTTATACACTAGAACAATGTGTTATTTCCTTGTGCATGCTGCTCGGTGACGGTACATCCCAAATTGGAAGAGAGTGAATGTATAGAGATTCATTAGTAAAAGACAGTTGAGACATGACAGCTGCCTTTCTAGCATAATTTGCAGTATCGGCAGATATTAATCCGATATGGCCGATATCGATACGGTTTGGCATGTCCCGATCCGATACCAACCGATACTAATACTGACCAATACCGTGGGATTTATTTTCCGGTCAATTCGGAAAAGAAAATTGAACGAAAAGACCAACCAGCAAGGGTGTGAAACCATAGTAAGGTTGTAAAAACATGTAAAAGAAGAAAACTTATACATCACTTAAACCAATATTCAACGTGACTACTATTTCATTCAATTTCAAAACTACTAAAAAACAACAATGACAATACTTAAAATTACGCCTAAATGTATAAAAAAAACTCTAAAATTAAATAATTATTTGCTTTCCGGTGCCATAAAATCCGATTCACCGATTCGAAACCACTCATACTACCGATATCGCTGATCCCGATACTCATGGAAAGGGTCCGATACTAATTCCGATACTGTGAACCTTGTCTAGTGCCAACAAATATTCATGAAATAATTTGAGATACACTTCTTAGTTCTTATTGTAGTGTCCCGCTCCTCGCGATTCACTATGTAATACATGTGGCTTGTTGACTCGGTCTTGACTAAGTATTGGAGAAACCTTGCCGGTATCGATTGATAACAAGACGAAATGCAATGAAGCTTTCCAACTCATTGATCGGCTTCTATTAGAATGAGTCCAAGTGTTTTCGTTGGATGTTTCTCGTTGCTTGATTTTGATAAATGTGTTTTTGTGTTGGTTTTCAATGATTGGTTTCATTGTTTGCTTCCATCGCATTTCGTATTCATTTCGAATCTTGAGAGAAAGCGGTCGAAATATGCTAATCAAATGTTGATGCAAATGTAGAACGATTAAACAGGATGTAATCATTACGTGAAGCCCTCCTTTTTTCGAATATGATTCATTCAGTGAGTTGTTTTGACCGGACAATCCTTTATCTTCACGCCTTAACAAAAATGATCTCTAGTCCACTCTTTTGTTGCGTCCCTTTGATTAATGAACCGTAACAACAAAAGATAAACCAATAGAAATGAATTACATATTGGAATTATTAGAACTGTTGGTGTACTTATTCCGAGTAATATGAATGCATGTTCCTTTATAAGTATGTTCTAAATGCTAGACATGTATAGAAGAACTGTATCTATTGCAATGAATGAGAAGTGAATGAAAAGAAAGGAGTTATGGCTACGTAACAAGAAGGAAAGCCACCAATGAACGTGTCGTTTAACTGTTGCACTGTTAAGATTTATTTGATTGTGTTGGCCCATTTCCTAATGGTCACACCCGATTTTGATAAATCAACAAACGACTTAAGTCAATACACAAAATAAACAAACTGTTGCTAACATTTCATGTCAAGTGAAATCAATATCAAATAGCATACTACAACATCCGCAAGCATGTAAATCATCATCCCGAAGCTTTTATGCACTGGAAACAGTCTGAGCCATTTTACAGTTTATGTATTTTATCCTTTATCGAGTCTAAAATACAAATTGTAAAATCGACCGAGTATTACTGGCTTAGGTTATTCACAGTCCACAAACAAAAATAAGCCTACCTACTTATCCCAAAAGTCCACAATTCCAAAAAGCCCAAAACCTATGCAAATTTGGTTCTTTTCTTACTGTTCTGACCAAGCAAAACTCTGACAGAACTCTGACCGAGTTCGGCCCGAGTTCGGTCTAGGTTATTTGAAATTCACTTCCTACCAAATTTGCATCCAACGTTCGTATGCGAAATCCCTGCATCCGAACTCTGCCCGAGTTCGCTTCTCAAAAACACCTATAAATAGAAGAGAAATTTCCTTTTCAAATCACTCATTTTTTTTCTTCTCTTTATCTATTCCTAAAGTGTTTTTCAGTGTTCTAAAGCTTTCATACTCCACCTATACATCTCTTAGCCAAAGCCAGTAATATCGATTCGATTTAGAGTTCTTTGGTTCTCAGAGTTGTAAAGAGGTCGTTCAAATTCAGAAATCATTTCTGTTCTAGGAGCTGGTCGTGCGCTCGTCACCAAGCACGATATTGTAAAGTCGGTCGTGCACTTGTCACCAAGCACGGTGTTGTAAAGAGACTGCAAGCTCTCAATTAGCTTGTGAATAGTGGATTAACAGCAGGCAAGAGTACCTGCGACTGGATTAGTCCTCCAAGAGGAAAACCAGTATATATCGCGATGTCCACTGAATTTGATTCTCTGATATCTTGCTACATTTATTTACTGTTTCTTTATTCACTGCCATAGTTATCTGCTTTTAATTTTTAATTGGTGATTATTGTCCGCTGCACTTGCACTCACTCTATTCAACCCCCCCCCCCCTCTAGAGGTGCTCAACGGTCCTATAATTGGTATCAGAGCAGGTTATATTCTAATATAACAACCTCAGAGAGTATATATGGCAGACGTAAAATCAATATTCAACGGTGAAGGGCAATCCACAAATAAACTCCCACTATTTGATGGAACAAACTATACTTACTGGAAAACACGAATGACATTCTTCTTAAAGTCTCTTGACTTTGATATTTGGTCTATAGTTATTAACGGTTACAAGAAACCGGCACCTACAGTAGTCGATGGCGTACTTACAGACAAGCCTCATGATAAATATACAGAGACAGAAAAAGTAAAGGCTAGTCTAGATACACGTGCCATCAATGCACTGTTCTGCGCAATTGACAAGACGGAGTTCAATCGAGTTTCAACCTGTAAGACGTCTCGTGAGATTTGGAAACTTCTTGAGGTAACTCATGAAGGTACTTCCCAAGTGAAGGAATCCAAAATCAGCAGAATAACACAGGAATATGAATCTTTCAAAATGAAACCTGGCGAGTCAATTACACAGATGTTCACTCATTTCCTTGATATTACTAATCCTTTGCAATCTCTTGGTAAGGATTACAGTAATCACGAGAAGATCAGAAAAGTGCTACGGGCTCTAACCAAGAACTGGAACCCAAAGACAACTGCAATCATTGAAGAAAACGACCTCACCACAATGACTCTGAAAACACTTATGGACAAGCTAATAACCCATGAGCTGGACCTACAAGAGTTTGAAGAAGCAATCCCAAAAGATAAATCTATCGCCTTCAAAGCTCAAGCCAGAAGATCAACATGCAAAGATTCTGATGAAGAATCATCCAGTGGTGATGAACAAGCCCTGCTAGTGAAAAATTTCAGAAAATTCTTAAAGTTTGAAAAATCAAACAGAAAGAAGAAAGATGTCCATGAAAGCAATGAAGAAGAAACAATTTGCTTTGGATGCAAGAAGTCAGGGCATATGAAGGTCTGCCCAACTCCAAAGAAAAGCAGTCTATATGATAGATCAAGATCAAGCCGAAGAACAACAACTGGTCGAAAGTATGCAAATACAAGTATCTGGCATGAAAGTGATGCTAGTGAATCAGAGGAAGAAGATAGACCCTGCAGCACTGCAAATGTCTGTCTCATGGCTTTTGATAAGGTATCCTCAAATCCTTTATATAATGATTTTACTTTCGATGAGCTAGAAAATACCTTCAGCGAATTACTTGAAGAACACAGAAATGTGCTTGACAAGTATAAGCAATCTCGAAAAGAGGTCAAGGCATGCACAACCGAAGTAGCTAGACTGTCAAATATCATTGAAGATATTAGAGAGACATCTACTACTGGTAACACGGATGAGATAGCCAAGCTTAAAGTAGACTATCATGAGGCTATCCTCAAAATTGAAAAGAAAGAAAGAGACTATGCCAAGATACAAGAGTTATTTAATTGACAAGACGGAGTTCAATCGAGTTTCAACCTGTAAGACGTCTCGTGAGATTTGGAAACTTCTTGAGGTAACTCATGAAGGTACTTCCCAAGTGAAGGAATCCAAAATCAGCAGAATAACACAGGAATATGAATCTTTCAAAATGAAACCTGGCGAGTCAATTACACAGATGTTCACTCATTTCCTTGATATTACTAATCCTTTGCAATCTCTTGGTAAGGATTACAGTAATCACGAGAAGATCAGAAAAGTGCTACGGACTCTAATCAAGAACTGAAACCCAAAGACAACTGCAATCATTGAAGAAAACGACCTCACCACAATGACTCTGGAAACACTTATGGACAAGCTAATAACCCATGAGCTGGACCTACAAGAGTTTGAAGAAGCAATCCCAAAAGATAAATCTATCGCCTTCAAAGCTCAAGCCAGAAGATCAACATGCAAAGATTCTGATGAAGAATCATCCAGTGGTGATGAACAAGCCCTGCTAGTGAAAAATTTCAGAAAATTCTTAAAGTTTGAAAAATCAAACAGAAAGAAGAAAGATGTCCATGAAAGCAATGAAGAAGAAACAATCTGCTTTGGATGCAAGAAGTCAGGGCATATGAAGGACTGCCCAACTCCAAAGAAAAGCAGTCTATATGATAGATCAAGATCAAGCTGAAGAACAACAACTGGTCGAAAGTATGCAAATACAAGTATCTGGCATGAAAGTGATGCTAGTGAATCAGAGGAAGAAGATAGACCCTGCAGCACTGCAAATGTCTGTCTCATGGCTTTTGATAAGGTATCCTCAAATCCTTTATATAATGATTTTACTTTCGATGAGCTAGAAAATACCTTCAGCGAATTACTTGAAGAACACAGAAATGTGCTTGACAAGTATAAGCAATCTCGAAAAGAGGTCAAGGCATGCACAACCGAAGTAGCTAGACTGTCAAATATCATTGAAGATATTAGAGAGACATCTACTACTGGTAACACGGATGAGATAGCCAAGCTTAAAGTAGACTATCATGAGGCTATCCTCAAAATTGAAAAGAAAGAAAGAGACTATGCCAAGATACAAGAGTTATTTGTCATAGAGAAGAAGAAGCACTTAGTCACAGAGCAAAGACTCATTGATATGACCGCTAAATATGAAGAGTCTTATGCGGTTTCTAAAAAGTTAGAAATCACGTTAGGCAAACAGGCTAGACCTGTGACACAGCCTAAAATTAGTCCTAATGCTAAGCATACACCTAAGAGGACTAAAACACAGAAAGCACGTAAGAAACACGAATATCACCATGCTTTCACATATAGGTTTTCAAAGAAACCACATATGCATGTCAACACAAAATCAACTAACACGTTTTCAAAACTTACTTGCACGTACTGTGGTACTCATGGGCACATATCACAGTATTGTCTAGCAAGAAAGCTTGTTGACAATCACACACTGATTTGGAGACCTAAGACTAATCAATATGGACCCTCCAGTAAATGGGTACCAAAGGATTCATCTACTTGTTTTGTAGGTGGACCCTCAACCCTCTCATGCTAAAAGCAAGTGGATCCTCGATAGCGGATGTTCGCGGACACATGACTGGTGATGCATTTTTGTTCGCCACACTATCAATGAAGAAAGAAGGATACGTCTCCTTCGGAAACAACCTGAAAGGTGATATCATTGGAAATGGCATTGTTGGTATATCTCATTATCCTGTAATAAAAGATGTTTGTCTAGTTACGGAATTGAAACATAACCTACTGAGCATAAGTCACTTGGCAGATAATGGTTATGGCATCAATTTTGTAAAAGATAAATGTACAATATATGATATGTCATCTGGTAATCCCGTATATGAAGGGATTAGAGAAGACAATATTTATGTTTTCTTTCTAGAGAGTACTAATAATGCAGTAAGATGCCTAGTAGCAAACTTAGATGAAAGCTGGCTGTGGCATATGAGGCTAGGACATGCTAATATGGACACTATCTCACGGCTAAGCACTAAAAAGTTGGTAAAAGGACTCACTGAGATATCATTCAAGAGAGATATGGTATGTGTAGACTGTGAAAAGAACAAAGCACATAGATCTACACTTAAATCCATCAACGCTGTAAGCACTTCTAAACCTTTGCAGTTGATACATATGAATTTATTTGGTCCTAGTAGAGTCGCTAGTCTTGGTGGTAAGCTCTACGCCTTTGTTATTGTTGATGATTTCTCTCGCTTCACTTGGGTTTACTTTTTATCAAACAAAATTGATGCAATTTTTGAATTTCTGATCTTTGTAAAAAGGTACAAAACGAAAAAGGCTTCATGATTACTCGTATCCGAAGTGATCATGGTGGCGAATTCGTAAATACTGATTTCAAAAAGTTTTGTGATGATAGTGGATATTATCACGAGTTATCCTGTCCTAGAACTCCTCAACAGAATGGTGTTGTGGAGCGGAAGAACTGTACTATAAGCGAGATGGCCAGAGTCATGCTGAATCAGCACAATCTTCCTAAATACTTTTGAGCAGAAGCTGTAAGTACAGCCTGTCATATTTTAAATAGGGTGTTAATTCGACCTATCTCGAAAAAAATACCTTATGAACTTTGGTTTGGAAGAATTCCAAATATTTCATATTTTAAAGTTTTTGGATGTCGCTGTTTTATCCTGAACACCAAGAACAACTTGAAAAAGTTCGACTCTAAAGCAGATGAAGGGATATTTCTCGGATATGCTGCTAGGAGTAAGGGATATAGAATTTTCAATAAAAGATCTATGATTGTTGAATAATCCATTAACGTTACTTTTGATGAGCTCAATAGTCACAGATCTAGCGACAGTGATGATGAAAATGTACAAAAGTCAGAACCGATAAAAGTCCTGTAGAAGATCTGACTCATAGATTTGAATCATTGAAGTTCTTGCCAGATCATCCAGAGACGCTCATTATAAGTGATATATCAAAAGGTGTAAGTACACGCTCTTCATATAGAGATACTGAAATAGCAGCTAATGTAGCTTTAATTTCACAAGTAGAACCTAAGAATGTAGCAGATGCTTTTAATGATGATTTTTGGATTGATGCCATGCAAGAGGAACTTAATCAATTTGAGAGAAACCAAGTTTGGGAACTCGTTCCTAAACCTATTGGTCAATCGATAATTGGTACTAAATGGGTGTTCCGAAATAAATTAAGTGAAGATGGACAAGTTCTACGCAACAAAGCACGTCTAGTGGCACAAGGTTATAATCAAGAAGAAGGTATTGATTATGACGAGACATATGCTCCTGTTGCTAGACTAGAAGCTATCCGCATGTCCTGTGCATATGCATATTTTAATAATTTTAAATTATTTCAAATGGACGTGAAAAGTGCATTTTTAAACGGTTTTTTGAAAGAAGTTTTTGTGAAACAACCCCCTGGTTTTGAAGATTTTCAAAAACCTGATCACGTCTTCAAACTTAAGAAAGCACTCTATGGACTCAAACAGGCACCTTATGCTTGGTATGAACGCCTAAGTGCCTTCTTACTTGAAAATGGTTTTTCAAAAGGAAGAGTTGATACTACTTTATTTATCAAGTCTTTAGATGATGATATTCTTCTTGTGCAAATATATGTTTATGACATCATATTCGGATCTACTAATGAAAAACTTTGACAAGAGTTTGCTAAATGTATGCAGAGTGAATTTGAGATGAGTATGATGGGAGAGCTGAATTTCTTCCTAGGACTTCAGATCAAACAACACTCAAAAGGAACATTCATCAATCAAGCTAAATATACAAAGGACATACTGAAAAAATACGACTTCGACAATGTAAAGCCAATCGGAACTCCAATGGCTACATCAATAAAGCTTGACACTGATGAAAGTGGTAAACTTGTCGACCAACGTAAGTATCGAGGTATGATTGGTAGTTTATTATATTTAACTGCTAGTCGCCCTGATATTATGTTTAGTGTATGCATTTGTGCTCGATATCAGGCAAATCCTAAGGAATCACACTTATGTGCCGTTAAGCGTATCTTCCGATACCTTAAGGGAACTTCAACAGTCGGCTTATGGTATCCTAAAACCAAATCCTTCAACCTGATAGGTTACTCGGATGCGAATTTTGCAGTATTCAAAGTAGACCGTAAAAGTACCAGCGGTACGTGTCATTTCCTAAGAAAAGTCTTAGTCTCATGATTTAGCAAGAAACAAAATTTTGTATCACTATCAACTACTGAGGCTGAGTATATCGCCGCAGGACGATGTTGTGCTCAAATTTTGTGGATGAAGCAAACCTTAGAAGACTACAATCTGCACTACACTAAGATTCCTATTTATTGTGACAACACTAGCACTATTAACCTAAGAATCATATATGCCATTTACGCACAAAGCATATAGAGATTCGTCATCACTTTTTACGTGATCACCAACAACACGGAGATATTTGCTTAGAATTTGTTGACACAGATCATCAACAAGCAGACATTTTCACAAAACCACTAGCTGAAGACCGCTTTAATAATCTGCGTCGAGAGCTCGGCATACTTGAATTTTCAGATTCATAATGTAGTATGATTAGTAAATCAATTTACAACTCAAAACTTTGACCTTTATTAATGGACGTTATTTTTGGTACAAGCCGAAAGGGTCCTGTCATACAGGCGTAAATAGCCTGAAGTGACACGGTGTACTAGTTTTCGGACTACCGCTAGCTGGGATCCGGCCCCTACAGCTAACCCAAAGTAATAGAAATTATTAAATGAAGAAGTGTGAAGGTTATACATTGAAGTTTATCAATTATACAATATTAATGACATTGGAAATACAAGTAGCCGAACTCGGACCGAGTTCGGATGGTAACTGTGCGGATTTCCAGAACAGAACAGCCGGCCCTAGTCTTTATAAACCCCACTATTCCCACTTCTATTTCTCATCTTCCCACCGAGAATCCTCTCTAAAACCCTAAGTGAAGGTTCTCCTCCTCCTCTTCAAGTTTTGTGGAGTTTTGAAGTGATCCTCTTCATCTTCTTCATCTTCTTCTTCCTTCCTACAAAGGTAATCATCTATCCTCTCTCTTTGCTTTCTATGGCACCCAAAGCCCAAAAGAGAAGGATTGATACCTCCCAAGTAGGATCATCTTCTTCTGATTATGTCCCAACAAATGTTTTTAGTCCAGCTCGTCCTTCTGACAATGACGACTACGACTCCGGTCTATTTCCTGACAAGGAATTTTTCGATCTTTGGTTTGCTTCCTTCTTTGGTCGTAAAATCTGTAATGGAGCTTGTGTCAATTTTACAATTTTTTCTGAATATGCTCCTACTTTTAACCAACTTGGAATTCGGGACTTCTTTGAAATTTCTGATAATATTTATGATAATGCTATTAGGATGTTTTACTGCAACTTGCAAGTAAAAGATAATGGCAATTTCTATTCTTGTGTTGCTGGACAAGAACTTGAGTTCAGTGCCACTGATATCAGTGAATATTTTCACATTCTTGATATTGGTGAAGCCTTGGTAGATTTTAACCACGTAGAGTTTCCAGAAGGTATCACCCTTGACTCCTTCAAAGCATTGATGTGCCACCCTCGTCCTGTCCCACGTAGGGTGTATTCAAAACACTTGAATCATCATTTCTATGAATTGCATCGCTTTATCTTCTCCGCTTTACTTCCAAAAAGAGGATCTTTTGACGAGATCACCTTCATGGAATTATCTACGATGTATCATATTCACTTCAGTATACCTTTCTCCGTCCCCAAGACTGTTATGGCCTGGATGCTAAATTGCAGAAGTGCAGGGCGTAACCTTGTTTACCCAATGCACCTGGCATCCATCTTCAGGAGATTTGAAATTGATCTTTCAATCTGTCCTTTCTCTTCTCCTGCTACTGAGCTTAGTAGAGCTAGGTTGTATCCCAACCCTCCTCCTCCACCTGGTGCCGAACGTGCTGCTCCAGTTCATGATGAAGACCCTCAGGCTCCTGCTCCAGCTGCTCCAGCCCTTGCTCCTGGCTTCGACCCAGGCTTTTATCAGCGCTTTGATGACTTTGTTGCCCTCTCAGCTCAACGTCATCAGAGTTACATTGACGCCGAGTTCCGCCACATCACCCAGGCACAGGTGTTGCGGAACAGCATTGCTGATATACACTGGAGTCTATCTCATGATCCCACTCATCCTGTTCCGATGATCCATCACCCCAGATTCACTGGTCCAATGTTCGATAATGAGGCTACCTTTACTCATTTCGATCCTACTACAGCTTACTTTTCACCAGATGCTCCTGGAGGTGATGATACGCCACTGTGATGTGGGACTTCGGTTGATGGCTCTTGGTTGACGATGCTAGATGATGATCGACATAGCTTTTATTTTTTTTATGTACTAGTCTAAACTTATGAGTTAGACTTTTTAGACTCTGTTTGATAGTCATAAACTGTTGAGTTATGACTTATGCTGGTTATGTTAGTTGCATTTTAGTTTCATTCTGCTATCAGATTTCAGTTATTTCACTACTACTTCTAGTTTACTTTTTTATGTGATTTGTTATATATGAATATTCCTGTCTTTTTCTGTCTTCTGGTGAACATATTGTTGGCTTCACACATTACGGGGGAGCCATAATATTTTGATCATGACAAAGAAGGAGAAAGAGCAATACCAAAATACCAAACCAAACCATCACCATTTTTTTAAAGTTATTAGATACATTTTCTTAAGTTATTAGATATATTTTGGTATAGACTAAAGTTTGTCAATTATCAAAATGGGAGAGATTGTTGGCCCATTTCCTAATGGTCGCACACAATTTTGATAAATCAACAAACGACTTAAGTCAATACACAAAATATACAAAATGCTGCTAACATTTCAGGTCAAGTGAAATCAATATCAAAGAGCATACTACAACATCCACAAGCATGTAAATCATTATCCCGAAGCTTTTATGCACTAGAAACAGTCTGAGTCATTTTACAGTTTATTATGTAGTTTATCCTTTATTGAGTCTAGAATACAAATTGTAAAATCGATCGAGTATTAATGGCTTAGGTTATTCACAGTCCACAAACAAAAATAAGCCTACCTACTTATCCCAAAAGTCCACAATTCCAAAAAGCCCAAAACCTATGCAAATTTGGTTCTTTTCTTACTGTTCTGACCAAGCAGAACTCTGACAGAACTCTGACCGAGTTCGGTCCGAGTTCGGCCCGAGTTCGGTCTAGGTTATTTGAAACTCAGTTCCCACCAAATCTGCATCCAACGTTCGTATGCGAAATCCCTGCATCCGAACTCTGTCCGAATTCGCTTCTCAAAAACACCTATAAATAGAAGAAAATTTTCCTTTTCAAATCACTCATTTTTTCCTTCTCTTTTTCTATTCCTAAAGTGCTTTTCAGTATTCTAAAGCTTTCATACTCAACCTATACATCTCTTAGCCAAAGCCAGTAATATCGATTCGATTTAGAGTTCTTTGGTTCTCAGAGTTGTAAAGAGGACGTTCAAATTCAGAAATTATTTCTGTTCTAGGAGCTGGTCGTACGCTCGTCACCAAGCACGGTATTGTAAAGTCGGTTGTGCACTTGTCACCAAGCACGGTGTTGTAAAGAGACTGCAAGCTCTCAATTAGCTTGTGAATAGTGGATTAAAAGCACGCATGAGTACCTGCGACTGGATTAGTCCTCCAAGAGGGAAACCAGTATATATCGCGGTGTCCACTGAGTTTGATTCTCTGATCTCTTGCTACATTTATTTATTGTCTCTTTATTCACTGCCATAGTTATCTGCTTTTAATTTTTAATTGGTGATTATTTTCCGTTGCACTTGCACTCACTCTATTCACCCCCCCTAGAGGTGCTCAACGGTCCTACAGATTGGTCTCCGACAACTTGTGTACAAGGTAATAGTATCTCGGGTGGTTCCTAAGGCACTGGGAATTACTCAGCCTGGAAGAGATTGTGATAGCACCCTGAGGTAAATGTTAGACCTCGCGATCATGGGGTATTACGTCTATTAGTGAAGAGCTGAACCATGAAGCACAACTATTAGTCATGGGAAATGACGCATGGACTACCATATACTTAAGTTCATGCATATAATAAAATTTAATGCAAACCTAACACTGAATGCAGAGACGGAACGTAAGTTTTATTCATATATTGCAAATCGTGCTAATAGTTGTCTTGTGCAGGGATGATCGTCGACCGTGGGTAAAAATCACTATATAAGTGATGATTTTTATTGTTTTTGTTTCTTCTTATTAATTGTTTAAAAAAAACCTAGACAAGTAGAAAGATCACTAATAATAGGGGCTAACTTCACATGTTTACTTAGTGTTGATTTATGTGAGTTCAGTTACGGCCGCTCACTAGTACGTATTATGTACTGACCCACGTTTGTGGATATCATTTCAGATAGCACGATTTCAGATAGCACGAGACAGGAGGATTTTGGGAGGCGCTAGAAGCTTGTCCAATCCAGTGGAGCATTGCTTGATCGCCTCGAAGCTTTTCAGTCCAAGTATAAGTAGAAGGTGTCTTTACATTTCGTTTTAATAAAGGGATATGATGTATGGGCATTGTGGCTATTTTCAAAAAGTTCCAAAAGAAATATTGTAAGCCAATTATGGCATTTTGAGTCGCAAGCAATACTTTGTAATCTCGATCAAGTTATCAATAAAGAAGTCATTTTATTTCGTATCTCTGTGTATAATTTTGTTTTCTGCATTTAAAGTTATGCTTGTGTTGTTGTTGTTTTAGTCTAGTTTGTCGTTGTGCAAGTTCTGGCCTTGTGCAAGTGCAACTTAGGATTGCACGGCATCACACTCAAGCGAGAATGGTCAGTTCCACAGAGATCAATGTGAGGGCGAATGATTCTGCAGAATCGGGACATGACACTTATAACCTTACAAAATAATTATGCTAAAAATATAAATTGATGAGTGCGACTTATAGCTCCATCAAACATAAAAGACTATCTCAAAGAAAAATTTATTGAGAAATTTACTAAAAGGTACTATACGCAGAATAATAACCCACCAATCTTGTGGAAAAAAGATTAGAGTTGGCTGCAGTTATGCTGTGTACTTGGATGTCCTAGAAACAGTACTATAGACAGGATATCATATGATACCAAATTCAGGATTGTATTCTTAAAATTCAGTCTACCAAAAGGTATATGAACTTCACCGCTGCAAGACAAAATACCCTGGAGATAACCAGAGGTAAGATTTTCCCAAGGGAACCAATGAATAGTAAATCTCACAAATAATTTGAATAAAAAATTCAGCGGCCCTATATATAGGATGCAATCTGCAATATCCTCATTGATATAAAAAAGGCATCCAACAATACTGATTTCGGGATTTTCTCACAACAACAACATTCACAAATGTTATAAGAAGAATACTCAGGAGTCAGGATCATAGATGCGCGGTTCCTAAGACCCTAAAGTGAATAATACACAATAATTCATCACCACATACCAAGAAAAGCACCCCGTAAACGTCCTAAGATGCACATCTTGCATAGTGCCGTCAAATTCTTTAAATAGTTTAATACAATATAGTAGCAATTGAGCGAGCATTCCTCACCATATAGTATTTTAAACAAAATCCGGAAAGTATGCGTTCAAATTATATGCGTGTATAATTAGTTAGCCTTATTTAATAGCATATGATTCTGATCTTAGTTTGTATCCCCTATATTGCTAAGACACGAACACAACACAGCACGATATAAATAAAAACAGGCGTGAAACAGATTTTGGCATGTTCTAGTGGTAAGTCAGCGTGTTCCTGATATGGCACACTGCACATCTTTAATAGTGTACGTCTCTCCTTTGTATCCCCTACAACCAAATATTGTCCAGTCTCTCCTTAATATCCCCGATAACCAAATATTGTCCCCATTGAAACGGTATGATATCTTATAATGCACTTCCTTAAGTCTTATTTACCAAGACCCAATCTAAGTTTGAACCATAAGTTACAGGTGTCACATAGATTTCAGCGTGTTCCAGTGTACTCAAAAGTAAACAAATTTTGGTTGTCCGTGCTCCAGGCGTTCACTTAAACCAAAAAAATGCTCACTGGGTCCATAAAAAAAAACTTCCAATGCACTTTCCTCTACCTAGTAAGTAGGAACCACTAACAATCGAAAAATTAGTGCCAACGTCATGTCAGACGAGTAATGGACACGACACAGACACTCCAAAATACAATAGGATACGACAAAATATGTCTGAAGGTTTGTGTCATTTCCTTGTACGAAATCTGAGAATGCATTTCCTTAAGTCTTATTTACCAAGATCCAGTCCAAGTTTATATCAGCAGCCACAGGTCTCACGTTGATTTTGGCATGTCCTAGTGTACTTTGGAGTGCCGTGATTCTGCATACGGCACAAACTTTAGAGAGTCTGTGTTTTCCTATATATCCCTATAACCAAATATGTCCATTGAACCAGTATATATCTTTCAATGTGCATTTAGTCCTGGTGTATTGCATTTCCTTAAGTCTTATTTACCAAGATCCAGTCCAAGTTTATATCAGCAGCCACAGGTCTCACGTTGATTTTGGCATGTCCTAGTGTACTTTGGAGTGCCGTGATTCTGCATACGGCACAAACTTTAGAGAGTCTGTGTTTTCCTATATATCCCTATAACCAAATATGTCCATTGAACCAGTATACATCTTTCAATGTGCATTTAGTCCTGGTGTATTTGAGTGACCCAATTTTGGTTGTCAATGCTTCCTAGGTTCAGGTTTAAACAAAAATGTTCATCGACTCCCCACGTATCTTCCAATGAACTTTCATGCAGCATGTCACGGACTTGGTGTTTTTGCCTACACCTCGTTCCGCGAACTTCCTTCCTCCTCGAAGACCCATGCAAGCCTTCCCAAAACACTTAGCTAAATTGCTAAGGCGAGAATGAGAAAATATAGAGCAAAAGAGAGAGATTGAAATGTTGAAAACTTCACTATACTAGAGAGAGTTTACAACATCTTCGGTGGGGACACACACACACCTTATTTGTAGGCTCCCAAGGGCCTTACAAGAAACTCCTAGTCCTTTTTACAAAAAAAAAAAACTTCTGTAAAAAGAAAGTTCTAGGCCTAAGATACTTACATGATAGAAAGATTCTAAAACTTCTAGAAACTTGGGGAAGCCTCTTGAGAGTTCAAGAGGACTCCCACAACACTCTTGAGAATCTAGAGCCTTCTAGTTAAACACCTATGCTTGCAACATTGTCTAGGTGGAGCAGAAATTTTCGTGCGTGACAAGCAGCAGCTACTTGGCAACAGCTGACAATCCAAATAGTCGTGCCGTGTCCATGTCTCGTTGCAGTGTCGTGTCCGTGCAACATAGTCAGCTAGCAAACAATGAAAGGAGCATTAGATCTGCATCCCGCGGAAACCATATACATGTATACCTGAGCGGCGACCTTGGAGAGAATATCCTGGATATTCTGGTAGGCCTTGAGGGATCCTCCGGGCATGAGCGAGGGCCCGTTCCTGGCCCCCTCCTCGCCGCCGGAGACCCCCATCCCCAGGTAGAGTATCCCCCTTGCGGCCGTCTCCCTCATCCTCCTCTCGGTGTTCTCGTACCACTCGTTCCCGCCGTCGACGATGGCGTCCCCGGGCTCGAGGAACTCGGAGAGCGTGGCGATGGTCTGGTCGACGGGGGCGCCGGCCTTCACGAGGATGACGACGGAGCGGGGGCGGGAGAGGGAGAGGACGAAGTCACGCGGGGAGTGGTGGCCGGTCAGGGGGAGGTTCCCCTCGGCGGCGGCGCGGGAGACTGTCTCGTCGACCTTGGAGGGGGTGCGGTTGTACACGGAGATCGGGAACCCCTTCTCGGCGACGTTGAGGGCCAGATTCTGGCCCATCACCGCCAGCCCCGCCAGCCCGATCCGGGAAAGAACGGCCGACTCCATTGATTGATTGATTCTAGGGTTTCTTTCTCTTTTTTTAGGGTTAGGGTTTGGGCAAAAAGAGAGGAGAAGAGGAGGAGGAGAAGAGAGAGAGTGAAGGGGTTGGTGAAGAAATACAACAGTGAGGGGCTGCATGGATAGATGCAACTCTTTGAAAGTGTAAAAGTGGCACTTGCAACAAGTTGAGTTTCAGGGCACTTGTACTTTTTGTCTGCTGTAAGTGGAAGAAAAATGGATTTGGTGTTTGGATGGTTGTTGTAGGTGGAAAGTGAAAGTTTTTTTTTGAGATGTGGTAAATCTATGTATAGTTACCCCAAATTTTATTTTATTTATAAATCTCTCTCTCTCTCCTCTCTCTCACTTTACTCTTCTTCCTCATCTTCTCCAGCTCCTCTAGTCCACCGCCCCACGCCACCGCCACCGCCACCGCCACCGCCACGACCTCCTCCTCCCCCTCCTCCTCGACGCCACCGCCCCATGCCACCGCCACCGCCGCCACGACCTCCTCCTCCTTCTCGTCCTCCAGGCCACCGCCCCCGTCCCACGCCACCGCTGCCGCCACGACCTCTGGCCCCTCCTCCCCACGACCTCCTCCTCCCCCTCCTCCTCCAGGCCAAGGCCACCGCCCCCGCCCCCGCCCCACGCCACCGCCCACCGCCACCATCTCCAGGCCACCAGCACCGCCACCCTCAACACCACCAACACCGCCCAACGCCACCGCCTCCAGGCCACCAGTACCGCCACCCTCCCACCACCGCCACCACTCCACTCAAATCCCACTCCACCACCACTTTCATCTCACCTCCCTCACTTTTGTGAGAAAAGTAAAAAATCATCCAAAACGAGGAGACATCAACTGTGCAGCAAGTGAGATTCCTCACTTGTTGCCTCCAGTTGCTGCGAATCAAACGTCACGAGTCCCGTAAAATTCAGCCACTTTTCGCAAATCCCTCCACTTTCCGCACACTTTGTGCGAACCAAACTGCCCCTGAGTGAGGAGAGAGATCTATCATCTATCTTCTTCGTTTTTTTGTTTGTGTTTATATATAGGTCCCTGTATGGCCCTTAAATTGTAAATGAAACTTCTGTTTCCCATTTTTACACAAAGTTCTTGAGTTTGACTTCTTCATTTGTTATATAACAATTCTAGTAAGAGCCAGCGTTGGGAAGTTTTTTTTTTCTTTCCTTATGACAAAATTTGTTTCTGTATGTCCAAAGTTATGTCATAATGATTTTATCGAGTTGAGTTTGACTTCTCCATTCGTTATATAACAATTCTAGTTTTTTACTGGTTTGTTAAGATCTAATTTATATAATATTTGAATTTGAACCGTATAAATTTTTAAAAAAAATTAACTTTTATCTAACTTATTAATATAAATTTATATTATATTTCACTTTTAATTTTATTTATTAGACTTACGTTTCATTTTTTGTCACAAAAATATTCGTTTTGCCACAAAAAAATATTCGTTTTGTCCAAAAAATATTTGTCATGAGAAAGAGTGAAATGTAAGTCTAATAAAATTAAAAAGTGACATGTAAGTACAAATTTATATTAGTAACTGATATAAAAGTCAAAAAAAATTCTAATTTTTTTGCAATATATCATTCTTTTCCTTCTTAATTTAAAATTATTGCTTTGCATACTCCCTTAATTTTTAAATATTTAAAATAATAAACTTAACATTTGTTATATGAAATTTGTTTCGGTTAACAATCTCTCAGTTTCCTTGTGAAACTCAAACTGTGTAATTAAAAAACAAATGGAACGGCGGGTTGCCATTGACAGCAATAGTTTTTTACTTATGTTTGTTTTCGTGAGAAGGGAATGTTCCAGGGTGTTTTTGGGAAAATGTCATCCGTGTCATTTTATAGTTGACGGACTCGTCGAGGAAGGCAGGGGGCACACAAAATAAATTAGTAACGATCTCATCCAGGCAGCCAAAGGCCGCATTAACTATCATCGGCCAAAATGGCATTGTTCACCACGAATTCTTATTTGTTACAGAAAACCCCTTCAATTTCAACAATAACACAGATCAATACCACCATGATGTACCACTTGAAATAGTATCAGAAATTTTGCTTTACAAATAAAAATTTGTATGAAATTGGTTACAACGTAAGAAATTTTCGAAATTAGGAACAACGATAAGCATAGTCAGACCGTCCGGCAGAAAATGAGTTTGGGTTGATTTTTTGGGTTTGGTTGGTTTTTATTGGTTTTCTTATTTTTACTTGGTTTGGGTTGGATTGGTTTTCATTTCTTGGTTTTTGTTTTGCCTTGGTTTTTTTTGTTTTGGTTGATTTTGAAGTTAGTTTTTTTTTTTGGGTTTCTTTATGTTTGTTTGGGTTTTTTTTAGTTTAGTTGTTTGGTTTAGGTTTGTTTTTTTGGGTTGAGGTGGACAAGTTTTTAACTGTTGTAAGATTTCTCCCAATGTTTCAATTCCAATGTTACAATTACAACGTTCATTTGCAACGGCTATTTCATACAACAGTCATATAAATTAATGCACAAACAACTAAAAAACCAAAACTAAAAAAACAAAACCTAAACCAACATAAACAAACCAACAAAAAAAACCAACATCAAAATCAACCAAAACAAAAAAAAACCAAGGCAAAATAAAAACCAACAAATGAAAACCAACCCAAGCCAAACCAAGTGAAAAATAAGAAACCAACCAAACCCGAAAAACCAACCCAAGCTCATTTTTAGCCAGACGGTCTGGCGAAATTTGAGCATGCTCATTTTCTGCTTTTTACGTTGTAACCAATTTCATACAAGTTTTTATCTATACAACAAATTTTCTGAAATATTATTGGTTTATTAACCATCCTCATGTATATTAGTTTAAGAAAGAAATAAAAAGTTTATTTATGTTATATTTTACTTGTACCAAGGGAACAAACTATGGTAGTTGCAACACCATTTGTAGCAACAATCATTAGGGGAAAGCATTATTCGGTTTTGGACTGAAAATCTTACTGGACTAGATAAGAGGTTCGGTTTGAAAAAAAAATGATTCGGTTTCTATTTTGAAAATACTAAAAAAAATTTAATTGATCTATAGCACGATGGAGTCTTATATTTAGACCTAGTTTGTTTCCCGGAAAGAAAATAAAAGGAAATGAATTCTTTGTCGTTTTCTTTTATTTATTTATTTTATTTTATTCGGCTTCTGTTTTGAATTTCGGTTTCGGTCTAAAACCAAAAATCAAATAAGACTGATAAAATTATATAAATACCCCCAATTATATGCATATTTTGTGATTAAAAATGTGTATATTTTTAAAACAACAATTCTATGTATGTGTTTTAAAGTCCAACTTTGATAATTTAACAAATAATCTAACTTTGAAATACAAAATATGTGTATATAAAAATTATACTTTTTAATATAATTTAATCACGATCTTGACTTGGATCGGACACATTAAACAATAAAAATAGCCCAATCGAATAAAGCGAATCGATTCTTCGATTCATTTTCAATTTTGACTAATTTATGTTCGATTTTAAATTTTTAGAACTTTAATTTATTCAATTTTAAATTTTTTTGATTCGGTTGAAATCGAATAAATCGAATGTTCACCTCTAACAATCATGATATTCCCATCTACAAAACTGTTCCCGAAATTTTTCATGCACACCTCGTAACTTCTCATTCATATTCTTTAGCGTCTTTTATTTTTTATTTTTAGTATTGATATAAGATTGTGTGTTGGTATGAGAGATTTAATGTATAGTTTTTTTTTTCTATTTTATTTTATATGAATGTCTGCTAATGTGATTTGAACTTAACACGACCTAATTTCCTAAATTGAACAAAAATCCAACCAGACTACGTTAAGTCCGACCTAATATGAATATGCTAAATTGAAGCCTACCTTACTTGGACCTGACCTAGCATGAACCCGAACTAGCTACGTTGGACCTAAATTCGTTGATCCGGACGCAAAGTGATCCAACCTGGATTGAACATGGGTCCCATTGGGACTCTAACATGATTATATCCAACTTGGACCTGACTCTAACTAGTACGAGAGAAACGAATCTGCGAAGTTGGTGGTTCGTCAACCGGAGCTTCGACGAGAGAAACGAATCCGCGAAGTTGGCTCCACGAAATTGTCCAAAATAAACGTGATTTAAATAGTCAACTTGGTGGCCGATTTTAATCTATCAAACGATCGAATCAACGGTTGAAATTTTACATGAGTGAAGGGGTATATATTGAGATTAAAATGAAAGAATTAGATCGACGATCAAACGGTTGGATTGTCCAAAAAATACATCCAAAGTTGATATGACGAAACATGATTTTGACTTCAGTTTTATGCTCGTCACGACGGGATCCCGTGCGAAATGCACGAATCATCTACATCGTGCGACAGAGGCAATGCTTCCACATTAGGGGTGGCCTGGGCGTTCGACGACGAGCTTGGCTGCGTTCGCACGTGTGGGAAGGCGCGTACAGCTGTTGTCGTCGCACGAGGGGTCGCATGGGCCTGCTGCCAGAGTGGTGGCACGCGGGGTGGCGTGCGAGGCTGCAGCTTACGCCACTGCGGAGGACCAGCGGCCGTGGTGACTATGTGTCACGCCCCAGAACCAGAATACTGGAGAGCGGGGGAATAACTCAGCCAGCTACGTATTACGGGTAGATGAATACCGTATAATACGATCAATGCTGTCTAACCAGACAAGGGGGTGCATACTACCTAAAGGTCTTACTATGGCCATTTCACATCTATTGTCTCAATCATTCAAGCAAGAAACAGTAATAGAGAACATGTAAGATAAAGCAGTAAGGCGTCCCAAACGCTCTGTCAAAATGTTCTTGATATCTGGCTTTACAAAACATAGCCAGATGGTATAGCAAGTATACACAATTGTTATCAGCTGCAGTCTGACTTAATTACAATCATGTAAAAGTAAGTGCAAGACAATCCGACTAACATGTCGGTGCCAAACGGCTAAGTATAAAGGTAAATAACAAAACGAGCGGTGAAGTAAGGAACCCACTCGAGTCCTCCTGCGATCATGCCTCTAGTATTGACCATCTCGGAGGTAGAAGTACGCTGGATTCTCGGGAACCGGCTCTAAATCTGACCATGCAAAACCAGAGAGGTTAGACCTCTAATAGCAAGTACCATAAGGAAGGACGATATGAAGGACATAAACCAGTAAGTAAAAGAATATAATAATAGATCTTTGCTTGCTACTAGGATTCACATCACATCACGACACTTCGAACCAACCTTCCAACCAAACAAGGACAGAAGTTGGCCCGTCATGTCCTGACATTCTGGTCGTCCCAGTTAGGTAACAGAGTAGTACAGTACACAAACAAATCATCTTGAACGACCAGTCAAATTCTACGGCTTGCTATTGTGAGTCCCAAGTTATCCTAGAATAATACAATAAAGATTCCTCAGTTCTTACTATGTGCGAGCAAGGCTAGTCTATCCAGTCAATCATGTGCGCCATACATGAATTAGACGAGTCCTAGCAGGACGCCCGTCAATATACAATATACAATAATAAATAAAAGCAGATACTGTTCCCTGCCCGTGTGGCAGATTTACAGTATCTGTGGGAACCAGCCGGCCCGTCGGGTACTACTCGTCCCAAGGGGGCTGCCATGTAAGAACTCGGGAATCCATTATCTCTATGCAATCATTATTTTATTTAACTTAATAGTCCCTACGTTGAGTGAAATCCCATGTCGTGGATCATGGTCATTCAAATGAGTACTTTCGTACGGGGTACGATATGCACAACTCTACAACGATACCAGTGCGGTTAGGTTGCAGGTCTTACATAGCGTAATGCAACAACCAAATCTAACCACGGTAGTCATGCCTTGACCATAAGTACACATGCTTCTTTGTATATAAATAAATAAATAAATAAATAATTAATTAAATAAATAGATTGAAGCCTGCATGTGCATGTATGTCAAATATTCGGGATCAGCCAGTCGATTGCAATAGTTCATAACATGAACGTGTCTCATTCATTCATTTTAATAAGACGACTAGCCAGTCTCTTAGTTCCAACTAGGAACGCATGATCAATTAGTCAAATAACCATCGTCATTAATGGTGACAAGGCATGAAAGTCATTTATCATTAAATAGGGTCGAGTCTATAACTCTCGAGGTCAAGTTCCAGGCTCACTGGATATCCATATACCAATCCAGACACTTGGCACTACTACACAACCATAGGTATTAAAATATTAACTTGTTGAGATTTTCGGGTTCATGCAAAAAGGCGTAAGGATATAATAGGGAATTATCATGCCAACATTAAATGAATAAAATATAGAACAAATAAAACTCCCAAGTCAGGAAGTCATGGTAACAAGTCCAAGCTAAGTCAAAAAAAATCACGCAAGAATCGTATACGTGAAAAGGTAATTCACGCTGGCATGCACAGTGTGAACGTGAAGGGAAATTCACGCACGCTCAAGTGAGCGTGAAAAGGTGACAAGAAATCCACGCACGCAAGGATGTGCGTGACTAAAAATACACGCACTCATGGATGTGTGCGTGACTGAAAATACACGCACTCATGGATGTGTGCGTGACTGAAAATACACGCACTCATGGATGTGTGCGTGACTAAAAATACACGCACGCTCATGAGAACGTTAGCGTGACTGAAAATACACGCACTCATGGATGTGTGCGTGACTAAAAATACACGCACGCTCATGAGAACGTTAGCGTGACTGAAAATACACGTACGCTCATGAGAACGTTAGCGTGACTAAAATACACGCAAACACGTAAAGACGTGTGCATGACTGGGCTGATGTCTCACGCGAGCACGTAAGAACGTGTGCGTGAAACATCTCCCAAACTCCAAGTCCCATGGAGCCTTTGTTCCAGCGCCAGAGAAATACACGCAAAGTTGGTGGACCAAGAACCCATGAACAGCCGAATACAAAACTTAGATCTAGGAGAAACAAGCCAACGAAATCCAAAATACTAAGAACTAAACGCTCTTAGAATCACAAGGAGAAGCCAAATGAACCATAAAAATATGGTTCTCAAGTAGAAGCAAGTTTGCACTTGCCTTCTCCTGCTACTGGTAGGTGGTGGAGAGTAATGAGAGGAAGAAGAAGAAGTAATGGTGAGAATAAAGTAATGAGGAGAGAGAAAGAGATGGAAGCTTTAAATAGGAAGAGTGGTGGTAGGTGGGAGTGTGGGCCGGGTTTGCAAGGACCCATCCAAGGCCAACCCGAAAACCCAAGCCGAACCCAATAAGACTAAAGCAACAAATAAAATGCAGGTAATAAAATTGCAGAAATAAAATTGCAGAAATAAACTTGCAGAAATAAAATTGCAGAAATAAACTAACATGAAAATTTAAAGAGCAGATAATTAATTAACATGAAACTAAAGGAATTTAAATACAGAATAATACATGATAAATACTAAATAAATACACATGAGTTGTACATATATAAAAATATGCATTTCGGGAACGGGGAGTGACACTATGCATGGCGGCGCGACGTTCGTGCTGGAGACAGCAACAGTTGTCGCCTACCTATTGGTGGCCTTGGGGCGGCCAACGGCTGCGCGCGGGGTGGAGATCGACGGGGGTCGGGTTAAGACGGTCGACGTTAGGGTCGTCGAGCTCATGGAGTTCAGGTAAAGAAGTCAGGGATGATTGCCGAGGGTGGTGGTAGTGGTGGTGCACGGCAGGTGGCGTGAGGGTGAGGGAGGAGGTGATGAATGGAACAATGGTATAAGAAAAATGATGGAATGGGCTAGGGTTTATGGCAGAGATGAATGAACGGGGGATGAGGGTAGTACAACATGCCTGCTGTTGCTGCAATGTATGCATAGGGGCGCTTGTACAGTACGAAGGGTGGGGGGAAGAAAGCTATCCTTAGACATTTGAATTAAAGGATACGGGTTTGGGTTTAGCAGGTTTGGGTTGGTTACTAGTTTGTTACCCAAAAACCCAAGTCCAAGGTTCCAAGCTTCATGAGCTAGTGCTTTTCAACTATGGGTTCGGGTTTGTTCTGTGTCGGGCTTGGGCTTGGTTTTACATTTGTAGATTGGGCTTGCTACGCTTTAAGAAAATATATAACGTTATATATATATATATATATATATATATATATATATATATATATATATATATATATATATATAAAAGAGAAAGCTAATTGGTTAAAATATATAAAGGTATTTAGCTTGGGCTAAAAGAACATTTGCTATAATATTAATTGTCTCTAATATATAAGGCAAAATATAATTTCAATTCTAATAGCTATAATAATATTAGAATTATTCAAATTGGAATAAGGTTTAGTGGGTGAGAGGCCCAAATAATATGCAAATGGGCTGGAAGGCCCTAACAAGTAAATAATAGATGTGGATGTGAGTCCCTGAATAATACATACTATATACACACAGATTGGTTTAAATTAATTAAAAGAATTTATAATAAATAATTATATATAAATTTAGATCAATTATGATTATTGATGAAATAATAGCATACAGACACTCAATTGGATGGCACACGAGTGGCATATGTGTAGTAGGCTCAAAATAGGTCAAAACCATATATTAAGTCGATTAGGTTGGATCGATATCGAGTCCCAAAATTAAATTGGATGTTTGGTCAAGTTTTACGGTAGATGGTCAAATGGCTTAAATTGACCCGAAAGTTGTACGATATAAATATAATATAAGGGAACAAGTTTGAATGGGACATAATATATCAAAATAAAGATAATCTTACCTACTATAAAACTTATGAAGGAAGTTCCGAGAGATTAACATCCCTGGCGCTCCAAAAATTAAAGTCACGAAAAAGTACATTTAATGATCACAACTAATTTCATAAAAATGTCTATTGAAAATAATTCATTCAAAATTTTTAGAACCTAAATCCAGGGGGCTTACAATTCTCGGTACCACAGTCTGGAATTCTAAATAAAAATGTTTATGATAATTGACTAGACTATTCACCTAGATTCATTGGAAGGGGAGGCTTCCAGGTTGCATGCAGTCCCGTTATCTAGTCATCATCATGGATGGATTTTGAGCTCTCCATCGTGAGGGGCACATTTCTAGCATACCATTGAGTGGGACATCCAGTATTTGCTTATTATTATTATCTCACTATCGCATGGAGTAGACTGTTGGCACACTGATTTTGATATATTGACTTCAATTAACCTCTGTACTGTTTTAGCCCTATTACTCTACAGAAATAAACAAGCCAGTCAAAGATAGAAGAAAAGATGACTCAAACATCTATAAGAAGAAATACGTCTTTCGGAGCAAGAAGAAAAGATGAATCCAAATACTTACAACAGCAGATCCTTTTCGCACTCAAGAAGACATATGACAAGCAAAATAATTACAGATCTAAAGCTCCTCTGTCTCTTTAAGTGTCTGTAAGTGTTTAGAAAATTATGTACACACTTTAGTAAGGATGATAAATAAAATGGTATAAAGTCTGAATTAGTTTTTATGAAGAGACGGATAATCCGTCGGATCTCCGCGGTAATCCGTCGGATAACCCGAACTAGAAACAACAAGTATTTCTGGTGAAGTTTGGATAATCCGTCGGATTTTCACGTAAAACTGTCGGATAATCCGAACTAGAAACAACAAGTATTTCTGGCAAAGTTCGGATAATCTATAGGATTTTTGCGTAAATCCGTTGGATAATCCGAACTGGAAACAATAAGTGTTTGTTGTTAACTTCGGATCATCCGGCGGACTTGTCACGTCCCAGAATCAGAATGCTGGAGAGCGGGAGACAGACACAGCCAGATACGTATATTGAAGTGCAACCCACCTCGCAATACGGTCATGGCTGTCTAGATGCATGAGGGTTTATCTACAAGCCAACAGTCTCTTATGGTCAAGAACAAGCCTAGTGTCTCAATATCAAGCAAGCAAATAATTGTACAATATGTCAGATCATCAGACATACAAAGTAAGGTGTCCCAAACATTACATATTCAGATGATCAGGAAGCTAGTCATACAAAATATGAAGACTAATTAAGTCATACATGATCAACCCTAGGATTTGCTAATCATGTTACAGCCCTTAGGCAGACATAAATAAGTTTCAACACGAGCTAACACTTGCTCGGCAGCTAAACGCCTCAAAAGAATACTTTACAATAGAGTGGGAGAGCAAAATAAGAAATTCACTCGTTGCCAGGATTACGTTTGGTGTTCGCCATCTAGCTGGAAGATAGGTAGATCCTCGGGTGCTATGCTGTAGACTCTCTCTGATAACGGGATCGCCTGTAACTAGAAAAATCTCTATATATAAACTATTTGATCAATCCAGTCATTAACCTAGTCAGATTATGAATCCTTGACCGTGGTAACCAGGAATCCATGCCCTATACATGATGCAAGACGAGACAGGTAGCTTGTACAGGCACAATCAAGAAAATCAACCACGGTGTCAAGACAAGAGTTACTTAGCAAGTCAGGGTAGCTGTCGCAACAACGTTTCAAGATTATCATGTCATGTCAGGTTACTTGTTACTTATCAAGATTACTTGTCAGGAGTGCGCCTCGACGGGCCACTATCAAGCTTATACATGTCATATCAAGTTTAATTGTTACTTGTCAAGAGTACACCTCGGCGGGCCACTATCAAGATTATCAAGAAGGGCTCATGTGCAAGTCAAGTTCGTGTTACAACCAAGTCAGGTCATGCTCAGGTCGAGTCAAAGCTCAGGGTACATGCATATAACAAAACACATAAACAGTTGCAAGAACAAGGAAGGTGCATGGAGGCAAGCGCATCATAAGGGGCGCCTAGGCATGGATGGGCACCAGGACACCAATGGGCGCCAGGGCTAAGATGGCGCCTAGGCATGAATGGACACCAGGGCGCCGAAGTAAGCATGGGCGCCTAGGCGATGGCGCATGGCCAGGGGGCGCTGGATCATCGTGGGCGCCAGAGCCAACATGGGCGCTTGGGCCTTGATGACCAGAGGGAAGGGGCGCATCACAATGGGTGCCTAAGCACCCGTGAGCGCAAGGGGCAGGGGGCGCCAGAGCGCGCAGGGGACCTGGGCCAGACTGGGCGCATCACATTGGCGCCTAAGCACCGTGAGCGCAAAGGGCAGGGGCGTCTAGGCCAGAATGGGCGCCAGGGCACCGGAGGCGCCATGGACAAATAGGGCGCCTGGCCCAACATAGCGCCGACGCACTGTTCTTCTTCTCCAAATAGCAGCCAAGCTTTAAGGGAACCCGAAAACTTCAAATGAGCATAACTTGCTCAAAACAAGTCCGAATTGGGACTTCCAAGGGTCTAAATTGCACAGAACGAGATTTTCTACAGCATAGGATGACTGGTTTTATGAAATACCAAATTGTACTAGATCAAAACAAAGAAAACAATAAAAACTTATAACTTAGATCTACATAAATCCATCCACCAAAATCAAAAATGCTAAGCTCTAAAGAGACTTAGAATCTAGTAGAGAAGAGAATGGAACAATAAAATGGGAGATCCTCCATGAAGCAAGATTGCACTTGCCTAGGGATCTTGGTGGGTGGAGAGGAGTAATAGAGAAGAAGGAAATAAATGAGAAGTAAATGAGAGGAGAGTTGGTTTAAATAGGAAGTTCACCATAATGAACCAACTCAAACCAAACCAAGCCAACATGAGCCAAAACAAACCAAGTTAAGCCAATATTAAACTAAGACTAGGCTAAACAGGACAAGTCAAAACATGGGTCACCTGACAAACATCAGAAATTCATACACGTATACTAAAAATACGTATAACGGGAAACGAGAGTGATAGGACTTTCGTAGTAACCCGTCGGATAATCCAGATGCCTTGCTGGCCTTATTCAAATTCAAATCCAACGAAATATGACAGTTGCATTTAATGCATCCAACGGCTCTATTTTTAGCCGTTACTGTTGGCTGGATAATCTAAAGGATTTCTGCAAAAATTCTTCGGAGCTCGGCTGCTGATTGTTCTTTATGAATGCATTTGTATAAATAGGCATCCTCTTTCTTCATAAAGACTCATCCACTTGAGTTTTAAATTTTCTATCTAAAGACCTCCACCATTACTCTACCAAGCTTTAAATTGTCATCCATTAAAGTGTTAGAGTATTCAAGAGTTGTAACCAAGATCTTCCAAGTGTTCAAGAAGATCAAAACCTATTTTCTCTCAAATTGTAGAAGTTGATGAGCCTTTAGAAGAAAACTCGTGTGTTTGAAGTTGACGAGCCTTCGAAGTTGACGAGCCTTCGAAGAAAAACTCGTGTGTAAGAAGTTGACGAGTTCTTCGGATCCAAACTCGTGTTGTAACTATTTACTCAAATAGTAGATTAAAGCCGGAGAGAGTTTCGGGACTGGAGTGCCCCTTGGGAGGATACCAGGATACATCGAGTGTTTGATTCTCTCTTCCTTTTATTATCTTTTAAATTGCTTATTATTGTTGGTAATTATTTTATTACCCTATTCACCCCCTCTAGGGTTCTATAATTGGTATCAAAGCCTAGTCTCTTACTTTGGATTTACCTCCTTGGAGTGATCAGTGGCCACTAACCCTAGTATAAACTCAATCCATAGTGAGGGACACTCCACAAATAGACCTCCTCTATTTGATGAAATCAACTATAACTATTGGAAAATTAGGATGGGCATTACTTGAAATCCCTAGATCTTGATCTATGGGATTGCGTTGTAAATGGCATCCCTAAATCTTCCATAGTTATTAAGAAAGTAGTTTAGGAAACTCTTAGAGAGAAACTTTTCGAAAATGACAGGAAGGTCTCGAGTCGGGATACAAAGACTATGAATGCACTCTACTATGCTCTCGATATCAATAAATTCAATAGAATCTCTACTTGTAAAACTTCTAACGAAAATTGGAAACTTTTAGAAGTCACACACGAGGGAACATCACAAGTAAAGGAATCAAAGATTAGTAGACTCACTCAAGAGTATGAATCTTTCAAAATAAAACAAGATGAGTCTATTACTTTTATGTTTACTCGATTCTTTGATATTATTAACTCTCACTTCTCTTGGTAAGATTTATCCTACTCACGAAAAGATTCGAAAGATTCTCAGAGGATTAACCAAGGAATGGAATCCCAAAGCTACCACCATCATTGAAGGGAACGACCTAACAACAATGAACCTTAAGATACTCATGGGAAAACTGATGACCCACGAGCTAGATATGAAGGACAAAGTGGAAGCCTCCGTAAAAAAAGGAGAAAGAAAAGACGAAGGAAAAAGAAAAATCTCTTGCTCTCAAGGCCATCAAGTTCTCTTCAAAGGATGACTCCAATGATGTCGATTCAGATGACGAAAAAAGTGCTCTCATCGCCAAGCACTTTCGAAAGTTTCTTAATTCAACAAAGCAAATCATTCAAGGAGGGATACTGATGAAGAACCTGCTTGCTACAACTGCAAGAAGATCGAACACATCAAGAGAGATTGTCCAATAGAAAGAAAATAATTTGGCAAATACGAGAGGCCAAAAAAGGAAGCTCATCCTCAAGGAAGTACGCCAACACTAGCATCCGGTGCGAAAGTGATGTTAGTGACTCGGACGACGATAAAGAATGCAAACACAATGCAAATATTTGTCTCATAGTAACGGAATCAAATCAGGTACTTGATGACTTTTCTATGAATGTTCTCTCTAACACTGAATTAGAAAATGTCATTCTTGAACTACACGATGAACACAAGGTTGTAAGAAGTAAGCACATAAAATTTCTCAAAGAGATTGACACACTCAAGCAAGAAATAGAAAGACTTTCAAGTATCATCTTTGATATAAAAGGGAAGTCTCCTGCCTCTGACACTGATGAGATTGAGTCTCTTCGACGTTGAATATCAATCCCTCAAGAAAGGATATAAAATTGCTAAGAACAAGACACTTGTCGCTAACCAAAGGGAATACGCAACCTTTATCAAATACAATGTTCTTACAAAAAGCAAGAAACAATTTCATAGAGATATAGCCTACACAAATGTGCAGCGCCATAATCAATGACAACACACATCACAACACTAGCTACAAAAGTCAGACTCATATAAACACAACACATAGGCCCTATCCCTAAAAAATGCACACATAAAGAGGACCCTCCATAAATAAAAACATAAACACATCATGCTTTTTACTATCATCACAATAACACTTATGCTAGAACTCCTCGTTACTGTAGAGACATGAAAAATATGGAGTTCATGCGGATTACAAATTGTCGCATAGGTACTTCGGGCCAAACATGCCCGCATGAAGGAAAGCTGCATAACTGTTCAAAGACATATGCGGCCCATCGACGAACAGCTGTAGAAGGAAAATTTGTGACCAAGGAGGAGCAGTTCGACTGATAAAGCTGACAAGTCCTGGCAAAACAGGACAGTTCTGACACTTCGACAAGAAAGATAAGACGTGAGACGTCACCCAAAAGTAGGGTTCGTACGCCTCCATGTGGCCAAAAAAGCGTCATCCAAGCCGTATGAACCTCATGCGGCCCAGCTTATACGGCCCCAAAATTTCCAGACTACAGGCAGCCGGGGGTAATTGTGATCCAGCCACATGCATGAGTCTCATGCGACCCCGCATGATCGAAGACTGAGAATGTTATACGCAACGGGACACGTGGCAATCTGACCAATTCCTTAACTACCCAGATTTGCTGCAACAAAATCCCAACAAACCGACAGATGGCAGCCCAAGAGCGAATCTTCGCATGCTAATCAGCCATGTGGCTGCAAGCCGTCTATGCGGCTCAAAATCTATCCTATTATAAATAGCAGGGTGTCACAGTACCCCTGCAAAAAGGTTGGCAACCTTCAAGAAAAAAACATTATCTTTACGAGCTAGAGACTGCATTAGATAGTCCACGGAGTAAGGCAGAGTTGATAGCACTTTCCCGAGCCTCCACCGTCACCCTCCAGAATCAAAATTAAATAATTGTACTTAGATTATTTTCTAGGCTTTCTTTCTAGGCCCTTCTTTGTACAAGCGAGTTTGCAATCAATTCCAGTGTTCTGTAATACCTGTTGTTGATTTTTATGATAAACATGATGGCGACTTTGCTGGGGATTTCCTTCTCTTCCGATAAGAAGTTGGTGACACAATCTGACGCGTCCAAGCTTGGCTCTACACAGCAGAAGCTTGTGGTCCGCTTCGACCAACAAGCCTTCGAAGAATTGCTCTCTGAAGGGAGTGCCAGTTCGTCTCAGAAGCGAGCCAACCCGAAGAGGACTCGCAAGGCGTTGGTGCACAAAACTGTTGCCCCCGACCAAGTTCTCAAAGAAGCTCCTTCTGCAGTCCAAGACGGTGACCAGAACTCTTCTATGGCTCTGTTTCCGACCGCAGAGGACCCCGTTGTCTCCAAATCCAGCAGAGAAAAATACTACGATACTGAGTTTTTGGGGGCACAAGGGAACTCCATACGGACAAAGAGGAGGCTGCAGAGAGGAGATGGGCAGTCTGCCCATACAACAACCAACTCTGGCCGCAGACAGACAACTCATGCGGCAGCCAAATCTTGCCGCAAGAAGATGATCCATGCGACAGCCAGCTCTAGCCGTAAGAAGATAGTCCTAACGACGACCAATCCTTCCCACAGACAGGACGTCTCATGCGGCCCTGCCAGAAGCTCTGTGTTCGACCGCCTCTCATACGGGCCCGATGCCATACGGCCCACTAAAGATGTGGGATGTATCAGTCTGGACTCTTTTTACTATGCGCCTTTGGATGCTAAGTCAAAAAGGTCTAGGGCAGTGTGGGCTCAACCAGTCCAGTCAACTGTCCAAGTTGCTGACTGTCAGTGGGCCCCGTTAACTGTTACACGGGCTCTTGATGGAAAGTTGTACAGAACCACCCGCGTCCAGTCACCCAGGGCTAACGGACAGGGTGGGTCTTTAAAGTCTTCCTCTAAAGATCCAGAGCAAGTATTTTTACTAGACACGGATCAGGGAGCAAATATGATGCCTAAGCACTCATGTGCTCGGGATCCCCGAGTTCACAAGTTTGGTGCAAAGATAGAGCAGCTTCCTACTGACTTACGTGACATGATTACTCACAAGCACAAGACGGCAGCGTCAGCATGCAATGAGTCCCTCTCGGGGCGTCGTTGCACTCAAGTCATCATCAACTGCTGCTGTAACAAATCAGCAGCGCCTGAAGATCGGCAGTCAGTTTTACAGCGACTACAACAGCCAGCACCTGTCCGACAGGTGCAAATTCTAGGGGACGAAGAGTTTTCTTTCGCCTCCTATAATTCAACTCAAAAAGTTTCTCCTGGCAAGGGAGGAAAAAAGACATGCTCTTCCAGCCCGGTCATCTCGGCCAGTATTGCAAGGAGACCCTCATCTGGGGGGTTCCCATCAACCACAGGGGGTGTTTATTTAGGCACTCGATCCAAGAAGAAGCTTACGGCACCTGGGGGTGTGTCTTCAGCCTCCTTGAGAGTAGATGAAGCTGGGGGTAGCAGCCCCCTCAATGTATGCGACAACCCGGTATACCAAGAGCACATACAGGGGGTAGAGATCCCCCATAACTCTACAACAAAATCAGATTTCCCTGAGGGCCACCACCCTCGCCAAGATGATACGGCTTCCTGCACAGGGGGTAGCACCCCTTCCAAGTCTGACGAAGATGATATTCCGACATTTCCTGACGATTTCTCTATACAAGGGTACGACACCGAGAGTACCTCTGCCACAATCCCTTCTACCTCTACCCATGTAAGAACAGTCTTTATGACTGACGACGATCATGAAGCACCTTCCGACCGATAATGGCTAGAAGTGCTCAAAGCTATGCTCCTGTCCTTAGTCAAGTCGGTAGACGAGATCAAAGCCGCCTTGCCAGCTCAACCAGCGAGGACATCCGGACAAACAAGCTTGGAGCCCACAGTCAATGCGGACTCCAACACGACCGCCCCTCCTTTGAGTGATGATCCCGTAGCACCATCCGTTCCTTCAGCTACAGATGAAGCCAAGGAGGCTAGAAGGGAAGTCTAGGAGCTCCGAGCGATGTTCAATGCCCGAGACTCCTCTCGGGATCTCAGAATACGGCAGCCATATCCCGTCGCATGGAGGGATGTACCTTTTCCACTACGGTATAAGCCATTCCATATCGATTCTTATGATGGAAAGACCTCTACTAGTCGGTACATGACTTACTTTGAAGTCACCACCGATTACTTGCCGTATAGTGATGTCATCCTCACGCGATTATTCATCGGAGCATTGGAGGGGATCGTGTTCGACTGGTACCACAACCTCCCCAACAACTGTATCCATTCTTTTGACGGCTTCAAGCACATATTCTTGGAGAGATTCTACGAGGTGGGGCATGATGTGACGATGTCATCTCTTATGGACGTCGTTCAGGGAGAGAGGGAGCTGACGAGGAACTATATCGAGCGGTTCCGCCAAACCGCGATGAGATTGCCTCAGGGCAATCCCGAGAGCTCCCTGATTGAAATCTGCCAGAAGAAGCTGCTCCCTGCAATTAGCCTCTGGATGGGTGACGATCAGTTCAGGGATTGGACGACCTTCATCATAAGTGCTACCAACGCGGAGGCAAAATTGAAGAAGGCTCGCCAGCTGGGGTTACACATTCCAGATGGAGAAGATAAGGGCAGACGTCCTGGTCCCACTTCCAGTAACAACAACAGTGGCGCTACCGCTAATCGGGACAATAAGGGCAAACAGGCCATGGTCACTGATGCGACTCAGAAGCCCGAACAAAAACAGATGGAAGGTCAGTGGCCCAAGATCAAGTACTCATTCGAAGATAGTCATGTTAAACCTATCTTCGATATGCTCTTGCAAGGGGGTAGGATCCAGCTCCCTCCACCAAGGCGCGAGCCTCGAGCAGCAGAAATAGATGACCCAAAGTACTGTCACTTCCACCGCTACGTCCATCATGCCACTCATGATTGTTTCCAATTGAAGCACTACATTCAGAGTCTTATCGACTCAAAAGCTCTGTCGATAGACTTTGAAGAGGTTACCGTGGCGGCGAACATGGTATCTATTCAGTTAGACGACTTTCCTCCGACAAGTACTCCAGACGGGGTAATACCTGTCCCCCGGGCAATGATAGAGGTTACTAATCTTCCACCCGCCCGGAGCCAGACATCTGGATTGGTACCCCTCACCACATCGCAAGGAGAGATCATGTGGGTGCATCCAGACTTGGTGCCCGAAGTTACCCAGGGGGTGTCATCTACTACCAACAAGAAGAAGGACAGGAAGTCTAGAGCCTGCCATACAATTTCAGCTGAAGCTGAAAAAGCTGCAAATCTTGTTACCCGGTCTGGAGCACAAGTCCAGCCCGCACGGAATAGTCCAGCCGAAGATCCTCAGCCAGCAACGTTGCCTCCCTTCGATGTTCCAAGACCATCTCAGCCTCCGCTGGCGGATAAGTCCAAGACGAGGGAAACCCGCTTCGATAGACCACTCCGTAGTGATATACCTCAGGGACTGGAGAGACCTTACAACTTCGACATATTAGCACAATTGGCTAATACGCCAGCAAAGTTGTCACTATACGAGCTCCTAAGGCTCTCCAAGGATCTTCGTTTTGCATTAAGCGAAGCACTCCAGAATGCTGATGCCTACTTAGCTCAGGTCAAGCCTCTAGGGGAAGACCCGCCAGCAGATCTACTGGACAGCGGTAGCACAGATGCAATGCCCAACATCGTATTTACTCCACAGGACATATTGATTAAGACCAACTTACATGATCGCCCCTTATACTACACTGGTTACATAGGCGACATCAAGGTGGATAGGATGCATATCGACCCGGGATCGTCAATAAGCATCATCCCGAAAAGCCTGCTCCAACTTCTTGGCATCTCTATGCACCGGCTAGCAGCAACCAACACTGCCATTAGCGGGTTTAACTCAGGGAGAAGCTATCCCCTAGGGAAGATCCGGTTGAAGTGCCAGATTGGAGACCTGAGGACGGAAGTTACCTGCTACGTCATAGAGGTCGACACACCTTACAACATCCTCCTGGGACGTCCATGGATACATGACTATATGATCGTGCCATCCACCCTCCACCAGTGCTTCAAGTATATCAATAGACACGACTTGGGGAGGACCGAATTCGCCAACATCGACCCCTTTAAGGGGATTGAGTCCTATTCTTCGGAGGCTTGTTTATACGAAGAATCCAAGAAGTATATCACCAACAAACTGGAGACCATCACAGGGCCAGAGAAACCCTTGATCATTCACCTCCAGACCCATAAATCTGGCAAAGTCGCACCCCTTGTTGCAACCATGCATGAAGAGGTGCCTAGTTCTCTCATTCAAGCTGCGCAGTCGGAACCAACGGTCATCCGACTCCCAAATTCAAGAGCCAGAGCCCATCATAGGGCCGATGGTGATCCAATTACCAAAATCCATCCGAAGACCATCGGAGGACACAGAATCTCTTGTCGAGCTAATTGTCACTTGTCTTCCCAAGACGAGCCGGAAACTAAATGCCGATCCGACATACTCAAGCAAGCGAATATTTCAAGTTCGACCCTTGGTGGTCAACATGTCCAAGACGGCATCCCAACCTTTGGGATTGCAGGGGGTAGCCGAAGAGGACGTAGAGCTCGCCGAATACCTCGCGACACAGATGGATGGTACCTCTCCTGATGACATAATCTCCATGGACGGAGTTCCTTATCTCATCAATAGGAGGCTGCCGGTAAAAAAAGAGAGAATAAATACTACCTAGAGTGTCACTCTGTTCTTTCCCCTACCGAAGGGACTCATATTGCATCTCTACGAGTGACAAGTCATGTATATTGATACCTCTGAACTTTCGCCTTGATGTTTCGACCACCATATATCATGCCCATACCTCCCCTGTTGGGTCTCGTTTCAAAATCTATTACCCGTACCACCAATGCGCAGAAGGGTGATAGGTCCACAAAACTTACCTTAATCTATTACCCGCACCACCAGTGCACAGAAGGGTAATAGGTCTATAAAACTTATCCTAAACTATTGCTTGCACCAACAGTGCACAAAAAGGGTAATAGGTCCACAAAATTCTTTCGACAAGAAAAACAACCACGTCCATATTACCTCTGAGTTGTTTTTCCACCCATCATTGACAAATCACCCAATACATAAGAACTTCCACGTTGATAGCACCTCTGAGTTGTTCTGTGTATCTCTATTTGGCCTACTCCTACCACTTTCTCATTACCTCTGAGTAGGAAGGCTATACTCAGACCCATATTTACCACGTCCTCATTACCTCTGAGTAAATGTGCCGGTCTTCTCTTCACTTGTTATCAGTACTCGTCTCGCCAGTACACAAAAAATGGTAATAAGTCCCCAAAAAACTATCCTAATCTATTATTCGCACCATCGGTGTATCAAAAGAGTAGTAGGTCCACAAAATATCTTTTCAAATCTATTTGCTCGTATTTTAAAAAAATGCACCAAAGGGCAATAGGTCCACAAAAAAGTTCCCCTAGGGGATATTCTTCAATCAAAATGTTATTACAAGCTCATCAGAGCGGAGTGAATCTATTCTGCTTTGTCAAAAAAAAGACGAAGAGTAAAATCCACTACCCATCAGCGACACACAACTTGTTAAGGGTGTCCTCCAGCTTTGCAGTTGAGCGCTCAATTCTCAGTTTAACTCGGCATTCAGCTTCTTGGGATAACCTCTCGGCGTCCTCCAGATGCGCATGAGCCTGCCAGTTTTCTTCTAATTTTTTCAATGCTCCCTCAAGAGCAGCAGAGGCTCGGTGGCTTCATCAATCTCCTTCCAGATCTTCTCAATCTCCTGACGAGTGGCTTGGAGCTCAGTCTCCAGAGATGTTAGCCTAGCCTGGAGTTAGAGAAGCTGCTCTTTAGTTTTGGTCATAGCTCGAGTAATGGTCTCCTCACGAGTAAAGAAAGTCTCTCCCTCCCGGCTCAGTTTTGCATACTTGAGAGACAGCTCCTGGAGGTCCTTCTCTAAGGAGGGCCTGGTCGTCTCTCGAATAGTTTTCATCTTTTCTACGGCTGATACAAGGAAAGCATGTTCCTGCTCCACCACGGCAGACATATTAGCTTGTCACAGTTTTTGCAACTGGATTAGGCACTGGTTAGCCTCTGCCAGCTTATGCTTCAGAAGGACGGCCACCCCTTCTCCACCTGGAAGCGTCTTCAGCAGGACAATCTGGCCTTGGACGCAGTGGTGGACCACAGCAAATGAAGTCCCTCTCCTCAAAGCAGCCTCGATCCCCCATTTCAAATGGCAATAAAAGCCCTCGACAACGTCCCTTGATGACTCGTCCGAATTCTCCAGAGAGGACGGCGTCGACAGGATAGCATCAAAGGAAGCTGAGGGCTTCTGGAAAGGAGGTACACTTGAGCTTGAAGATCCTGTTATAAGGGAAACAAACTCCGAGCGATGAGACTCCCGTACAGCAGCAATTTCCTTTTTTGCAGCCCGAAGGAGCTGAAGGTTGGGCAGGACAGAAGGTTCAAGTTCCGAGAAAGAGGCAGTTTCAACTGATCTCGCATGCGCCAAAGAGGTGGAAGGAGCCGAGATGTCTGTACTCAACACGGTGGAAGATGCCTCAACTCGAGCCGGTAAGGGAAAAGGAATGTTTCTTGCTCGTATCAGGTCGGCCCCTGGATCCTCTGCTATTTCCTCCTCCGCGGCCACATCCGCCACCGGTAGTGGCGAGGCAGGTCCTGTAGTTCTGGCGCAACTAGTAATCAGCTCGACACAAAGAAGATGGAGTTGAAGCAAAAAAAAAACTCTCCTCATTGGTGAGAAAGCGGTATGGCTTACCAGAGGATAAGGGCAACGGCTGAGGCTCAGCAGGAGTTGTCTTGGCTCCTCTCACCGTTTCCACAACTTCGATGGGGTCAGCGACGACATCTGATCCATCAAGGCTTGTTCCTCCCGCCCCTGTTGCTCCAGGTACAGATGTAATGATATCGGCATCAACCTGTGAGGACCCCGCAACTTCGGGGTCGGCACCCAAAGAGGAAGCCGCATGGGAGGTAGCTGGTGATAAAAGGTTTATCTTCTCCGATGCCTGTAAAAGAGAGCCTTCAGGTAACATTTCAAGGACGACATTGGGACTTGTCGTGAAAGAACTTACCCTCATATCAACTTCGGCGCCACTTCCTGTTTTCCCATGCCAAGCCAACGGAACCTAGCCGCGATCCGCTTCTGAAATCGAGGTCTACCAGCAACAAGAGGTTCGGGTCCGCTTGGTGCACATGGAGGATTTGACACAGGTGAAGGCACACGTATAGCCAAAGGACTTATAGAGGGCGGAAGACCCTCAGAGTCATCTTCCCCCTCCTTCGTGCTGTCAGAGTCAGAATCAAAAACTTTTTCTTTCCCTTCCTCGTCCTTTTTCGAGAGTCCCTCAGTCGTTCCTCTAATTTTGTACCGACAATAAAGCTGGTACGAGGATCAAATTCGTTGGGAGGCACATTCACAGATACGTGACGAAGAGCCGCCATGTACGCGATACGCCCCGAAGTCTCGGCATCAGGTAAGACGAAGCTGGCCTGGGTATGGATCACCGAATAATAGTGCCAGGCTCGGATACCATCCAAGACACTTCCCTCGAAACCCAGGCAAGGGTTAGGGGGATCCAAATATAATTGGCTATATCCAAATTATCGAGAATATCGGCTAGGTAGGTATGGCTCTAGGTATACAACATTACGGTTGCGGTACACTAGATGGGAAGGACGGATACTCTGTAACTAGCGAAATAGTTTTTCAGATAAAGACTCGGGCATCAAGATGAACGCATCCCATCTCCTCCTCGGTAAAAGGTGGGACCGACACAAAAAAGAGTATCTATCCACTCGCACAAGAGCGACTCGGCAATCAGAAAAGCTGGTACAGTTCTAGGGCATGTCGCGATAATGGTAGATGAAGGCATCGTCACTTGTCGTATCGCCCTCCGGACCAGGTCGCATCAGAGAGGGGTAATGCATCAATAACCACCCCATTAAATAATGATACAGCAGTTTGATCCTGTTGAAAGGTTTCGTAAGATCACGAGCAATGACTTTCGATATAAAGGAACGGAGACCCTTATGGATGCTGCATACCATCGCAGGAAGCAGAGCCAACTTGGCCCCAAAAATCTGCTTTACCGCTGGGAGGATCAGGTTGCGGCTAATCCTCTCGATCGTACCGGAACCTGCCGAAACAATGCATACCCTCAACCAGATCATCAAGTATTCGGCCAAGATAGCTTTAGCAGACAGAGGTTGAGTATTATGATAAAAATAGCTAAAGGTGTCACTCAGGCTCCCAAATCTGTCACCATCAGCACGGGACCTTTTTGTACTTCGCACCCGTGCATCCACCTGCTTCAGAGATTGGGGACTCCTAACAGCAACTCGACCGGATGCGCTAAGGTTAAAAGATAGCCAATCCAGGCCGTGATATGAGGAAGGTTCCCTTCTGAACTATCATCCTTCTTCTTGGATATTTGTTGACAGGTGCTGTGGTGATATAGCAATTCCTGATATACGGCTAGGAATCCAGGATACCACCGTTCTAATTCTTCGAATTCTTTGTTTGTCGGGGAATAGTCTTCATAAGCCTCATCGCCCTAGGGCAATCTGGACACACTATGCATTTCGTGGAGAGTGAGCCCCATCTCTCCACCTGGAGTAAAAAAGGTCCCCATCTGGCAATTATACATCTCAATCAAAGCCATAAATAACTTCGAGTTCATAAACAAGCCATAGCAGGAGCCTCTGATGGCATAGTAGAGGCCAATCTGTCGAAGGGTACCCTCATACTGTACCATGATCCAAGAAGTCAGGTTAACCCAGGGAGGGGAACGATGCTGCCAGTTTAGTAAGGACAGTCTTCCTGCATGATATGACCCTTTACGAGCAATCTGATTCAAAAAGGTGTCAGCTTCAGTGAAAAACATATTAGGCTTTAACTCGTTGATGAGACTGCCAGGAGCCAACCCAATAACGGAGTAGCTCATTGATTCCTTCACTGCGACCACTGACCTCGTAAGGTTGTTGAAACAGATATGGCCTATAAAGATCCTCTGCTGATCCAAAGTCAGAGAACTCGACATCTTCCTCTCAAAAGATACCATATTGAAACCAGATAAGGGAAAGTCGCGCTCCAACAAGGGTATGTGAATTACCTCCCCCTGTAAATAGAAATCCCAACTCTCAAGAATCTCTATGACGCTCGAATCTGAAACAGCCAGGGCATCCCCGAATAAAAATAAAGGCTTCAGATGAATGCCATTCAGTTGCCCGGAGTTCATCATACTAAGTAAGAAAAAGAAAGACTGGTTTCTGATCTCCCTCAGCCGGTCTTCAGGTTGATTTCGGTTAATCTGAGTCGACACACGTTCGACTATCTGATCAAAAGTTACACCCGACGTAGATTGAGCATATCCTATCAAGAGTTCTCCCAAGGGAGCTAAGGGAAAGTCCACTACAAAAGACAGAGAAGAAGCAAAAGTTAGAAGTTTATTCTTCAAAATCTAGCCAAAACAAGACCTATGCGACAGGAGACATATGCTCATACTGTTTCGTCATGAGATACTTATGCGGCTCAGTTACAAAATGTTAACACGACTCGATAATGAGGTACTTATGCGGCTTGAAGCGCTCCTATGGCTCTAGATATGAAATACCTATACGGCTCAGTCAGGAGACATTTATGCGGCACAACTATGCAGCATTGATGAAGATCAATCCTGAGTCATTTATGCAGCAGTTATGCGACTCAGCTTATACGGCCCTATCATACAGAACACATGTGGTTCAACTGAGATAGGGCACGCATCGACCAAAGCTTACTGCACAGAAAGCGATATAGCACGACATAGCCATCGTCTCCCTACTGTCCTTACCTTTGATGGAAGGGTGCATGTCGGAGTGAGTGGAAGAGGAGTCCGCCGCCCTCAATGGAGAAGCAAGCCCCTTTCCTTTGGCCGCAGTCGACTTGGAAGCTTTGAGAGCCATTGAAGACAGGAAGACAAAGATGAAAGAGAAGGAGGTAAAAAAAGAAAAATTTCTCTTCAAAATTACTCCTATTTATAGAGGTTCCAGAAAGGGTGTCGCTTCGATTCTCGAGATCATTAAAGATAATGATGACGTTTGGGGATTTTATCCTTAGTAACCATCAGCTTTATCTCGAAAAAAGAGAACCCAAATCCGAAATCGAATCAAGAGCATTAAATGCAGCAGTGACAGCTGGCAGACTCTCTGCAGCTCAAAGCGTCCCTGCGACTAAGTATTTCTCTACAACTCAGGATCTTCCTGCGGCTCAATATTTTTCTGCGACTCAAGTTCGAAAACCACTTCCCGCAACTTGAAGACTCCCTACGGCTTGACATATTTTTAATGCTTCTTATTCAAAGTATTCCAAATTTGCAATTTGGAAACTTTAAAGGAGGTCTTGTAAAAACATAAAAAATATGGAGTTCATGCGGATTATAAATTGTCGCATAGGTACTTCGGACCAAACAGGCCCGCATGAAGGAAAGTCGTATAACTGTTTAAAGACATATGCGGCCCATCGATGAACAGCTGTAGAAGGAAAATTTGCGACCAAGGAGGAGCAGTTCGACTGATAAAGCTGACAAGTTCTGGCAAAATAGGACAGTTCTGACACTTCGACAAGAAAGATAAGACGTGAGACGTCGCCCAAAAGCAGGGTTCGTACGCCTCCATACGGCCAAAAAAGTGTCATCCAAGCCGCATGAACCTCATGCGGCCCAGCTTATGCGGTCCCAAAATTTTCAGAACTACAGGCAGCCGGGGGTAATTGTGATCCAGGCCGCATGCATGAGTCTCATGCGACCCCACATGATCGAAGACTGAGAATGTTATACGCAATGGGACACGTGGCAATCTGACCAATTCCTTAACTACCCAGATTTGCTGCAACAAAATCCCAACAAACCGACAGATGGCAGCCCAAGAGCGGGTCTTCGCGTGCTAATCAGCCACGTGGTTGCAAGCCGTCTATGCGGCTCAAAATCCATCCTATTATAAATAGTAAGGTGCCACACCCCTGCAAAAAGGCTGGCAACCTTCAAGAAAAAAGTAATATCTTCACGAGCTAGAGACTGCATCAGATAGTCCACGGAGTAAGGCAGAGTTGATAGCATTTTCCCGAGCCTCCACCGTCACCCCCCATAATCAAAACTAAACAATTGTACTTAGATTGTTTCTTAGGCTTTCTTTCTAGGTCCTTCTTTGTACAAGAGAGTTTGCAATCAATTCCAGTGTTCTGTAATACCTGTTTTTGATTTTTTTGGCAAACAGTTACACTAGAACTCATCATACACAAAATACTCACTCATCTTCCTCTAGCCCTATAATACCCATCATGTGCCTGTATTGTGGCTTACTTGGACACACATCTCATTACTGTCAAATGAGAAAGCATGTTGACATGAGAATGCTAAAATGAGTTCCTAAAACTAACAGTCAAGGACCCAAACATATATGGGTACCAAAGTTAGGTGAACCCTCCTTCGTATGTTAGAAGTAAGTGGATCCTCGATAGCGGTATGTCACGGCACATGACTGTTGATGTTTTACATTTTGTAACACTATCGATAAAGAAGGAATGACATGTATCCTTCGGTAATAATTTAAAGGGGTACACTAACCAAACCGTCATGGTCACGACATGTTGTTGATATTGATTGAGTTGGAGGGATTCTATTGCCACTCCATTCATAAACCGTCACCCCGGTGACCTTCATCACCAAAGCATCACGACAGCTTCCAGACCCCTCATCTCCAGTAGGGAGCCCAAGAAGTCGGAGCACGTAGGCGTTATTAAGCCCACTACATAAGCCACGTCTGGCTGAGGCGAGCAGCAAACAGGGGAGAGTTAAGTAAAGTACAACAATGTTGGGGTGGGACGCTAGTACTTATACACATATCCCTATAGAAAATCGTCGTCCTTGAATTTTTTATTGAATATATTGAATAGAAAAAATAGGAATTTTGATAGAGTGTGACCTGTACATGGTAATATCGGCTTTCCTCATTGTCCTTGCATTAAGAATGTTTGCCTTGTTATAAATCTTAAGCACAACCTTCTTAGCGTTAGCTATCTCACGGATAATGGCTATGGTGTTAACTTTGTTAAACACACGTGCTTCATCTATGATAGCACTAATGGGTCTACTATGTATGAAGGTATTAGAGAAAATAACAGCTATATTCTTTATCTTGTTAAAAGCACTAACAATGACATATGTTTAGTAGTAAAGAATGATGAGAGTTGGCTTTAGCATATTAGACTTGGACACGCCAACATGGACACCATCTCCCGACTGGCGACCAAGAAGCTTGTTAGAGGACTCCCAAGCATACCATTCAAGAAAGACATGATATGTGAAGAATGCGAGAAGAGTAAGTTAACTAAATCCTCTTACAAATCCATCAATTCGGTAAGCACTACTAGACCCCTTAAACTTATTCATATGGATTTATTCGGTCCTAGTAAAGTAGCTAGTCTTGGTGGTAAACTCTATACTTTTGTTTTAGTTGATAATTTTTAAAATTTACTTGGGTTATTTTTCTTGCAAATAAAAGTGGTACTTTTTATAAATGTGTTCAAAATGAGAAAGGCATTATGATCAATAAAATTAGAAGTAATCATTGAGGTGAATTTGATAATGTCGATTTTAAAAACTTTTGTGATAAAAATAGTTTTGGTCATGATTTTGCTTATCCTAGAACTCTACAACAAAATGGTGTTATGGAAAGAAAGAATATAACCCTCGGCGATATGGCAAAGGTCATGTTAAACCAATACAAGCTCCTTCAATATTTTTGGGTGGAAGCCGTTAACACGGCATGTTATGTTATAAATAGAGTCTTGATTAGACCTATTTCTAAGAAAAATCCTTATGAGCTTTGGTTTGACAAAATTTCTTCTATTAAATATTTTAAAGTTTTTGGATGTAAATATTTTATTTTGAACACCAAAGATAATCTGGACAAATTTGAAGAAAAAGCCTATGAAAGTATCTTCCTTAGTTATTTTATGCATATTAAAGGGTTTCGTGTCTTTAACAAAAGAATTCTTGTAGTCGAAGAGTTAATCAATGTCTCGTTTGACGAACTTAACACTTACACATCTAGCTCCTCGAATGATGATGATGACATCTCTTTTGGTTTGAAAAACTCTTCTCTTGAAGATACTAGTGCTCCTTCATCTAGTAATGAAGTTGAGACTACTCCACCCGAAAACTCTCCAACTTTAGAAACTTCTCAAGGGGATCTCCCCAAAGAATGGAGATTTGTCTCCCCATCATCCCGAGAAGCTTATAATTGGTGATCTTTTCTCATGGGTTAGCACTATATCCTCTACACAAGATCATTGTACGAATGTGGGTTTTATTTCTCAAATAGAGCCTAAAAATATTAATGATGCCTTTAGTGATAAATTTTGGATGATTGCTATACAAGAAGAGCATAACCAATTCGAGAGAAATAATGTTTGGAAACTCGTTTCTAAGCCCCATAACTATTCTATTATTGGGACAAAGTGGATGTTTCAAAACAAGCTTAATGAGGATGAAATCGTTACTCATAACAAAGCCCGATTGGTTGCTCAAGGCTATAACCAAGATGAAGATATTGAATACGAAGAAACCTATGCTCTAGTTGTTCGTCTTGAATCCACTCGAATGCTTTATGCTTTTGCTTGTTGTAATGATTTTAAACTTTTTTAAATGGATGTCAAAAGTGCCTTTTTGAATGGTGTTATTAAAGAAGAGGTATATGTCAAGCAACCTCCTGGCTTTAAAGATTTTTAATTTTCTAATCATATTTTCAAACTACACAAAGCCCTCTATGGCCTCAAGCAAGCTCCTCGTGCTTGGTATGAACGTCTTAGATCCATTCTCATCTCTCACAACTTCTCTAAGGGCAAAGTTGACACCATACATTTTTTTATTAAAACTCATAATGGCACACTTCTATTAGTTCAAATCTATGTTGACGATATCATTTTTGGTTCCACTAACAAAACAATATGTATAGAATTTGCTAAAGTTATACATGATGAATTCAAGTTGAGCATGATGGGATATTTATCTTTCTTTCTTGGTCTACAAATCAAGCAAGGACCTCAAGGCACGTTCATCAATCAAGCCAAATGTACAAAGGATCTTCTTAAGCGCTTTGAACTAGACTCATTCAAATTAATAAGAACTCCTATGATCATAATGACCAAGCTTGATCAAGATAAAAATGGTGTCTCGGTCGACATTCGTAAGTATCGAGGTATGATCGGTAGCTTGCTTTACTTAACTGCTAGTCGTCCCAACATCATGTTTAGTGTTTACTTATGTGCACGATACTAAGCAAATCCCAAAGAATCCCACTTATGTGCCGTTAAGCAAATTTTTTGGTATCTTAAAGGCACTATTAATATGGGACTTTGGTATCTAAAATCTTCATCCTTTGAGCTTATCGGCTACTCGAATGTAGATTTTACCAGATGTAAGATTGACCAAAAAGCACTAGCGACACATGCCAATTCCTTAGAAAATCCTTGGTTTCATGGTTTATAAGAAACGCCGAATATATTGTGGCTGGATGTTGTTGTGCACAAATCTTTTGGATGATACAAACACTTGTAGATTATGGTATTTCTTTAAATGACATTTCTATCAAATGTGACAATACTAGCTCTATTAATCTCATAAAAACCTGATTTGTCACTCATGCATAAAACACATTAAGATTCGACACCATTTTTTGCATGATCATCAACTCAAGGGCGACATTCGTCTTGAATTCATTAACATTGACCATCAACTTGCTGATATCTTCACCAAACCTCTCGCTGAAGATCGGTTCTCTTTTATTTGTCATAAAATTGGGCTCCTTAAAAAATTCTTTTAAATTTTGTTTTCAAACTATCCGGATTATCTGTCGAAATTCTTCGTAAATTCGTCAGATAATCCGAACTCATTCCAACATGTTTTCCTCTATTATAACGATTCTTTTACCAGAAATTCGCAAAAATCCGTCAGATTTTTTGCTATTAACTTTTGGCACAGACTGCCGAAAGTTGGCTACACAACTTCCAAAACGATTTGACTTTTCACCTTATCCTTTGCCACACCTTCACTCCAAAACTTGAGAATATGGACAGTCCAACTGCTGAGGAGATGATTGCCATGTACTACCTTGTCTCCAAGCAGTCGTTTTCCCTAGCCAAAACTATTATCTTCACCATGATCCTTGTTCGGGAATGCCTCCATCGTTCTCTCATATTCGGCATTTATATTACAATAATCCTCGAGGCTAATAGGGTCAACTTGACTAATTGCTCCATTGGTGATCGGCCCTCTCTGCTTGCCAAATCTAAGACCCACAACCGCACCACTTCGACGACTGTTGCTGATCCTGCTACTCAGCCAACTATGATCCTCACTATTGAGGTTCGTCGCTACATCAATCACAAGTTTGACTCTCTTTCCGTCTCCACTACGGAGCACATTCAGGCGACCATCCGAGGACTTGAAACTCTCATTCACCATGGCTTCATGGATCAAGCCCACTACTTCCAGCACATGCTTGAGCAGCACAACTTGTATGTGAATCCAAATGCTCCTTATTCTGACTACCCAGGGCTACGCTTTATCGATCCTAATATCTATGGCTTCATGTATCCTGGAGGCATAGATCTATATGGTGCCTTTACCCTAGCCCCAGGTTATGATAAGGATCAGGAGCCTGATATTGACCCTTCGGGTGCTCTTGACAATTGATGGATCTCGGCTTCTATAGGTGGGGTGTCTCATTTTGCTTAGTTTTATTTTGTCCAGTCCTTCGTGGACTTGTAAAATGGTTATTGTCTTGGGGACTAGTCTTATGGTTTTCTTTATTTTAGAAGTATGTCTTGTGTAATCCTTCATCGACTAGTATCATGTAGTACTGTTTCATGCCTAACTATATTTTAATCAAGTCAGTTTGTATTATCAAATGCTATGCCTCTTCTAATTTTTAATTTTTTTCTCTCTATCTTATATCGTGCCATTATTTTTTATAAATGCTAAAGAGGGAGGAGTTGTATTGAGAGAGAGACATCAAATTACGGGGGAGCTATCTCCTAAACCCGTTTATTTTGTCAATTATCAAAATGGAGGAGATTGTTGGCACACTAATTTTGATATATTGACTTTAATTAACCTATGTACTGTTTTAGCTCAATTACTCTACAAGAACAAACAAGTCAGTCAAAGATAGAAGAAAAGATGACCCAAACATCTATAAGAAGAAACAAGTCTTTCGGAGCAAGAAGAAAAGATGATTCTAAACATTACAACAACAGACCCTTTTTACACTCAAGAAGAGTTATGACAAGCAAAAGAATTCCAGATCTAAAGCTCATCTATCTCTTTAAGTGTCTGTAAGTGTCTAGAAAATCGTGTATACACTTTAGTAAGGATGATAAACTAAAATGGTATAAAATCTGAATTAGTTTTTATGAAGAGACGGATAATCCATCGGATCTCCGTGGTAATCCGTCGGATAATCCGAACTAGAAACAACAAGTATTTCTGGTGAAGTTCGGATAGTCCACCAAATTTCTGCGTAAATTCGTCGATAATCCGAACTAGAAACAACAAGTATTTTTGGTGAAGTTTAGATAATATGCTGAATTTCTGCGTAAATCCGTTGGACAATCCGAACTGGAAACAACAAGTATTTGTTGTTAACTTTGGATCATCCGACAGACTTCTGCAGTAATCCATCGGATAATCCAGATGCCTTGTTGGCCGTATTCGAATTCAAATCCAACGTCATCTGACATTCGCATTAAATGCATCCAATGGCTCTATTTCTAGTCGTTACTGTTGGTCGGATGATTTGAAGGTTTTTTGCAAAAATTCATAAAGACTCATCCACTTGAGCTCTAAATTACCTATCTACCAAGGAGCTCCACTTGAGCTCTAAATTACCTATTTCTAGCCATTACTCCCCCTTTCTTCATAAAGACTCATCCACCTGAGTTCTAAATTACCTATCTACCAAAGAGCTCCACCATTACTCTACCAAGCTTTAAATTATCATCTATTAAAGTGTTAGAGTATTTAAGAGTTGTAACCTAGATCTTCCAAGTGTTCAAGAAGGTTAAAACCTTTTTTCTTTTAAGTTATAGAAGTTGACGAGCCTTCGGAGGAAAACTCGTGTGTTTAAAGTTGATGAGTCTTCGGAGGAAAACTCATCTGCAAGAAGTTGACAAGTTTTTCGGATCCAAACTCGTATTGTAACTATTTACTTAAATAGTAGATTAAAGCCGGAGAGAATTTCGGGACTGGAGTTCCCCTTGGGAGGATGCCATGATACATCGAGTATTTGATTCTCTCTTATATTTATTATCTTTTAAATTACTTATTATTGTTGGTAATTATTTTATTATCCTATTCACGCCCTCTAGGGTTCTACACAGACATGGCTCACAGTTGTGTGATGTATACTGAGCTAACGGTTGTGTGATGCCTTCTTCTTTAAAATGCACATCTCTTGGGTGGTGCATCTGCTATATCTACTCGTCTTATACTCTGGTTGGAAAGCTTAGACAGACTCTATGACATGCAACCATTAGGAAACTCTCAAATTGCATATGTTAGTAACTAGGATTTTTGATAACCCTATTTAGCTAATATAGCAAGCCGTACTTATTGCTTGGCTGTGATTGATGGATGGAGTCTATTTTCTACTTATGTCTTGTCTCATTCTCATCCTGTCATGTTCATGTCTTGTTTATGTTCTACTTGTGCCGGTTAATGATTAAAGGCTATATTCTGTTTGGGAGAATGTCTACAATCTTGATCCTTTTTTGGTTTACAGATTGTGGATTTGATCTAGAATAGTTTCTATGTTTTCTAGTTATTGGTCATATGTTGTATTTACATACTATTCATATCTACTTCATATTATACGCTTACATATTCCTATTTATTTTATATGTTTCCAGTTTTCTTTCAAGTTTCCTTGTGTACCTTACTATTATCTTCGTTGTTAGTTATTTTCTTTTCATTATGTCTTTATTATGCTTGCATGATGGTTTTAGTCCATAGTATGGCTTCCTTTGTATTACTTGTTATTTGGAATCTAAGCCTAATGGTTTTGTTTAGCTAGATTTGGTAGCAGAATTAGAGGATATAGCGTACCTCCTACTTGATGGTGACCACTCGAAACAATGTAGTACTTGAGTGGCTATTCTTTTGTTTTACCCACTAGTTTTCTATATGTATTTTTTTGCGGCATTTAGCCACGACGGTCAATTGTTTAGCTTATGCTTTTGGACCTTGACATCTAGCCTTCGAGCTTGACATAAGAAGTGTATATCTATACTGTAGGTAGAGCTGATCATGTATGACATATATTTTTGCTAGTTCTTTACTTTGTACTACTAGCTTCATGATCATCTATATATTATAGTTTGGGAGACTTTACTGTTTTATATGTCTGATGATCATATATATTGTATTTTACTTATTACATGTGATTGAGGCACTTAGGATTGCTTGACCTAGTTTTGACAGTTGGATTGTATAGTACTAGCCCCCATGTCTTATACAGTCGTGACCGTATTTCGGGGATATTGGTGTACTCTGGTATACGTAGCTGGCCTAGCTCCGCCCCTACTCTCCAATATTATGGTTCTGGGGCGTGATAGTATATAGGTGTGTTTCTATGTTTACGGATGTGAATATTCTCAAATTATTAATAGCTTAGTATTTTTTTATACTTTTATCCTACAACTTTACATGCAACAATCGTGATTTCGAATACCAGTGTATTCGTATGTCGTGTAGCATAAGATATTTTTTACGTACTCGGCCTGCTGTATTCTGGGAGTAGGGAGATAAAAATAAACAAACCTTAAGGATGTATTATAGTGTTAACTTGAAATATGAATCTATTGTGATTCTAAATCTAGTGATTTATTGGTGTCTAAATTATTCTTATAGCCTAACAGTAACTATCACAATTACAATCACAATACTATCTACCTAAATAATGATGCAATTTGGAGAAAAATCTTTGGATGTCACACTTGACTAGTTTTTTGACAATAATCTTATTTACTTGGGATCAGACTCTGGCAAGATGGTACGATGCATAGGGTCCTGCTCCTCACATAGTAAAATAGAATGAGACATTATTTAATATATAATCATTTTTTAATTGAAATATACAAATACATGTATTACACAAGTCAGGTTAGTGAGCTAAGCAATCATGTCCTCACTTCGCAAGGCCTTTGAAGGAGCCAACATGAATTGATCAACTTTTGTGTTATTTATATTACAAAAAATTCATACGATGTGATCTATTTTGTTCTCCCCTATCCAATGCTCTATTATACAATCACAAATAATTTTTAATTCTATTATCTTATTAAACATTCCTTTCATGTCTTAGGTAAGTATCTCGATCTGTGCACTGTTGGTATCATGTGAATACGAGAATACCGTTCAACATAAATTTTTTGTCCATTGGAAAAAGACATGTACAATTGGAATTTGATATTTGTTTTGCTTGCATGTCTGTGTTTGTGTCCTACGAGTCCAAAACTTATACATATCGAATCCTAAATATATTCAGGGTTTTCGAGTGTCGACTCTAACTAATATAAGATTATCTAGTTAGGTTTAATATGATCATAATTTATTGGTCTTCAAACTTCGGTTATTTGTCAAAATTCTTAGAATTTTGGCAGAGTCACAATTTCACAGAAAATATATATAACGACATAGAGGAATTCTTCGTAGAATTTTCTTGGGTTAAAATTCCTTCAATAAAACAACTCAACACTGGACACACGTAGTTATAATCAAACAATAATGCTGTAGAAGCGCAAAATATATCAAATGTTGCAAATGCGCCAGTAACAGATAGCGGCAGACTGCACTTATCGAATGGCGCATAGGGTCAGATGACTCACTGTATCAGATAGTGCCAGACATTTCATGACGCTGAAGGCCACGTAGCCAGCTTCCTTGAGAAGCCAAACGTCTGTCATTATGGCCGACAGCACGTTTAATGAAGAATATTTCCTCTAATCTCGAGCACGCAGTGCTCGAGAATGATATGTCAGAATCATTATTACATTTTGTCATTTACTTTGTGCCATGACTAGTTGGTGCGAAGGAATCAAATAGTTTCAAGATGTCTAGCACTTTTTCACAAACGACGCCTAACAACAGCATGCACCATTTATCAATTAGCGAATTAGTCAACTATCATCCAGAAGCAGTTAGATGACATGGCGCACATGCTACTAATCTCGAAGAACGTGCATGCAACACTGCCCACGACCAAGCGCATCTCTCTCACAGAATGCCACGCTTCCTATACAGTTTGCGCAAATGGGTGATGGCGCGCCAATTGCACTATGCGCTAATCAGTGTAACTATCTGACAGTTATCTCAAAACTCTATAAATAGAGTTCAAAATCACTTCACAAAGGATCACTAATAATCATAATCTCCTGACCAAGTTGCTGCAGCACGTTCAAGAGCTTCTCTTCTTCGATATTGCATCGTTTAAGGGATAAAGTGATCATCTTCTGATCAGATTCCTACAATTATACATTCTTAGAATCAAATTGTACTCTTGTACTCTCTTTCTCAGTTTGTAATTTAGTTTTTTCAGAAAACTTTTTTTTTGCAAACAAAATGGTGACTTTGCTGGGATGACTTTTTCCTCTGACAAGAAAGTGATAACTCAATACAATATTGCGTCGGTCGACACGACACAAAAGTCTTTGGTCATCCAAGTCGACTAAACAGCCTACGAAGCAATAATTGGCGCTTGGGGTGCCAAGCACACATCTGCTACTGTCTCCAAAGACATGAAGAGTCATGCCATCTGGGCTCTAAAGTCCATAGGTGCGCCAACCACTATTGTTGCACAAAGCAAGGGACAGCGCCATATGGCTATCCCTCACACTTTTCCAGTTCTAAACTTGGTGGAAGGTGCGCCAACACTGTTGCTGCACAAAATAAAGAAAAGCGCCCTATAGTCATGCTTATTCCTCTCCAGTTCTAAACTTGGTGGAGAGTTCACCCATTACTGCCCCTGCACATAACAAGGGAAAATGCCCTGTGGCCACTCCCTATTCTTCTCCAGTCCTGAACTCAGTAGAAAATCCATCTGATTGTACCTCTGTGCTAATCGATGTCAGAACACTTCTGAGTAGAAACTCTACTTCTCTTGGCAGAGATGATCAAATTAATACCAAGAAAGTAGACTCTGTTCAAAGTTCCTTTCCTGCTGCCTATTTGTGCTGCGTCAAACGTGCTAGAACAGTATGTGCAGACCAACAGGGCATACTGTCTACTCTACTTTAAACTGGCCAGCGCCAATCAGGCCAAAGTCAGAATCTTCCTATCCTGTGCATATCAAGATCAAAGCAGAGAAAATTAATGATGTCTCAGACTGACAAACATGTGGCACATGACACTGATATACGCACATATCTTAACAAACACATATCAGAATTCCTTCCATCGAGTCATGTGGCATGCCAGACAAGTCTAAAATAGTTCGTGCCAGCTACTAGTCGGCATTTAGTGAAGGCTTCTAAAATCAAGAATCCTCTCACTTATGCTAATGAACTCAGCACTTCCTTGTACACTCAGGGGATACAAAATCTTAGGAATAGAAACCATATTCCTAATATAATCAAGGAACGTGTGCCTTTTTCTTCTTTATCTCCTGTCAATGTAACTGATCTCCGTGAAATTCTCTTACAAAAGAGGAAGACTGCAGGCCCATCTCATGTAAATATAACTCCACATCAGGAGTACCAATGTAGTCAACACCATGGAATAGTAATTAAGTGCCGCTATCAATCAGCTAAACGGTCTATTTTCGACTGTTTAAATTACACTCGGGCTCCTAAATTAATCATGGTGGACGAAAATGAATTGCTATTTGCCTCAGTTAACATGACTTCTCATGGTACTGTGTAGTGCCCTAATCCCGTTGCGGAGCATAGATCGGGCTAGCGGTCGAATAGCCGAGTCGGATAAGATTAAAGAAACTTTACTTGGAGAAACTTTACCAGGATCGCGGGATAATGAATTGAGATTATTTTCTCATTATGGATTAGACTTTTTTGAAATAATGCCCAAGATGCAGTGGCACGCGTCTTGGGAGAAGAGTTCTATATAAAAGTCGCTCGCCCCGAGATCGTAGCCTTGCTAGTTTTCGACGTCACTTTCACTGTTGGCTTTTATGTGCGTTTTCGTGATTGTTTTTGATGAATGTTTTTATGGATTTACTTTCACTGTCTGCACATTCATATCGAATCACTGAGAGAAAGAGAAAGAGAAAGAGAAAGAAGTATGTTGACTAGACGTTGGTGCCAATGCAGGTGCTAATGCAGTGAACCGAGCTTGACGTTGCGTGGAAGACCTCTTTCTCTTGGCAATTCACCAACAAGTGAGTGGCTTTGATCCTTCGATGATCATAAATCTTCACACGTAACAAAGGCATACTTGTTATTGCGTTTGGTGCTTAATAAAAAAATGCCTAGTAATAACTCAAAAAGATAATGCAAGATAAATTATCACATGGCTGAGCTTATGTTGCAAATCAAATGATGCCTTGAATGTTGCGATATGAATTGTTGAACAGGTGATGCAAAGACCTAAATACTGTGCGGTAAGTATATCGGACTTCGGTTCGAAAGAATGGTAACACAAATGAATAGTCTCTTCGTTGGATAAATGAGTATGCGAGCCTATGGCTCAAAGCAAGATAGTAAGATGGTAAGTTGACATGATGAAATAAAAACTACAACTTATGTGTGGAAGATGCTATTATCATGCATGTTATGTCTCTTATTAGTTAAGTTGTATTACATGCGTGGTCATGGACAACTTGTGCACAAGGTAATTTTTCGAACAGTAATCCACGACCACAGATCCGGTTCGTCCTAGGGGGAACAAGGATTGATGCCGATGTATTGGCATCGGTATGCGGGACCTTCAGTGGGGCTAGCTACCCGCACTGTAAGGGGCGCCATTATACCAATAAGACGACCCAAGATGATGTGTCGCTAGTAACCTTCATATAGATAGGTGTCATAGCTAATAATATCTTATACAAGCAAGAGTAAGTGTTATTCATAAATATACATGAATGGTTATCGACCGTGGATAAGATTCACCAAATTGGTGAATGATATGAATTGCTTATGTTAGAACAATATGAATTGCTTATGTTTCTAACATCAAGGTATGCTTCTTATATTTCCTACCAAATATGAATTGTTAATGGATCCTAAGGTAAGATGGATTGATGACAAATCAATAGTGTACATTCACATAATTTACTACTATTAATTTATGGTGAGATTGGTTACGGCCGCTTACCAGTACATATGTGGTAATGTACTGATCCTCGTCTCCACAGGTGCCGAGAACCTAGTAGATAATCTTAGGCACTGAAGGCTTGCTGTCCGACTCTTTAGAAGCTTCACACTTCCTTGAAGTTTCCACTTGAAAAAGAAGGCATTTTGTTGAAGGTAGTTTTTGCCGTATTTTTAATAAAAGGATATGATGTATGGAACAAGTTGTATCTCATTTCAATATTTCTGCAAGTTGTAGCCAAGTTTGGCATTTCATCTCGGCTGTTTGAGAGCCTTATATTTTTATGCAAAGTTATAAGTAAAGAGCTTATTTCAGATTCCATCTGTGTCTTCAATTTCTCTGTGAACTGGCTGCAAACTCTATTCAAAATATCTCTTTTATAAAATGTACACGAGCACTACTTGTACAAGTGCAACTCCAGACTTGTACGACATCATACCTTAGCGAGGACGAACGATTCGGCATGAATCAAAGCGAGAGAATGATTCCCCGAATCGGGGCATGATATTTTGGTATCTGAGCACGGCTTTACTTCCTTGGGAATTTTGTTTGGTTTTAAGATTTTGAAAATGACACAAGCTTTATTGCTTTTGAAAACTTGGTTTTAATGTCTCGAAATGAGATGTTCCATACAATAAGTCCATAAATATTTTGTGAGACTAACAAACTTTCTCTGTATTACAGAGATAACGAAGGCGGGTACCACAAACAATGCGAGTAGCTCAAGGGCGATAGCTTCAACCGACCCGATGGAGAGGATATTGGCTATGATGGAGAGCCAGCAGAGGCAAAATGCAAAACAATTTGAAGTCCAACAAAAGCAGCTAGATACCTTGCAACAGTTGGTCTGATCAGTAGTGAACAGTGGGGCTCAAACTGTGCAGACCTTACCCTGCCCGAAGGAAGGCCCATTTGAAACGTTCAGTACGTACTGTAAAATCGGATTCAGAAAGGGTCAAACTATAGATACTATAGATCCAGAGCGTAACCCGGTGGATGATACGAAGGACTCTAGTCTCAAGAGAGAGCGATATTGTGGAGACAGAAGAACCCCAGGCGGCTAAGAAAATAACTGCCGTGACCGACATTACTAAGGTCAAGAAAATCTGCAATAAATAATTCAAAGGGACTGAGGAAGCCACCATTGCTATGGACTGTCTAGTTGAAGTGGAGGATAATCTGGAAGCCTTGGATATTACTGGATCCAAGAGGGTATCGTGTATGAAACTATTGCTGGTTTCCAATGCGCATTACTGGTGGCAAGGTCAGAAAAGGATCCTTGTGGGGGTGAATGGGACAACAAAAATTACTTGGCAAATGTTTCGAAAGGCCTTTTTTGTTCAGTATTTCTCTTCGACTGAGCAGCGACCGAAGGAATTGGAGTTCCAAAAGCTTGAACATGGAAACTTGACGACAAAACAATATGAGGCAGAATTTTTAAGACTGTCTCAGTATGCTATTACAAAGTTCATCGATGAAGCGTCCAAGGCTCGTCGGTTTTAGCAAGGCTTGAGGCCTGCTCTGAAAGCTCAAGTTGTAGTCTAGAAGTATAAGACTTTCTAGGAGTCTTATGAACACGCAAAGGAGTTGGACCTACACTATCCGGCGACGACACCAGTGCAAGCGTCGGTGCAGAATATGCATAACAAGTGACCGAACAATGGTGGTGGATACCGGGCGCTGAAATGCCAGAATCACGGTGGCTATCAGCGACCCAATCAGATTGGACCGTTCTGCAACAAGTGTAATCCCCCAAAATTTTTGGAGAATTATTTTATTTTATTTTTTTTAATTTTGTTTTTATAATTGGTTATTTATGTGGTGTTGAATTATTTTATGCTTTTATATAACAAGTTTGGTATTTAATTGTGAAATTTTTTATATAGCAAATTGGCAACACAAATGCTACTCTTAGTATTTGTTGCACAATCTCACTGAATGATACATTTTTAAGTGACTACTAAATTTTTAGAAGTTTTTAGATTTTATTCTAAATATTTTATGATATGTTGCATTAATCAAATTATTTAGTAAATAACTAGATATAAAAAGTTTTGGTTATTTTAAATCAAAAGCCAGTGTAAATATCTTTCTATGGTATCTACTTGCCAAAGAATATTTTTAAAATATTTTATAAGGTTTAATTAACTTATTAGGATTTTTTGGTATATTTTGGTCTTATAATTATTAAATACTATAGATATATATATATAACTATATATATAACTATATATATATATATATATATATATATATATATATATATATATATATATATATATATATATATATATATATATATATATATATATATATATATATATATATGTGTATTTACTGTTTAAAAAAATAAAAATAAATGAAGTGCACTGTTCCTACAGGAACAGTGCTTCTCAATTCCCGATCTGGGAATTAAACCTGTTCACCATCCCTATTTCCAGGAAACCCGCAAGTTCTCCCCCTGTAAATTGAATCGCGATCGATTCAAATCGAACAAATTTGTGGATCAAATCGGCCGAAATTTTTTATCCATAACCCCAGTAGGATTCTCTTCGGATTAGATCAAAATCCTAATCAAACTCAAAGTTTAAATGCTAGTTTAAATAGGATTTAAACCCTTGGTATAGATATCGAAACCTAGTATCGAAACCCTTCTAAAAACACAATTTAGGACTCTTGTGAGCACACGAGAGGTTCCCTAAGTCCCAGCCACCTACCCGCGCCTGCCTGACCACCGTGCGCCACCTACAGCCGCCGTGCGCGGGCTGCCATCGCCGGAAACAGAGAATCCTCTGTTTGGAGTACGCTGTCAGGTAACCATCTTCCCTCCTAATTATCTCCCTACCCTCTCGATTAAATTATGATCTATGAATTGCTATAGATAGCCCACATAACCCCCTTCAAGACCCTTCAGAAAGATTTCAAAATCACACCCTAGATCGGCTGCGAATTCGACGCAAAGTCGAGCCGATTCAGCCCAAAAATAGAGCATTAGGAACAGCCAGAACCCTAACTTGGAAGGGAAATCCCGACCAAACCACTGCATATTATTGAAAACTAAAATAACCCAATTATAGACAACCTATACATGAGTAAAACGTAACTTGTAGTTAGTAATTTCAGTAGATCCACAGGAAGTTATCCGATGTTGAAGTTGGACGAAAAATAGGGTTTAAAACAGTGAGAGTTTAGAAATTAACCGATACGGCGTGCGCCACGGGGCGATGTGGTCGTGTACTATACGCATCGAAAGGCGTGTATGGATGTTACCGACGTGTGGGAACTGACGGGACTCGATTTCGTTGCGCGTGCGCGACGAAATCAGTGCGTATCCGTCGAGATATCCCGTATTAACGTTTTGCAAACTTGACCATAACTTCGTGCACATTCGTCGGATCGACGCAAAACTTGCGCTATCAGGACCGTATCGATTTTTTGGTCCTGTATGCCAAGTTTGGTCCGATTCTGAGAAGGTTGATCGGAATGCCAAAATTGGAGGACCCGCGACCCGCTCTAACGGGCGAATTTGTGCACAGCCCACCGGAATCCAACTTTGGACATACGGTTGGGTTCGTCTCCTCAAACCGGACCTGTAGACATGTAGTTTGACGACTTTAGAGACCATAGTTTTTGGCACGCTTTTTGGTACAAAATGGGTCCAACGACAGACATCGTTTTGACCCGAAATTACGATTTTTCCTCCTGTTCCAGAATTAGACTTTTGGACAGGCATTTCCTAGGTATTTCTTTTATGCCAAATCTGTTCGTGATGTTTATTTCAGCATCCGAGGTCGTTCGTAAAAATTGGCTTTCAGTGCTTCCCTATTTTGACGATTTGAGTTACCAGGCGTCGCCATTCTGTACACGACCTCCAGGCAAGATACCTTGCCACCAGCTGTTTATCTATTTTTAGCTCATATTTCATGTATTATTCATTATTTTCTTTATGCAAAATAAACTTTGATACATGGCATAACCTGTTAGAACTTACTGTTCATCTATATTTTCTGCTATGTATTATTTCTCTTACACATTAAACCTAGATTTAAGGGACCACCTTGTGTGTTGCATTCATTGGCCTTGACACATTGTAACATGAAGTTGTGTGTCGCATGTAGGATACGAAAGTGCGTGATTGGCTGGCCACCAGTACGTACAAGCCGTGCGATAGGAATAACCGCTAATAGAGGTTGCATACTTAGTTTGACTTAGCGGTTATAGAGGTTACTGTTGTGGATACAACAGAGTAGGCATTGGACGGGGAGAACAATTCCTTAGCGTATGGGCTTCGATGCACTTTCCTTTTTGTAACCCGTGAGCTCCGCCGGAGACGCGGGTCAGCTTACCCAAGATTACTGACGGCCACTGGTGATTCTGCAGAACGTCATGCTCTTATTGATTCGGCCTCTAGTGCCCCAAGGGGGGACTATGCCGATCCTATTCAGCCAGGGCCCATGCGTAGGAAGGATTGTTCTTAACAACATTTCACTTAGATTGGTTAGGCACCTTTATCCGTTAGGTAGGAGTACTTTTGGTTTGGGTACTTGTATCTGACCGTAACTTGGAACAATAACTTGTCACGGATTAGTTCGTCACATCTTGTCCTTGTTTGGTTGTAGGTGTGACTTACTACTTCGATGAGAAGGTATTGAACCTTGTTGGGGTCCGGATACCATATTGGATTCATATCATGGAAAGATACGTCACCGTGAATTAGTTTACCATCTCCTGTCCTTGTTTGGTTGGGGGGATGGTAGGCTAGTTTAGTAGGTGTGTATTGGACCATGTTATGATCTGATTTTACTTATTTTATTGAGCAGTATTTATTCAGTTTATGTGGCATGTTCTTTTTGTATCTTGTTACGTCCCTCTGAGAACCTGGTGATCTCTCCAGGTATAGGTGTGCAGGACTTTCCACAGGAGTATGGCTCCGGTATAGACTCATCCTTCACGCTCGAGCGAGTAGTACCTTCTAATCACAGCTGTCCCTATTGGGTCGAGGAGCCTATTTAGTCATTATTTCTTATTCTATTTATAATAGAGGTTGGACTCTATTTCCTTTCAGTTTATTCTAGTGCCGGTAGTGGATTTGTCTCCGCCCGGTCAACAGTTACATTTTGACATTTACTTTGATTCGTGAGTTACCATTTTCTTTATATTTACTGTGGATGAGATATAGTTTTTACCTGTGACTGTTTGTTATTATTATTCACAATACAGCTTATGTGTATATTCGAGATTTCTATAATTGGAGTCTATCTCGTATATATGCAGCTGGCATGCTTCGTTCCTAGTCCTACGTATTTTGGGACTGGGGCGTTACAACAAGTGCCACAACAGAGGGCACTTTGCTAATGAGTGCCATGTCTTAGAGTAAGGAAGCTTTAGGTGTGGTCAATTCGGCCATATGTGTTTCACTTAACAAGATGCCTAAAAATTGGCTTTTGAAAGAAAACTAGAAAAAGTACAAAAGTACAAATTGTTTCTGGGAAGTATTGCTATGGAAGTCTGATCTGAGAGCGATCACTTTGTTCCTTGGACCATACGATGATGATGAAGAAAACTTCTTAAAGAAAATGAACAATCGGAAGAACTAAGTCACCAGAAAGGTATCGAGCAACGGCACTGATGGCACAGTCGAATGCTTTCCTGCTTTGCTTCACCCTATTCTTGAGAAAAAGTTGAAAAAATGCTTCTGGGAATATCACTCTGAAAGTATGAGTTTTCTCAGAATCTCCTCTCCTGTATATATTCTCTGATTCCTTGATGTTTAAAAATAAGTCTATTTATAGACTAGATATTCTGTGCGTAAAAAGCAACAAAGTTTGGTGACTGTCACCCACGATGAGAATCAATCTTTACGCGTGATGACACGTGTTCCACGTAGAGTTTTAATCTCTACGCATGGTAACACGTGTCCCACTACTTCAACAAAATGAGGAGAGCATGTACACACGTTCCTCCATAAGTGAGGCATGAAAGCCACGTAAGCAGACCACGTTCTCCTGTAGCCAGAAAAGATCGAGCGTAAAAATGACCCAAAGGAGACTTCCTGCGTAAAGTAGCAGACTGGGCGTAAAAATAGCTCAAAATAGACTTTCCGCGTAAAGTGGCTGAAAAGTAGCCTTGAGCGTAAAGTTAGCTTAAATAAACTTTACGCACACAGCAGCCTTGAGCGTAAAAGCTCAAATAGCTTTCGTGCGTAAAAGAAGCGATCTTTTGAGCGTAAAATTGCCTATCTACACACTAAACGACATGTGTCGGTTTTAGTGTAAATCAAATCTTCTCAGCTTCTGTGCTGTCCGCTGTCAGAAAATCATTATGTCAGAAACAGTATCACGCATATTAAATGCATGATTTAACAGCCTGTCCTTCGCGTAAAAGCTCAGTGAATAGCTCTCGCGCAAAGTAACTCGCGTAATGTTTTACTCTGTTTGATCTCCGCGTAAAGTCTGAGTCTGACTCAGCTTGAATTGCGTAAAATTCTCAACTTCTTTGACTTGGTCTATGAAGTACTTTTTACGCTCCTACAAGACCCCCTTCAAAGTTTTCAAATTATTTTCAAAATTTGAAATACTTTGAACAGAAACGTAAAATTCGGAATTTCAACAGTCCGCGTAGAATTCGGGATATCAAACAGTCAGCGTAAACTTCGGAAATTTGAACCAAATTCAAGATTTCTCTATAAATAGAGCTCTTCGAGTAGAGAGAGAACTTTACTTGTTTTTCGTAATCCCGATCTCTCTTTACTCTTCTTTCTCCTTCATACTCTCATTCCGACTCGATGGCCCCCAAGAGCAAGAACGCCGCCGGCAGCAAGGGCAAGAAGCCCGTCGTTGATTCATCGTTGGCCGACCGTACAAAAACCACCGTCCCATCATCGGCGACGCCCCGATAGACAAACCCTAATGTAGTTCCGGCCATGAAAGGTAGAATACTACCTAACTTCGGCCGTGAGATCGCCGGAGAAGAAGACTCGAGTTTTTTTACTTTACGCCCACGTTATACGTGTCAGCGTAAAAACTGAGATAACAAAATACGCCCACATCATACGTGTCAGCGTAAAAGTAAAATCATACGCCCATGTCTATACGTGTCAGCGTAAAAATCAAAATACGCTCACATCAATATGTGCCAGCATAAAATTCAAACTACGCTCACGTCTATACGTGTCAGCATAAAATCTAAAATATGCTCACGTCAACACGTGCCAGCGTAAAAATTAAAATACGCTCATGTCAACACATGCCAGCGTAAAGTTCGCAATACGCTCACATCAATATGTGCCAGCATAAAAATTAAAATACGCTCATGTCAACACATGCCAGCATAAAATTCACAATACGCTCACATTAATATGTGCCAGTGTAAAATTTCACCAATGAAAGACTTTGCGTAAAAAATAAAGAACTTTTACATTTTAAAATTTTTATCAACTTTAACTTGTGTGCATAAGCGTAAAATTTGCATAGTCAGAGTCTTTAATCTTTACGCGTAAAAACTCAGACCAAGTCATCTGCATAAAAAATTTTAAATTAGATTTTTACTAACTTGATTTTTCTTTTTCTTTTGGCAGTGGACTTGCAAATTTACCTACTTGCAGAAACATTCAGCTCGCCAGCTGGTATGGTGGGTTCAAATTACTTAGAGAATTTGTCCCACGTGGAGTTCCCTCAATCGAACCCAGAATATCCTGAGGAAGAGCACAGCTGATAGCTGCTCAAGGGGACAAAATGTTGCTGTTCATGATTAATAGAGAAGTGTTGGTATCACTAGAAGACCAACAATTTTTGAAGCCAGCCTTCTTATTCGGGGATACGATAGATTTCAAATCACAAATACACCCCAAGAAAGAGGCTTGGGTATTCAAGTTTGGGGAGAGGGCGATGTATCTCCCCGACATGGATAGGGATTATCCCCTATCTGTATTTGTCCATGCCACCCATCACCGAAAGATGCTATGGAACCTGACTCCCAGCAGTCATGGTAGGCCAGGAAGGATCATTTTCAAGAGGGAGAGAGCCAATGACATGGGCTACCACACCAGTACTCCCAGTGGTGGTGTTGTCCCCTTCTCCGGTCTCTTGCCTGGATTCACTCCGAGTGAAGATTCGGCTTTAATCCAACCGGTGCAGACCCCAATATTTATCAACAAGTTCATAGGGGCTGCAGTATTATATCCCCAAGCCAACCCTAGGCTACTAGGATGGTTGACTCCATATAACCATAACTGGATTCAGCTTAGTACCTGGATCATGAAGAACTTCAAGAAGGACCTAGAATCCATCGGCCTTTATGAAGCGGTAGCCTCTACGAGCCAGGGTATACCGATAAATAGTAACTTATTCTTGGCTTTGATAGAGTTATACATGAGTTCAACAGGAACTTTTGCAACCCCACTCGGTGAGATAGGCCTTGTCCTGCATGAGATGTACTTCATATCTAAGCTGCCGATGGGTGAAGCTCCCTACGAAGAGTATGTTCCCTCCAACTGGGAACTGGCAGAAATCAGAGAGAAGAATCCTCGATTAGTTGAGGTTTACCAAGAACTGATGTGCCATTACTTAATTTGCACATCTATGTATGACAGTGGATCGCACTTGGCATACACTAATAAATAGACAACTTATCTATTCTACCATGAGAATAGAATATCCAAGAACGAGCAGGGGAGATTTCAAGAAAACAAAGCTCCAACCATCAACCTTTGTTCAATAATCCCTCCAGATCTGATCAATAGTTTAATGATCTCCCATAAATCTCCGGACCAATATCTGCCCAAAAAGACCAAAAACTTCCCTGCGGGGACTAAAACCTTGAGCCACCTGAGGCACGATAGTTAGAAGCTCTCCAGGGAAGCCTTGCTGGCAGGCTTTCTGTCCTTGTAGCTACGGAGATGGTTTGTGCCCGGGATCAGCACAGTAGACCGAATTCACAGAAACGTATTGTGGCCGGCAGTACGTTTGGTGTTTAAGGTCAGGATTAACTTGCTATCGGCAATGGTGTGCCGAATAAACGCAGGTTTGCGAACTTTCGGTGAGGAACTAATCAACAATGCTCCTCACCGAAAAGACTTCCCAAGGGTAGAGATGCCCTACACTTATCTAATGGGCTGGTTGCTACATCATAACTATAATTTGCTGCCGCCAGGCCCTGGAGATAATGTGGAGGTCTTCCTTCAAAAATTCAACAAAGCCACATGGACTGCCACTACAGTGGGAGATACTCAAGCAGTGTTGAATTATTCTCACGGTTGGAACTTTTTCTGTACAAGGCCATAAGTTCCAGCCGACTGCCTCGGCGTACAGTTTGAAGACAGAGGGGAAGGAACAACTTCATTGCCAGCGCCAGTTTTCAGATGGCTACAGTGCATCAGACCCTCACATCTGATGTACAGAAATGAAGACAACTGTGCGTTCGAACCATATCTACCAAGTCGGATCGCTCGCCAGTTTGGATATGACCAACTTCATGTTGGTAATCCCTCCACCAGCTTCCGTCATTATGGGAAGCTAATTGATGGTGCGAGAGCATGGAGATATTTTAGCACCGCTTGTACCGGTGCTAAATTCAAAGTATCGACTGCTACCAGCACCATCGAGCTACGTATACTTCATACGTATGCTCGCTTTTATGCTTCCATCCGCTCCTTCGCCCATGGCTACAACTTGAGAGGTAGTCTAAGATGGCCCAAGGAAGGGAATATTGAAGCGCCAGTCAGGGTATTTTCAGACATACCCGATGACACTGCTGTTCCAGATGAGTATCTGGAAGTCATCCCTACGAGAGCTGGGGAAGTAGCTGTGGGACCAATCATTATTGGCAAGACTCGGAAACGGAAACAAGGTGTAGCTGCTACTCTTCCAGAGAAGACACTCCGTGAGAAGAAGAAGAAGGTTACCACCAAAGGGCCTTCTAGACTAAGAGCTGCTACCCCAGAGAGTGACACTCCGGTCGAGGAGCTGCAACATGTTGCATCTTCTTCAGCTCATCCTGGAGAAGGATCCTCTGTATCTCAACCAGCAGCATCAACAGAAGCTACGGTAGTCCTATCTCTGGGACGCCTCAGCTCATCACTTCATCTGTCTTTGCCACCAAAGGCACAAGCTACTGAGGAGGCTGCCCTTACACATACTGTTAATCGAGAGCTCATCCCGTCAGATAAACCAGCTATTACTTTCGATGATGATGACTGGGATGGGGATTATAACTCGTACCTGGCACGTTCTGCACCTACCCCAGGTAAATATAAATTATACAAAATCTATACAAAATTATGATATTTTGTATATTAACTTATTTTGTTTAATTTTTGTAGGTGTTATCATCGCATCAAAGCTTGTGGCTCCTCCTCCTCCTCAAGAAGATATTTATGAGAAAAACGCGGAGTCTGAGGAAGAGGATTCTTCTTCAGAAGAAGAAGATGCTCAAGAAGAATGTCTTCCATCTATGGAGGTACAAAAAGAGCCCGAGGTGTAGGCTCAGCTAGAATTGTCTCCTCCTGCTGAGGGCGAAGATAAAGAACAAACTGCAGTAGAACCTACTGTAGATGATGAAGTGGCTGCTGAGGAAGAATTAGACTTCAACAAAGAACCAGTTGTAGAAGGACCCACTACAACTGAAATACTTGAAGATCCTGCAGAGCCAGTAGCCGAAGAAGGTGATGAAGACATAGTCAAATCATCAACTGAAGCTGGAGAAGTTGTAATAGTATCCTCTGCTATTGCTATCGATCCAGCACAAATTCCTGAGGAGAGAATGCCCGAACCGGAGTCAGCTATGATAACTACCATTCCTCCCGTAACTATCACCGCCACTGAAACTCATGTAGTTTCGACTCCAGAAACGACTGAAGTAAAAAGTGTTGAAGACACTGTCCCTGAAGCTCCTGGGGATCAGTTGGCCATAGTAGCAGTGACAATAATGGCTTCATCTCAGTCTGCTACTAAGGCAACCACATCTGTTCCTAGTCTTCAAAAAAGGGACTTGATAGATATTGCCGCAACTCCGAGCTCAAGTACAGAAATGAATCTCTTAGTTGAGATTCATACTGACACTTTTTACAAGACTCTGGCGGCTCTGATCCAGATGGTCCTGAAGAAGGGCCTCAGTTATGAAAGTTTGAAGGCGACGATTGCTCTTACTATCAGAAATGTTGTCATGTTCAATGATGCAGCGAGAGCAGCGGCATTAGAGAAAGTCGTGGAGGAACTTGAACAGCCGATCAAAGAATATCTAAGGCTGTCAAGTAAAACTACTGAAAGTCTCATCCAAGAGGAGTATGACGCTTTATCAGCTGAATACCTCTCTCGGGAGACTACTTTTAATGAAGCTCTCCATGAGTACAACATCAAGGTGGAAAAAGAAAAAGCTTTTTTTAGCTGAAGCTAAGCCTCAGCTGGATATCCAGAGAGAAGCCTATGAAACTTCGAATATAAGAATTCATCAACAGAATGATAGAATTCGTGAAGTCAAGGCTGAGCTGGCTCGTTTGAAGGCGGAGAGGGAGTAGATGATCATATCTCGGGACCAGCACCTAACTCAGAGCTCGATTTTAGAAGAACAAGTCTTTGGAGCTGAGGCTACCATCAAAACCCTTGGCGAAGCCAAGGATAAGATGATAGTCACTTTTGCTGGACTTTCTCATATCTGCACTCCCGAAGCTCGACGCTCCGTAGCTACTAAGAATGTATTGAGCTCTCATGAAAAGCGTCTAACGGAGCTACAAAAATTTCTTGAAGATGTCTCTGCTCCGCCTTAGGCAAATAAAGAATTTTTGTAATCTTCTATCTTTTTCATTCTGTAATGTTTACAAAAAATGAATAAAATATTTGTTTTATGACCCTATCATTTATTTTGAAATTAAACAATAGGTATGAGATAGAAAATACTTATCAGAGGTAATATGGACATGACAAGTCTTCTAAACTCAATAAATTATATATATCCAGAGGTAATGTGGACATGATAGATAATGAATCTCGTTTTCTATTTAGAGTATATGATACTATCAGAGGTAATATGAACATGACAGATCGTAACAACTCAAAGAAAAATAGATTAATATCTATTCAGGGGCCATAGGGACATGATAGATAAGAAAAGAAGTAGACTTAATATTTATTCAGAGGTTATGAGAACATGATAAATAATAAATCCCCTTCTCTCTTTTAATTAGCTGGTAAGACATAAGATCAAAAATTTTCTTCAAGGAGAACAAATAATCAGCTTAACCAAATATTGGTAGCTGGGGAATAACGAAGAAATTCAGACATAATATTTTTTCAAGAATTTGCCATTGATCGACATCATGAGCAAATCTCCATTAGGTTTAGACAATCTATAGACACCATTAGAGAAGACTGTCTCGACCACATAAGGACCTTCCCATTTTGCTTGGAATTTTCCTTTGCTCTTATGAGTCATCACCATCGGTCTTCGGACAACTAGAACTAGCTCACTGACTTTAAATATCCTCTCTTTAACTTTACGATTGAAAGCTCGAGATATGCGGGCTTGATATAACTCAATGTGCTGTTACGTTTGAAGACGCTTTTCGTCTAGACCTTCAAGTTCTTGAAGTCTCAACCGATCATTATTCTCTGTAGTTAGCTCATTTGCAATGGCTATTCTAAGAGATGGAATCTAGATTTCCAGTGGCAGAACAGCCTCACATCCATAAACCAGTAAGAATGGTGTAAAACCAGTAGGATTTTGGACTATCGTTCGGTAAGCCCATAAACATTCTCCAAGTTTCTCATTCCAATCACGTTTATTAAAAGAGACAAACTTTTTGAGAAGTTTAATGATTGTTTTGTTGAAAGCTTCGGCTAAACCATTAGCAGCTGGATTATAAGCCGTAGAAGCAAGATTTTGGATCCGATTCTTGTCACAGAATCGATAAAATGCCTGATTGGCAAATTGTGGTCCATTATTATGGATTATCCTTCGGGGGATCCCAAAACGATAAATGACACAGTGTTTAAGAAAGCTAATCACATTAGATGTTTTTACTTCAATAAGGGGAACCGCTTCCGTCCATTTAGAAAAGTAATCGGTTATAGCCAGTAAAAATCGATGTCCCTTGACAGAAGGAGGGTTAATCGGACCAATAATATCTATGTCCCAAGCTTCGAAGGGCCAAGAAGCTGCTGTAGGATGTAAGAATTCCGATGGTTGATGAATAAAATTGGCATGAATCTGACATGCTTTACATCGTCTGGCATAATCCACAGCATCTGCTATCATGGAAGGCCAATAATACCCCATTCTTCGGATATGGTCCTGTAATTTTGGACCTGGTTGATGGGCACCGCAGACACCATCATGAGCTTCACGGAGTGTTTGTTTAGCTTCACTCTCGGAGAGACAATGCAGCAAAAGTCCGTCATATGAACGACGATATAATATATGTAAAGAAGAATCAAAGTAGAATCGAAATGATCATCTCTTGATTGATGCAGCTTCCTTCGGATCTTCAGGTAAAATCCCATGAATCACATAATCAATGAATGGACTTCTCCAATCCCTTTGATGAGAACTTGATTCTGTATTATAACTATGTTCGATATGCAAATTATTTTTGACACAGAATAAGTCTCGATCCAACAAAGTAATGGTGTTTTGTCTTCTAATTGGAATAGCTAAATCTGCAGCTAAACTAGCAAGAGCACCATCTTCCAGATTTTGATAATGTGGTACGAACTCGATGAAGAATCCTTTGAATGAAAGGACCAATTCGATTACCACTTGATGATAAGGGATGAGGTCAGGATTTCTGACTTCATATGTCCCTCGGACCTGATTAACAATCAGTTGAGAATCTCCATAAGCTTCTAGGAACTCAATGTCTAATTGTTTTGCTACTTGGAGTCCAATTAGCAGAGCATTATATTTTGCCACATTGTTGGAGCATGGCTCATTAAGAGAATAAGCACAGTATATGACCATTTTATCAGGAGAGACCAATACAATGCCTACTCCGGAGACAATATTGCCTTTAGGTCCAACCCGTGATGCTCCATTAAAATATAATTGCTAAATATCATCCTTTAAAGTCATGTTGCAATCCACAACTTCATCTGGAATATCCTCGTAAAGCTTAGATATTTCAGGTATAGGGTGAGCTGCTAAGAAATCAGCTAATGCTTGACCCTTCACTGATTTTTGAGGTACATAGACCACATCATAAGGAGTAAGCAACATTGTCCAGGTGGCTAACCTGGAGTTGAGAATGCTTGGTTTTCTCATCAATATCCGAATAGGATTTATTCTGGAGATGACATAAATAGTCTATCCTGACACATAATATCGTATCTTTTGAACAGCAAAAACTAAGGCCAGACATTCTTTCTCCACAGGAGTATACCTGTGTTCAGCTCCGACCATCATTCCGCTAAGATAATAAATTGCTTGTTCATGGCCTTTATCACTTTTCTGTGCAAGAAGAGCACCAAGGGAATAATCCAAGTCTCGAACATATAGCAAAAACGCTCTTTCTACCACTGGAGGTACCCGAACAGGTGGATTTGTAAGGTATTGCTTGATGTCATTGAAGGCTTTCTGACATGCTTCATCCCAAACAAATGATACACCTTTCTTTAATATACGGGAAAAAGGTTGACACCTTCCAAAAAGATTACATATAAATCTTCTGATATAAGCAATACGACCTTGGAAGCCACGTATTTCTTTTAGGTTACGTGGAGGACGCATTTCAAGAATCGCTTTGATTTTGACAGGATCAACATGGATACCTTGAGAAGTGATGACAAATCCCAAAAACTTGCCACTAGAAATTCCTAAGAAAGACTTAGTAGGGTTCATCTTCAGTTGATGTTGACGCATCAACTCAAATACTATTTTTAAGTCTTGAATATGATCATCTTTTGATCGACTTTTGACAGCAATATCATCTACGTAATATTCAATTATTTTTCGTAGATGTTCTTGAAAGATATTGCTCATAGCCCGTTGATACGTAGTACCGGTATTTTTCAGTCCAAACGGCATAACCGTATAGCAGTAGACTCCAAGGGGTATACGGAAAGCGGTATGCTTTTCATCTCCTGGATGCATCTTAATTTGATTGTATCCTGAAAATCCGTCCATGAAAGACATGCGTTCAAAACCACATGTATTGTCTATCATGACATCAGTAATCGAAAGTGGAAATTCATCTTTTGGACAAGCTGTATTAAGATCTCAAAAATCTATGCAAACTCTAACTTTGCCATTCTTTTTCATAACAGGAACAATGTTGGTGACCCAATCTGGGTGTTGTTCTTCACGAACAAAGCCACATGTAATCAGCTTTTTGACTTCGGCTTCAATTGCATCCATCATATCTGGTCGAAAATGCCTTTACTATTGTTTTACAAGCTTAACATTAGAAAGAATATTGAGTTTATGAGTAGCTATTTTAGGATCTAAGCCCGGCATATCCTCATAACTCTATGCAAAGATATCAATATATTTTTTAATCAGCTGTATCAACTCTTCCTTCTCATTTTTAGAAAGATTTTTACTGATGAATATCGGTTTAGTCGTAGTTCCATCTCCGACATCAATCTGGACGATTTTATCTTCTGTAGGTGGCTGTCGCTGTTCAAAACAAAGCTCCCACTGAGTGTCCATTTGTTGTACCCAAGGGTCATTTTCAAATGGCTCAGATTCACCATCAGTTTGAACCATGTTAACTGAGAATATACACTCAGATTCATCATAATAGTCTCCTCCAGAATATGAAGATTGTAAAAAACTACAAAAACATTTTTCTTCCATATCTTCCTTGAACATGTGGGGTGTATCCGATTCGATGAATTGGATTTCTTCAAAATCTGAGGATTGTGAAGAACTGGAAGAAAATTCTTCTTGTATATCTTCATTAAATATGTGGGACGGATCGTATCCCAACGTATGCCGAGTTTTCTGGTAAAATAGATCACCACATAATGGTAACCGTCTAACCTTTGCCTTGATTGAGACCTTACATAGTCTTCAAATCATATCCCATATTCTGGATAATCTTGAGAGATTGTTGACTATATTTGTCAATTCGGATTCTTCCTTTATCTTTCTCTCTGAGATCATCTGCCTGAGTAACAGGGATATTTTTAGCCAGACCAAACACAATTTGGCACTTATTTTTCTTATCAGACGGAATCACGAAATAAGATTCTTCGTGATGTCTATAAGTTACACAAGCTTATGATGAAGCGGCTACAGGAAGAAGATATGGAGAAGATGTTAAGAACCTTTGAGCATAAGGTCCAACATCGACATGAAAAGGAAAGGAATTTTCCTTATGGTCAATGTATAAGGATTCCTCTATATTTATGTCATTTTTATATTGATGACTTTGATCATCAGAAGATAAAGTCATTCTTTTAATAAATTTGACAGCCATATACTCCAAAAGGAAATCTTTATTGATATTAGAAAGTACAGAATGATCAGTATTTATATTATTTATAAATTGACTACTACGCTTCGGATTGATCATTAACGGACCGTCATCCGTCTTCTGCGTAGACTTGTCAAGGTTGATAATCAGTGGTGGTTCTGGATCATTCGTACGAAAAGTACGTCCCTTGACCTTGATCATGAGAGGTTGAACTTGGCTCTTGACTGGAATACTCACTGATTCCTCAGACGAAGCTCGAGTTCTTCCTTTAACCTTGATCATCAGAGGTTGATCATTAACAGGTTGGAGTTGGATTCGACCTTTGACTGTGATCTTCAAAGGTTGCTCTTCCGGGGGATCTTTATTGACAGATTGATCTTCTGCAGGTGATCGATCTTCGGCCATATCTGATATCTTCTTCACATGCTCCTGTTTGTAGAGTATTGAATCGGAAAAATAGGCTTCAACACCCTTAAAAGGATTGATATCTGCAAATTTAGTCTTCATAATCCCTTGAGAATCCACGTACTTGAAGCATTGGTAGAGAGTTGAAGGCACAATGTTATGCTTATATATCCACAATCTTCCAAGGAGAATGTTGTAAGATACATCTGAGTTGATAACATAAAAGGTCGCCATAGTTCGAAGATCACCAATTTGAATCTTCAGACGAATCTTCTCCAGTGGTTTACTCCTTCCAGAGTTGAAACCAACTATTGTGGTACTAGTATACGTCAAATCACTAGTAGGAATCCTCAAAGGACGTAGCATACTCTGAAGAATTATGCTAATAGAAGACCCAGGATCGATGTAAATCCTGTCGATTTTAGTAGATTCAATATACCCTGTGTAGCATAGAGGGCTGTCGTGCTTATTATACTTCAGCAGCATATCTTCTTGTGTGAAGGTGATGTTAGGAATTGCTTCCATCACACTATGACATTATGGACACGACACCGGTATATTATCAGGATTCTTGAGTTGAGCTAAGCATGAGTCTGCTTGTAGCAAAGCTTCACTCAAACTTTCGCAGCTTTCTTTGGAATGGCGAAGCAACTCAAAGATAGAGAGTCTAGCCGGAGTATTAGCTAACTGGGCTAGAATGTCAAATTTGTAAGTCTTCATCACCGCCCCTTGATTTGAAGCAGACTTCAATGGGACGTCAAAGCGTACTGCTTTCTGTTTCCCTTTCTCAACCACAGATGGTTTAGAAGGTCTTGCCTCAGCAGGAACAGAAGATGGTTGAGCATGTAGTGTTTCAACAACGTCCTCTGCTTCTTTGGAAGATCCCTCATAATCTTTGTGGTACTCTTTCCCAGATCTCGTACCAGCAAAGGTTTCTTCTTTAGACTCAGGAGAATGAAGTACCATATTACAGGTTTTGTTTTTCTTTCCCTTAGCCTTCTTCTTGCGAGAATTTTTATGAGGAACCTCAAAATCCAATCCAACAGTAGATTTTTGACTTTGAATTTATAAAGGAAGTCGTATTCCTTTATCATAGTTCAGACCTTCCATCTTTTGAAAGTCATAGCCCATCTTCTTCATGAGATGGACTGATTGTTGACTGTACAAATGAGTGGGTAGCGGACTTTCAATAGATGGTCTAGCAGAGGAAGAAGGAATAGAGACCTGTGTAGCCACAGGAGAAGGAGGGATAGAAACCTCTGTAGCTACCGGAGAAGGAGGAATAGAAACTTCTGTAGCTACCGGAGGAGGAGTATTCGGGATAGGAGGAAAAATTCCTATAGGTGCTTTCTCATAAGCAGCAAAGACTTGTTGTGCCTTGTATAAGGGGACACTACTCATGGCTAACCATTACTAATGAGTAAGTTTGAGTTTGATAGGAGAAGCCAAACTTGGAGGGCATATATTCAAACCCCTCAGCCTATCCTCCAAAGGAATGCCATCCCAAAAATGATCCAAATCATCATGATCTGAAGTAATAACATGAGAAATCATGTTGCAGGTTTTGACTTTCTTACCTTTCTTGGATTTTGAAGTTTTACCTTTATCTTCCAGTTCAGGTACTAAGTCAGGATGTACCCACATGATTTCACGATTTTTTAATATGAGAGGCAATAATCCTTCATTTTGCTCTCTTGCAGGCGGGAGATTCACAATCTTTATAGTTGCCTTAGGAATTAGGACAATCCCATCTGGAACTTGCTGTGGAGGAAAACCTCCAAATTGAAGAAAAATTATATTAGTTGTGACCGTATGCTCATCATTGGTTAAAGCAATGGCATTGACATTTATCAACTCTTGGATTTTCTTCTTTAAGATGTAGCAAGCCTTGGTAGGATGATTTATGTATCTATGATAGATACAATATTTGGGATTGTCAGACAGATTCACCTTAGGCCTTTTTGGCTCTGGAATCTGGAGTTTGCCACTCTTTACAAGACATTGGAATATCCCCGGGATATCACTGTCATCAAAAGAGTACTCTTTTTTTGGTTTGGAAGACTCCAGATTATTTAGCATCGTTTTGGGTTTTGAAAGATTAACCACTAGGGTTTCCTTCCCTTTTCTATTGCGATTGCCAGAATTATTACCAGAAGAACCTTTTTTTTTTCCTTTGTCTTCTGAAGCAAAGATCATCCCGTGTTCATGAGCCATCCTACCATTGGTCTCGGTTGAAACTGCTGCTATAATGAACGAGGCCCAATATGTGAATTGAGAGCCCGTAAAGATAGCAATAGATGGTCGCAGATTCATCTTGTATGTATCAATCAATGCTCAATCTGGCATACCCGGAGGCATTTTTAAAGTTGCCTGTCAAAAACGTTCGATAAACGTTCGAGTATCTTCCTTCTCCGTTTGATCTCTATTAAGGAGGTCATATTCATGTCCATGCCTCCTTCATAGAAGCGGAAAAGAAATATTGCTTTAAATTTATCAAAAGACGATATGCAATTGTCGGGTAGACTGCGATACCAGTCATAAACTGAACCCGTTAAACACCCGATGAAAACTCGGGTAAGAAGAGCATCATTCTTCTGCAAGTGCACAGTCATAATATCAAAATAATTGATATATTGACTGAGAGAAGCCTTTCCATCAAATAACACCATAGACTGTGGCTTGAATTTTGGAGGAAAAGGCACATCATTCCAATGAGGAGGATAAGGTTGCTTAATCCCTAACCTCTGGAGCTGATCCTTGTGCTTCAGAACTTCAAACTATGCTTTTAGCTCACGCACCGCTTGAATAGCTTCACTAGTTTGAGGAAGCACATTCGATTGAATAGTTGCTGGATGTACCGTAACCCCCATCAGAGGTGGTACATCTTCTGGAATGATAGGATCTGGAGATGCAAAATTTTGATTGACAACAGGCTCTTGACTAAGATTATTCAAAGGTATATCAACCCCTTGACTATCTTGAGTTTGTGCTGCTACCTGCACCGGTGTTACTACTGCTGGCTGAGCAGTTTGCTGAGTCATTATTATTTGATGCATACTTTGCATCATAGTAAGCATGTCTTTCAACGATTGTTCAACTGCAGAGAGACATTGTTCTGTATTAGCATTCGACGTCTCCGGTTCCTCTTCGATAGCATAGGATTCAATCTCTCTTGAACCTACATAGGGATTGGTGTAGAGGTATGAGTCAACACTATCAGTTTCTGACTCAAAAGACTGGGTACCCCCAGCTTCTGAATCTGAAGATTGCAACTGTCTTTGACTCCTTGACCGGGTATGCTGATATACCCCTTCAAAAGAATCAAAAAGTCTGTTGAACTGTTGTTGACCAGGAGTCTGGGACGAGTTGCGTCTTGGACGTCGTCCTCTGTTGGTATGAGATGCCATGTTGACTGACGCATATGACAACTCATGCTCTTGATCATCAACTTGTTGCTGAGACACATTATAGCCTAACCGGTCAAACACTGACCGTTTAGAAGCTGAACAACAACATTTGATTACAATCTGATGACACTTGTGCTACACCAAAATAAGCCTTTTGGAACGGAGGAATTCCGTTCCAAATAATTTTTGGAACGCCTATATTGTGTGCCTATTTTTGGGCTGCCAAATTCCTTGGAACGGAACTAAAGCGTTCCAATAAACGCATTTTGGAACGGAATTAAAGCGTTCCAATAAACGCATATTGGAACGGAATAAAAGCGTTCCAACATATGCATATTGGAACGCTTTAGTTATGTTCCAAATTTGGAACACCACATTTGCGTGCCTGATAAAGTGTTTCATGCTGGTTTCTACTACGTTAACTGGAACGGCAAAAAAATGTTCCAATGTTGGAACACCATAAATGTGTTCCTAACAAAGCGTTTTAGAATATATATATTTCCCATTCACAGTAACGACTAAAAAGTGTTCCTGTAGCAAAGCGTTCATAACCAAAAAATTCAAATTTTTTTTTTGCACCAATTAGTGGAATGGCTAAAAATCGTTTGATTTTTTGAAGGAAAAAAATCTAAATAACCTAGAGAGAACATATTACAATATAAGTGGTTATGCTACATTTCAAGAAAATCTAAGAAAGTTTGTAACAAAGTAACAATTGACAATATGTTACAATCTTAAGATTTTAATGTAACTCATTTAAACGAAAGTAAACGAACTTCCGACCACAGCACGTACAAGTACATACAAAATAGTTCATGTTAAAGCTACATTGTTAATACAACTTTACTAAACTATCATGCTAAATTAATGTTCGAGATATGTGAAAACACTTTGAGCAGCATAGACTAATCTCTTCTCTGACGCTTGACGTTCTTGTTAGTAATCGAAGGTCTGGAACGGAGATTACCGAGTAAGCAAAAATGTGATAACCTGCAAACATTTCAAATATTGTTTAAAATCATGACAAAATAATTTGACCACAAAAACTTATTCATTTAATGAGACACACAAAGAAAAGAAAATAATGCCAAAATTGGGGATTTTATCCCCTAGAGAGTTTAGTAAATGCCACTCTAATTAGAAGCAGTAATTAGAGCTTGACTTAGCCAGTTCTCTTTCTCAATAAATTAAGTAGTAACACTTTACCTGGATATCCGGAGGACTTCTTTGCATGTCCCAATTTCTTCTAATGGAATCATAATTTTAATCACTAAAGGTCCTACGAAACAAAAATAGCTATATTAGTAGACATTAAGGATAGTAAAAATCTAAAAATATGCCATGCAAAATGAATTCTATCTAAGCGATCATAATTGAAAATGAGAAACAAGTTGCTAGTATTGCTATTTATTAAGATATCAATTTTGTAGGAAAGAAGTCTTGTTCCATAGGCACATCATGAAATCAATCGACAAACAAACAAACAAGAAAGGTAATCAATTCATGTATTTTTAATCATTGAAAAAGTATCATAAGAAAAATACTCACAAATTAATGCTTCCATAAATTTGATGTGTGATTTGGTCCACACAAAAAATTCGCCAACTCCTACTTCTTTAATTGTTTTTGCATCGGGAGTTTCTTTGTAGAGCTTCGCAGAAAAAATCTTTCCGACAGACATGCTCACCTTCATTTCATATTGAGGGTCTAGTTGATAATTATGACAATTACCTCGATGTATTGGATCAATTACTTCTTTTGCAACTGCAACACAATTCCAATTCCAATTAAACAATTCACACAACCTTGCCGTGGGAGTTGGTTCAGTGCTTGCCGAAGTCGTTGAATCCTTTTCCCTTTCGCCCAAAGATGGCCCACGTGCATTGTTTATCATCATTGGAGGCATGGGTATTGATTTCCCAATAGTTGCTTGCAGTTGTTGGAGCACGGGTGTTGATGTCCCATCTGTCTGGGACATAGGAATGGGTGATGATGACCCACCTGCATGGGGCATAGGCACGTGTGTTGATGACCCACCAGTAGACTGGGGAATAGTTACTGGTGGCCCACCAATCTGTGACTGTGGTACAAAAAAAAAATTAAGAATATGAATTTTCATATTATGATAGGCATATAGTTATTATCTTTTATACTTTCATATAAGAAGTTGGTTATCTCACCTTACAATAATCAAAAATAAAGTTAACCTTTGTCTGCATCTCATCAACCTTCTTTTTCAGACCCTCCCTCTCGCCTTTTTCCTCTGTGTACATGATATGAGCATGAAGGGTAGCATCATACTTTCTCTTAGAAACAAAGCTCCCAACACCTGGCAATCCTTTCACTTTCTTGCCAAACACTTGAGTCAAAGGATCATTATCAATTGATAGAGGGTGAACGCTATTATTGTCGCTTTCACTTTGTGTGGATTCAACAAGTTTCTCTTTGACTAATTTCTGTAATATCATTTGTAAGAAAAGCTAACGTTAAATTAAATGCAAGGTGATAACAAAGTTTTAGGTGACCTCACCATAAACGGTTCAACACTAGGTAGCGTAGTTCTATCCTTTCTTGTATGAGTTTCTATCCACACTTGAGTCCGTGTAATAGGGATAGTAGGATCTTTCCGCTTTGCCTTCTGGATAAATCATGGATTAGTTTTGAGGCGTAAGCTTAAAATTGGAAATAAAAAAATTATAAAATGCTAATGTTGGTTCTAGAAGAAATTACCATCTCATACTCTACCATTGCACTGCTCTTACGACCCCCAGTATGGCCATACACACTATGTTTTCTACTTTCAACGGTCATAGCTCTTCTTTTTAGTTGTTTATCATCAACCTCATTGATACAAAATTGCTCCCAGTCTTCCTTTCTAATCCCATTTGTAATAGCCATCATTTTCACCTCCAAATTTGGTTGCTTATCCAAATGATCCTTTCTCAATGTATGCTTTAGCTTCCGAAACGCATCTGGTATTGATCTTTCAACATCTTTCCTGAGATAACCTGAGATATCAAATTCTGCCTACAATTAAAATGCTTTATTAAAAGAGAAATAAAGATATATCAACTACAAACTTTTTAAAGGAGGATAATGACACTAACATGCCTTCTATAGACAATGGAATTCACACTAGCCTAGTGGTTAAGAGAGATGCAATGCAAGGAAAGCCAATAGTAACAGGAAAGAAAGCCAATATATATATAGGTGGAGAAAATTAGCAGTAGGAACAATAGTAACAGGAAAGAAAGCCAACAATGCCATTTACTTTGAAGAAAGCTAATATATAGCTGTAGAAATTAGCAGTAGGAACAATAGTAACAGGAAAGCAGGAAGTTTATACCATTACGAAAGGTTGTTCTAATTGTTGATCTAAACAGGAAAGCCAACAGTAAGCAGGAAGTTTATACCATTACGAAAGGTTGTTCCAATAGTAACAGGAAAGAAAGCCAACAATGCCATTTACTTTGAAGAAAGCCACTATGTTAATTGTTGATCTAAACAAGTCCTTAGATAACCATAGTGTCATATGTTTTTAGATGTTGAAACTGCTCATTTTTGTTGTTTACTTTGTCAAAGTATCAAATGTGTTATATTACTATGTTGTCTGTTAGGCTCATTTCGTTGTTACTTCCAACTTAATCACTATGTTAATTGTTGATCTAAACAAGTCCTTAGTGTCATGCTTTTTGTTATTGCACATGTTGGTCCAAGAGCATTTTAGATTCAAAATCATCTTTCGACGCAAGTAGTACTACAAATTCAAAAGAAATAGTATATGTGAAACTATAAAAGAGTTTACTACAATTACTTGGCATGTTTTAGAAAATATAAATTTTAGAAAGTGTCTTACTGCCACAAGTTTCCTGTTAATGGCATGTGAAATATTATCCCTATTTAAGCGAAGGTCGTTTATAGGTTCTAACCTTGCGATCTTTACAATTATATTCATTAGTATTTTCTTTCACAGTTCCGTCTCATTTAGTATTTGTTTGACTTAAAGTTTCATGTATTTTCTGTATTTTTATAGTGTGTTATTACTTGTTGGTTTAATGTACACATAATAGCAGGGTGATGCATACAAAACCCTGCAACTGATATTTTGTTATCATTTAGGTTTCTAATAACATTTATATTATGTTTTGGATATTCTAATTCGTATGGTCACTTTACATCTTTTGGGACAATAATTCATAATTGAGCTCCCTATTGTCAGTGTTGAACTACATGATTTCATGCAGCAACAGAAAATTTCTTCTTTTGTTTTGCCCGCACAACAATAATAGATTCTCTACAGGGTAACTTGAACTGTTTTATTAGCTTGTTATTAATATCGTATACTAATTGATGATTTACTAGAGGTTTTTGGCATAAGATAATTTTAATTGCTTGCTAATAGAAACCTATAGCTGTTATCAGATCCACAACCTTTCTTCTGTCTCTAAATCACTTCTTAATCTCAACATTTGTTGTTTTACTTATCGGTGAAATCTTTGACTAATGCTTTAGGAACAATAGTATCTTTAACAGGAAAGCAGTAGAAATTAGCAGTATGAACAATAGTAACAGATAACAGAAGAAAGCAGCTAATTCATATTCATTCCAGGAAAAACAAAATGAAGTTGTGCTTACAGTTTTGGGTTGTCGACCTAGCCCTTCTCTGGAAAATGCTAGAACCATGAAATTCGCGTTTATAGATCATTCATCATGCATCAGTTGAAGTGTAGACATAGTAAAAACTATATTGGATAATGGAACCAAACCTTAATAGTTAAAGGTAGTGAATGATTTTTGGATAGAAGTTGGGAAAGAGAAGGTGAAGGACAACAATAGATGAAGATTTTGTACCATCTAGTTTATTACTCACTCCCAAAATTGTCATTCAACTCAAAGTCAGTCAATCTAAGTATTAGAGAACAATCAATAACTCACAAATCAAGTCTCAAAGTGATTCAACTTTCTTATAGAAATTTAATAATTTAGCATCTAAAAAAACAAGTATGGCAAGAGTGCACTTCCAATGATACCAAATCTAAATTAACTAGAAATGACAAATTGCTCATGTTTAGCATCTAGAAATGACAAATTTCTCATGTTTCCTATGATACCAAACCTAAATTAACTACATAAAAAAATACAATCTCTAGCTCTATAGACAATTAAATAAGGTTTAGAAAAACATCATAATCTTTTCATCCTTTCCAACAAAGGATTATAGATTTTTTTTATAACCTGGAACAACATGAGACTGTTATCCAAATCAATATTTTTCCGCACACTATGAACTAATATATCCAAGACAACATTTTTAATGCCAAACATGCAAGACAAATAAGCCAAGGTACTTAGATATTATTTAAGAAACAAGAAGCAAAAAGGGAGGATATATTGGAAATATGTACTTTGACATTATGCATATTTGTTTTCTTGATGCTATATAACAACCATGGTGGCATTCAAGGCTTAGTTGAGAGGAATTTTTGAACTTATCTTACAAGAGACTATACAAACTCCAGCGTTCATTTGTGTTTTATAAGGATTTATGCCTGACCTACTGACCTATTGACTACTCTACACCAATAAGACCAACACTAGATCTTAATTTGATGGAAGTTCTTTATTCCTTCATCTTCCTATATCTGTTACATGAATACAAATATAATATAGAGATACTGATATAATTTTTTTCGTGTCCGTGCAACACAGACCTTTACTAAATCTACACCAATAAGATTCAGTATGTCCTATTGAGCTTGACCCAATTGAATGATGCCTGGAACTTAACCTAACATGCCTATATATTTCACTTGTTAACTGTCTTTTCTTTGGAAAATTTGTTATATAAGACTGATTATTTGGTGAAATTTGAAAGGGTTTACTAACCTAATATAATTGAAAGTCTAACCATCTTGTCGACCAACTATGTCCTTTGGGCCATTACATGTGATGACTATTAGCCGCTTCCCTAAGAAGAGAATGACTGGAGTGTTCAGAAACATGTATCCAAATTGACTGATTGTGAGAAAGAATAAGTCAAATGTCATTTTAGTACTATACACAAAAGCCAACTTATTTTATGTAGTTGGAATACTATCAAATGATATTTGGTTCATGTGACCCAGGCCACACACCAGGTATTCTCCCTACAGTCCATGTTTTCCCTTATCTATTAGTCCATCTAGCCCTATATCTATCTATCTAACATGGAACAAACCCCCTTTTCTCCAGGGGCTTGCACTCTAGGGACCAGGTCCCCTGCTCTTGGCCCAAGGCCTTGACCAAAATGGTACTGCAGAGCAGTGCTCAAGTGTAATGCACTTGGCCTGCACTGCCTCACTCGAATCCTGTCCTGGCCAAGGCCTGCACTGCCTGCTGCAGGAGTGTCCTGCTTGCCAGGGGCAACCCCTTCCTCATTTCCTGGCACTTGGCACTATTCAGTCCTGTATCTTGGTTTGTACAAGGGTCTGCCCGTATGTGCAGATTTTATGAAGGTGGTTTCCAGCAGACTATGACTAGGAGGGAGGCTGCTCTTATTCTTGGGGTAAGGTGAGATTTATACTCACATATAATAAGATAGAAATTCTCCTATTAATTCAAATGCTATTGCGAACCAAATGGAACTGATTGTCTTGACCACTCCTTTTCCTGTATCATGCTCATGAAAATAAAACAATGCTCCACAGAAGAGGTTATTGGCTTATTGCACATTACTACATGTTCATTACCTTTTTGTAATTGATATGTAGAATCGGCTGCAGTTACGTTGCTGTATGAAAGGACTAAAACTCCCCAGCTAGTTTGCCACACTGCTTGTTTCAAAATGGAAATAATGTAGAGTGCAAAAATTATTGACATTATCACCTTTTCTTTATGTAACTATTTGCTATACAGTCTGATGCAAATCAAACAGTTTATTCTAAAGAAAAGCTGAACCTAGAGACGTTGTAAGGAAGATACTTGGTCGTTTGAGTATAGTTAGTGAATTCTTGTTTGCTTCGTGTGCACACATATCTGTCATTGCATATATTGATTTGCATTGCCGATCTGATAGAACCTATTCCTTCAAAAACTAAAAGACAGTGCTGGCTGATGGTAGTATGTTTGATGCTAAGTGGTTGCTGTATGTATCATAGTGCAAACTCTTCAACCTTTTATATATGTTTGTGTCAGGAGTGCAAGCCTTGCGTTATCGTTTATTTGGATACTTTACTGCAAGCTTTGACATGTTTATGTGACAACCAGTATACGTGCTTACACCCTAGTGACAAAATAATCACTTGTCGCTGCTGATTGATTTCCATTCCTATCAAATTCCTTTTTATATATAATTCTTGAATTCTAAAATTCAATGGGTTTACTTTTTCTTTGTCTAGTGATGCACAACTACTAGAAAAAACTAACTTAAGAAAATTGGAATTTCCACTCTAATCATATATCAAGGTGATGCATACCTTGATTTGTTTCACTATTTCTTAGAGTTAATTCTCATTTGTGGGTACTACGGGAATGTTTCAAGTGGGTAGGCCAAAGGATCTTTGGAAAATATTGTTCCTAGTAGTTTAGGTTTTCATCAAGCATGGTTGGTGGAAATTTCACGAATCATTTGAGAATTCATGAATATTTACAGAATTGGAAAATACTTCAAATGCTTATTTTGTGTTCCAGATCCTTCTAAGATTTAATCTGTGAGGTTGATTGCTAATCGTTCCTCTTGTCCAATGGCAACTTAAATGCTCATTTTTTGGTTTAACTATTCCACCATGTGAGGCCTCAAGGTTCAAAAGAAACAATCGAGAATGACAAGTAGAAACATGTCTGATAATTGAAATTTGCACTCTTGTGAGATGAGAGGGAAAACATGTTAGTTGTTACTGATAGAAGAAACTTACTATATAAGATGTCTCCCTAGATGCAAACTTAAACTCTAGAATCCATAGGGTGATGTTCTACTTCTGCTACACTAGAAAGTCTCTGACTATTGGCATTATGTATTTTTTTGGAACTTTAAAAGACCAGAGCATAAGCAAGGTCCTCCTTTAAGAATTGGAGAATGTAGATTAAGACCCTTGCTAGCTTTGTATTATCAGACATTATAGATCATATCCGAATGGGCCAATAGATTTTATAGACAGTTGGAGCTAGGGGTGACAATCAGGTTCAGGTTGGGTTGGATTTGGGTCAACCCATTTAAGGTGAATCTGACACGACTCCTGTCCGTTTATGATTGGCTCGTAGAGGTTAAACCCAAATCAGACCCATAATATAACAGGTCGACCCGAACCAACCTGTTTAAGCCATTTAAGGTTTCACAAACTATAGTGTTTGAACATTTGTGGTGTGGTCGGTGACGGAGACACGGAGGCACGACGGTCAGGAAGGAAGATGAAGATAGAATGAAGATATTTCGGATTTACAACTGTATAACTTAAGCTATAACTCCATTTAAGTTTAAACATCAACAAAAGTATGAATAATTAAGGTTGTCAATGTAACCACTAAATTGATAACCTGATCTGATTATATTTAAATTATGAAGTTTATATTTCAAACACTAACCTGAAATCCATCTGAACCCAATACCCAATACCATCTAAAATCCTTAATTTCAAATAAACTTTATTAGAGTTTGGATATCCATCTGAATCCAAATACCAAAACCTGATACAAAATTCGATATCAATTTACGTATAGAAAATATTGGGTGTATTTCACGTATCTCATAGTAAAGTTCCTATGTGCTAACAAATTTCAAATAATCGGGACTCTGTAATTTTTTCATGGATATGTGTTACGTGTGAAAACCATCTGGATCACTATTGAGGAAGGTAATTTCCTAACCCCTACATGAATGCCAATACATATTGTTGGTGTTTTTGCCTTTGGACTAGAAAAGATAGTCCCACATCGGCTACACCAAATGGTGAGTATCTCAATATAATGCATTGCTTGTGTTGAGGTGTGCACATGAGGTGTAGTGGGGCACAAGTTTGTGCCATGTGGAAGTATTTTCCTAGAAGGAAAAAAGGATTAAATCCAACAAGGATGCAAGTTAATTTTTGTTGTGCGGACTCGGACTCGGACGCGGACTCCAAGATGTCTCGTGCATGCACAGGAGGGTTCGGGGGGTAGGCGTGGACTGGCACACTTCTATGCTGATTGTGGGATGATCTAAAATATCAAACTCTATTTTTGAGTATTGGTATTTTAGTCCCACATCGGATAGGAGAAGAGGTGAAGTCTCAACTCCACTCTATAAATAGAGCCCCTTGGCCTCCTTTGAAAGATGCACCAAGAAGAGAGTTGAGGGAGTCTGTTAAGTCCAGGAAGCCCGTTCAAGTCTCAAATATTGACTTACGAGCGTTCCAGAAGTTCTCCTGAACTTGCTGGTTCCTGGGAGCTTATCCGTACTGCGGGTATAGCTTTGAGCGCCGGTGTTCAACACCCCAGCGAGATCCGCTCTTCTTCTTCCTTCCTCTTTCTGTTGCCTTCGAGAATCTGAGACTCAACTGTTGTTGATTATCTCTTGTTGCCTTCGAGAAACCGCTATTGCAAACGCGATTCGATTTTTTTTAATCGTTTAGGCTACGCAATCAGCATTATTTGCATCTCTTTTTTAGGGATTGCAACTGCATTATTTGTATCTCTTTTTTAGGGATTGCAACTGCATTCTTTGCATCTCTTCTTAGGGATTGCAACTGAGTTTTTCCATCGATTGTTTGCAAATAGACCAACAATCTCAAAGCTATACGATTCGATGGAAAACACTCGTGCTTCGCTTGTCGATACCGGCTTTAACAAGTTGGAGAAATTCGACGGCGAACACTTCCAGATCTGGAAGCGAAAGGTGACTCTGAACCTTCAACTCGTGGATGTTGATCACGTGTTGGATGAAGAAGAACCAATCGTTCCAGCAACAGGATCTGCTGCTGTTCTGGCCGCTGCTACGAGCAAGCAGACGAAGTGGAAAAAGGATAACAGCATATGCAGGCTGCTGATCCTGAATTCCATGGAAGACTCTCTGGCCGAGTCCTACACAAAGAGGACTTCTGCCAAAGAGATCTGGGAGTCCGTGGGGAAGCTGTATGACGACGACGAGGCCCGGTCGAAGATGTTCATGGTTGAAAAATACCACAAATGGGTCTTTGAAGACGAGAAGACCATGCTGCCCTAAGTGAAAGAGTTCCTGAAGCTGTGCCAGAAACTGGAGGACGATAGCATGCCCCTCGTCGACAAGTTCGTCGTTGGAGGGATCGTGGCAAAACTTCCTCCAGGATGGAGCAACATCTATGCAAGGATGCATAGGAAGAAGATGGAGATTAGCCTGGATAATCTCCTCAGCGAGATTCATGTTGAGGACGAGATGCGCTCTCAACAGAAGTTGGACACCCTGTCCAAGCAACTAGCAACGGCGAATCTGGTTCAAGCCACCAGAGAGAACAAAGGGAAGCAGGCGGCTTCTCACCACAAGAAGAAGGACTTCTCGAATCTGAAAGTGAAGGGTCCAGGATTCAAGCAACAGAAGTCCAAGTCCCATGTGACTTGCTTCAACTGTGGCAAGAAGGGTCACTATAAAAGTGAATGCAAGTCCAAGCCCAAAGAGCAAGGTGAGCCTAACAAGGTTTCTTTGGTTACTAATCAGGTTGCCATGATAGCACAGGTTGCAACTGTGGGGGCAGACTTGGACTGGTGGATAGACACTGGCACGACATGTCATGTCTGTTCAGACAAGGACTGGTTCGTCGCCTATGAGCCTACTTCCGAGAAAGTCATGATGGCGAACCAGGCACAAGCTGAAGTACTGGGGATCGGGACGGTGGAGCTGAAGCTTACATCGGGGAACATTCTGACGCTTCAAGGTGTGAAGCATGTTCCTGCAATCGCAAAGAACCTGATCTCTGGGAGCCTGCTCTGCAACGCAGGCTTGAGGATGGACATCAATGCTGGCCAAATGGTGATGTCCAAGAAGGGTACTTTCTTCGGGAAAGCTTTTCAGACTGAAGGAATGTACAAAATTCAGCTTGTTGTAACCCAGCATAATAATGTCAATGCTATCACTAGTTTGAATTACTCTCTTGAGTTGTGGCATAATAGACTAGGACATGTTCATTGTAAGCGAATAAACAAAATGTCTAGTCTAGGACTTATCTCCAAGTGTGGGGGTAAGGTAGATAAATGTGAGATATGTGCTCAGACGAAGATCACTAGGAAACCCTTCCACAGGGTCCATCGAAGCACAGATCTTCTGGAGTTGGTTCACTCAGATATCTGTGACTTCAAACAATTCTCTACAAAGGCCGGGATAAAGTATTTCATTACTTTCATCGATGACTTCTCCAAGTATGCCTTCGTCTATTTACTCAAATCTAAAGACGAAGCATTCGAGAAGTTCAAGGAGTTCAGGGCCGAGGCTGAACGGCAAACTGGACAACAACTCAAGAGGCTGAGGAGTGATCGAGGTGGGAAATATAGGTCTCATGAATTCTCATCATTCTGCAAAGAACATGGAATCATCAACGAGACGACGGCTCCGTATTCTCCACAATCCAACGGAGTAGCAGAAAGGAAGAACAGAACGTTGACAGAGATGATGAATTCTATGCTGTTGACTGCGGGTCTCCCAAAGTGCTATTGGGGAGAAGCTGCATTAACGGCCACTTTCATTCTGAACAGAGTGCCGTATGCAACTTCCGACATAACTCCTCATGAACTCTGGTTCAAAGTCAGATCCAACCTGAATGTCATTCGAGTGTGGGGGTGCCTGGCTTATGTGAAGCTCCCGGATCTAAAGATTCAGAAGCTGGGGACAAGGACTACTAAGGCGATCTTCCTGGGGTATGCCGAGAAGAGTGATGCTCGGAGATTCCTTGATATCGAGTCAAATCATATCATCGAATCTCGCGATGCTGAATATTTTGAAGAAAAGTTTGCAAGGCACAAGAACATTGTTCTCACGGACATTCCGGAGAATAATAAGGGTGCGGAGCAGACAGAGATCTTTATCGAACCAGTAGTCCAAGATGGAGTTGTTGTCGAGGAGACACCAGCTGAACCAGAACTCGCTGAGCCGTCAACTTAGCGAGCGAGGAGGCCGAAAGACTTCGGAGATGACTTCGTCACCTATCATGTGGAAGCAGATCCGCTTACCTATGATGAGGCGATGAAGACCAGAGATGCTATATTCTGGAAGGAGGCGATTGACAATGAGATTGACTCAATCACCTCCAATAACACATGGGTATTGGTCGACCTACCAGAAGGAGCAAGACCCATCGGATGCAAATGGATCTTCAAGAAGAAGATGAAAGCAGATGGAACCATTGACAAGTTCAAGGCCAGGCTAGTGGCCAAGGGGTTTGCTCAGAAGCAGGGGATCGACTACTTTGACACTTATGCTCCAGTAGCTCGGATGACAACTATCAGATTGTTAATTGCTTTAGCAGCAATACACAAGCTGGTGATACATCAGATGGATGTGAAAATGGTATTCCTTAATGGCGAGCTGACCGAAGAGATCTACATGCAACAACCAGAAGGTTTTGTCGTCAGAGGTCTGGAAGACAAAGTCTGCAAGTTGATGAAGTCTCTGTATGGTTTGAAGCAAGCTCCCAAAATGTGGCATGAGAAGTTTGACAAGGTGATAAGGTCAAATGGCTACAGGGTCAGTGAAACAGACAAGTGTGTCTATACGAAGTTTGCTGACGGAAGAGGAGTAATCGTTTGTCTATACGTGGACGACATGCTAATCCTAGGTACGGATTTAAGCTGCGTCACAGAGACAAAGAAATTCCTCTCGACCAAGTTCAGTATGAAGGACTTGGGGGATGCCGACGTAATCTTGGGGCTCAAGATCATCCGGACAGGCACTGGAATAGCGCTGTCACAGTCTCATTACATTGAGAAGATGCTCTCTCGCTACGGGTATCAAGATCTTCCTATTATTGATACACCGTACAGGAGTGATCTGAAACTGAGCCAAATTCGAAGGAGAGCGTCAGGCAGTTGGAGTACGCTAGCGTCATCGGAAGTTTGATGTACGCTACTACTGCCACAAGGCCTGACATAGCCTTTGCAGTGGGAATGTTGAGTCGATTTACGAGCAATCCAGGCGTAAAGCATTGGAAAGCTGTGAAGCGTGTTATGAGATATCTCAAGAAGACTCAGACATATGCACTATACTACAGTGGAGATCCGTCAGTAGTGGAAGGCTTCAGTGATGCTAGCTGGTGTTCAGAGGTGGAGAGCGAATATTCCACAGGTGGATATGTGTTCGCCATGGGTGGAGCTGCTATATCGTGGAAGTCGAAGAAGCAGACTATGTTATCTCGCTCCTCCATGGAATCTGAATTCTTTGCATTGGACGCTGCAGCAGATGAAGCAGAGTGGCTTCGGGAGCTCATGTATGACCTTCCAATGGTTGGGGCTCAGATACCGGCGATTCCGATATACTGTGACAACCAGGCGGCAGCAGCAGTGGCATCAAATGAACTCTTCAACGGGAAGAAGAGGACTGTGCGGTTGAAGCACAGAGCAGTGAACGATCTCATAAAAAGGGGCGTCATTGCAGTGATCGATGTTCGGAGTCAGGAAAACCTGGCGGATCCGTTCACGAAGGGTCTCAAGCGTCAGCTGGTCGAGGACACAGCAAGGAAGATGGGCTTGAAGGCATTCTAATATTGTGTCATTATAATCCTATCAATAAATTTTATGTTATTGGTTCAAAGAGAAATCTACCAGATATCTAATTTTTGATTCAAGGGAGGACTATTGACTGGAAAAATATTAGTTAACAGTGGGCACTTGTTCTGCGGAACATGTAAGGGTTTCGGACCCAGAACCACTGTTGTCTACTATGAATTTTCTACGGAAAATTGATCCTGTGAGAAGGATGGCATAATGCCTTAATGAGTTCTCAGACTGAGTGAAGGTCTGTTATGCTTTACAGGAAGCATGGTGGCGCAACAACCACAAAGGAGTGTTACAACTCCATGCTACAGTGGGGTGACTCCACCATGAGGTTCCCAGGTAGGGGTAATGCCTCGGCTTTGTTAGCCAAGTTACAGGCGGCGTAGCACCGCATATAGGCAGGTAGCCTAATGTTGCATAATCGTAATAAAGAGATGTAGGCAGCACTACAAAGAGGCCGGTGTCCTCATGTTACAGTGGCATGACACCACGATGAGGTACCCAGGTAGGGGTAAAGCCTCGGCTTTGCAAGCCATGTCATAGTGGCGTAACACCACAAGGGAGCGCAAGGCTTCATGCTGGGTAGTTTGGCACTACAAAGAGGCTTGAGACCTCATGCTACAGTAGTATGACACTACGATGAGGTTCCCAGGTAGGGGTAATGCCTTGGCTTTGTCAGCCATGTCATAGCGGCGTAGCACCGCAAAGAAGCGCAATGCTTCATGCCAATGACTCTTTATATAGAACTCACCTATAGTGTATGGACAGAGATATCAGGCCGTCTCTTGAGGGTAAACTTGTAGACGCCCAAAAATTATACACTGAAACCAGGCTGGCACAAGGCCTTCAATGTGCAGCCAGAAGCACAGTTGATGTCACTATGTGAGTAGGAAGAATTGCAGTTATGGTGCAGAATTCAAGGCTTAGTCCATTCTTGTATCATGCTGTTATTTAACCTATGCGGGAAGATTCAAGTCGTAGCGATATCTCTCCTAATACATGATGGACAATCACTGTGGGGAACGCTCAACCCATATATTGAGATATGTGGGGGATTGTTGGTGTTTTTGCCTTTGGACTAGAAAAGATAGTCCCACATCGGCTACACCAAATGGTGAGTATCTCAATATAATGCATTGCTTGTGTTGAGGTGTGCACATGAGGTGTAGTGGGGCACAAGTTTGTGCCATGTGGAAGTATTTTCCTAGAAGGAAAAAAGGATTAAATCCAACAAGGATGCAAGTTAATTTTTGTTGTGCGGACTTGGACTCGGACGCGGACTCCAAGATGTCTCGTGCATGCACGGGAGGGTTCGGGGGGTAGGCGTGGACTGGCACACTTCTATGCTGATTGTGGGATGATCTAAAATATCAAACTCTATTTTTGAGTATTGGTATTTTAGTCCCACATCGGATAGGAGAAGAGGTGAAGTCTCAACTCCACTCTATAAATAGAGCCCCTTGGCCTCATTTGAAAGATGCACCAAGAAGAGAGTTGAGGGAGTCTGTTAAGTCCAGGAAGCCCGTTCAAGTCTCAAATATTGACTTACGAGCGTTCCAGAAGTTCTCCTGAACTTGCTGGTTCCTGGGAGCTTATCCGTACTGCGGGTATAGCTTTGAGCGCCGGTGTTCAACACCCCAGCGAGATCCGCTCTTCTTCTTCCTTCCTCTTTCTGTTGCCTTCGAGAATCTGAGACTCAACTGTTGTTGATCATCTCTTGTTGCCTTCGAGAAACCGCTATTGCAAACGCGATTCGATTTTTTTTAATCGTTTAGGCTACGCAATCAGCATTATTTGCATCTCTTTTTTAGGGATTGCAACTGCATTATTTGCATCTCTTTTTTAGGGATTGCAACTGCATTCTTTGCATCTCTTCTTAGGGATTGCAACTGAGTTTTTCCATCGATTGTTTGCAAATAGACCAACACATATATATATATTCTAAAAGCATATGTACCCACACTACTGCTATCAACATCTTGCCCTCTTAATCATCATGATACCAAACTGATACTTGGTATCAGTCCATCCCTCTTTCATCTAAAACCCCTCTAAATCCCTCTCTCATCTAAAACCCCTTTAAATCCTTAACACACCTTCATGAATATCCTCCTGTTCCCAAGCCCCCTATATCACTGGTACTCACATACACTATGACACTACTCACATACTCCTACTGTCACACAAGCTATATCCTATACAACTGACACTGTTCACTGAGAAGCCTGTGGCCTTAGAGCCTACTCCTCACTGCCACATATTTGATGCACTGCTGCTACTCTCCAACTATGAATGTCAAGGCACTGGCCCTATTTTACTGCTGCCACATATTTGATACAACTAAGATTTTATTGAAAAACTGAAAAACTGAAAACACTCGAAGATATTACTGTGGGTGTGTGTATGAGAGCATAAGTATAAATTCTAGATATTGAATTGAAAAACTGAACATCAAGATTTTACTGAAAACATAAATAATATAACAGTAATAGAAAAGCAATAGAATGTTCGTTATTCTCACCACTATCTTATTCCAAACATCATCCTTGTAGGTCTTAGGTACATGTAGCCAACTTATATACCTGATAGGCACATATGTCTTCACGTATTTACCAACTTGACTCTTAAAGTGAGTTGCGTTGGGTCCAACTGCTTGTCCAAGATGATTAAATTCAATCCTCTTCTTAGATGTTGACTTTTTATTGACTTCTATTGATATGGGATCTTCTTCCTGCTGGTTAGATGTGTCGGCAACACTCGAAGACATCGTGCAATGAAAGAAAGTCTGTTTATTCATTCAAGGACAACTTTGTATCATGTTTATTCATAGAAGCATTAAAATAAAAAAATTACTATGATGATACCAAATAATGCATATAAAAGAATCATGCTATCAAAGTCATTACGAATGTATACAAAAAAACATCGAAGATATGCAAGTAATTTGGATATCCGGGTCATTACCATAACAAAAAGTTATCCTTGTCATTGAAAGTTGCATATATAAAATAAAGTCAGAGTACATTAGATTGTTGAAAACAAGAAAATTATAATTTGACCACAAAAAAGTCTGGAGTACAAAAGATTGACGTATGATTTAGTTCAATCATCGAACATCAACAAATTCCTCAAGTTGGGATTGTCGTTCAAACAAGATTGGTAGTCAGTTGGAATGTCTACTGCATCAACTTGTTTATTTAACCTTTTTGGAGTATTTATAACCACATACCACCCATCATTCTTTTGATCTTCGGAATAAAAAACTGATGTTGCTTCTTGAGCTAAAATGAATGGATCCTCCTCAACTCTTTCTTTATTCCTGAGCTTCTTCAAGTTTACCATCACTTGATTCCAAATTGGATCACACTTACAACCATTTTTAGAATCCTCCACTTTAACCCAATCACAATAGAACACAGTTTCTTTGAAATCGATATAGTCCAGCTCCAGTATGTCTCTAATGATTCCATAAAAGGTCATCTTCCCTTCCTTTGGGTTTTTGTCTTTTCTACTTGAAATAAAATTTGAATATGCTTCCATAGACACCCCACTATCTTGCGTTACCAAGCATTCATCGGAAGAACTTGGTGCAAATACAAAACCATTGACACGATATTTTTTGAATCGTATAGCTTTATGTTGTGGACCATTGGCTAATCTCCATAATGTTGTATTGGTTTGCCCTGCATCCAATAACTGCATAGAAAAAAAAACTTAATTTGTGCACAAAATACATAAGCACATAAAAAAAAATGAGATATTACCTCATCACACAACCAAGGAATGAATTCCTTAGTTTTTGTTTTTTCTTTTGTTGAACCACCTTTTCGATTCTGATTGAAAATGGATTGCTCATACCGGTTGTACTTTCTACATGAATTACCAGACGTATGTCATGCAGATATCCATATTATGGTATTATTATAATACTTATTATTTACGTCATGCACATTATTATGATTAAAAAACTTATTTAGCTTGTAGGAAAAGGCACACATACTCTTCCCATTCACTCAAGTCTGCAAGTCGATTGAGAACCCATTTACGCACTTGCTCAAACTGAACATGGTTGAGCTCCATAACTCCCCCTATTTCCAAGGGTTTCTCATCTGTGAAGTCAACACTCTCATCCAGCCAGTCTTCTCGACTGGACTTATGACTAAAAGCGCTCGAGTTTGGCATATACTCCATGCAATATATTACAAATTCGTCTACAAGGTAAGCTTCAGCTATCGAACCTTCAATATATCGCTTATTAAGGACATATTCCTTGTAGCACTTCATCAATCTATTGAAAAAAAGAATATATAATCTATATCACCTATAAATTAAAACTAAAAGTTAAATATAGAAGAAAACAATAAGAGTGTACCTTTCAAATGGATACATCCATCGAAATCCAACCGTTCCGCATGACAGGGCCTCATCAGCTAGATGAACCATTAAGTGCACACTTATAACAAAGAAGGAAGGCGGAAATTCTTTTTCAAGAATACACATTGCCTCAACCAATGCCTTTTTTGCTTTCCTAAGCTCTTATTTATTGATCACCTTGGCACATAAAATTTTAAAAAATAAGCTAATCCTCTGAATTGCAATCCTTATGTCCCTGTCTTTATGAAAAGTATGTCTCAATAATACTGGAAGCAAGTGTTGCATAATCACATGATAGTCATGTGATTTGAGCCCCCTTAGTTCGGGAGGCTGGGTGGTGACACAATTACTCAAGTTAGAGAAAAATCCTGTAGGAAGTTTTAAATCTTTTAATGTTCAACAAAACTCTTCTTTTTCCTTCTTTGTCAAGGCATAAGATGCCTTTGGCATTGATGTTTTCCCCGTTTCTTCATCTTCAACTACCCACAACTTCTTATTTACCCCTAATTTTTTCATTTCTTTTCGACCTTGTATCCCATCCTTTGTTTTCTTTTTCACATCCATCAACATGTTCAATAAGTGGTCTGTGACATTCTTTTCAGTGTGCATAACGTCAATGTTGTGTCTCACTTCAAGAAACTTCCAGTAAGGCAAATCAAACAAAATAGACCTTCTAGACCATGGTGCTGCTTTAGTAGATGTCTCTTCTTCATTGTCATCTTCATATATCTTACTTTCATGATTCCAGTTTTGCCTCTTACGCTTTCCACAAGTAGCTTGCTTCAATCTTGTCCTTTTATTATTTTCAAGAATTTTGGCTATCTTTTGTTCAACTTCTTCTCCAAATAATCTTTGTGGAGGAGGTCGTTGTTCGAGTATTTTGTTGAATCTTTTGTCACTCCTAAACTTGTGATCGGAGTTCAAGAATCGTCGATAGCCGTGATAATATACTTTCGAAGAGTCTCCAAGCTGCATAGAGTCGATATCATCAGCACACACTGGACAAGCCTTATAACCATGAACAATACAACCAGATAGATTCCCGTATACAGAAAAATCATGGACCCCCCAAAACAATATCGCCTTCATTGTAAATGTGGTTTTGGTGAATGCATCCCACGTTGGTACGCCATTAACCCATAGCACTTTCAACTCTTCTACCAATGGTTCTAGGAATATGTCAAAGTGTTTTCCAGGTCCTTTGGGTCCAGAAATTAACAATGTTAGCAACGCGAACTCTCTATTCATGCACAACGATGGAGGAAGATTTAACGGGGCTAAAATCACTGGCCAACAACTATAATTGCTACTTAGAGTTCTATGTGGGTTGAAACCATCTGTTGACATTGCAAGTCGTAGGTTTCTAGCATCTGCAGCAAACTCTGGCCAATGAACTTTGACTGAATCCCATTGGCCTGAATCACAAGGATGTCTCATTAGATTTCCATCACTCTTTGCCTTTTGGTGCCAAGTCATTGCCTCTCCAATCTAAGGAATGCTAAAAAATCTTTTTAGCCTCAGAATCAAGGGAAAGTATTTCACAAACTTTGCAGGTTCTTTCTTGAAATTCTTTTTTGTCTCTGTATCATTTTCAAACACAAGTTTATACCGACTCACTTCACATTTTGGACATATATGGAGATGTTTGTATTCCTTACGATATAGGATGCATCCATTCCTACATGTATGGATGGTTTCACATTCCATTTCCAATTCTTTAATCATGTTCTTCCTATTAGGATAATTTTTTTGGAAGATTGCAATTTTCTGTGAATAAGTCCTTTAGCCACTCTAGTAATGCCGTCACACTAGTGCCTGTCCACCCATACCGTGTCTTCAAATTTTGCAACTCAATAATGGTGGACAATATGGTTTTCCCCTTAGGGCAACCCGGATACAGAGGTTCTGATGCCATATCCATAAAGCTTTTGTGTTTTTTGCTCTCTTTCATCATAGGCTCAACAATTGTGTCATCTCCCTCGTCGTCTTCATTTGCTACACTTACGTCAATAGGTGAATGTCCAGCCTCCTTCGTATGAATATTATATACATCGTCAATGAGATCCTCCAGTCTAGGCAAGTTTGATTCTTCAGTTGATGGTTCTTCAATTGGATTAGCCATTGTTTGTATGTTTCTCCCTAGATCTCTTGCCTTTTCTCCATGATGCTTCCATACCACGTAACTTTGGTACATGCCATTCTTCAACAAATGAAGGCTGATTTCATCGAGATCTATGTGTCCCTTCGAATTCTTACAATGCTTACATGGGCATGGAAATTGTGTTTGTCCGGCTGCACTCTCCTTAACAAAATTCACAAACTGTTGAACACCTTTGATATAACTTGTACCACCCCTTTTGCTCATCCACGATTTGTCCAAATTCATTTTTATTTGTAGAATAGGTGCTCAATCCTACAAGATGTACAATCATTTACCAAGTGAAATTGAAAATAAAAGTAATATGAAATTGAAACTAAGAAAATTATTTCCTATTCTAATTTATCAGTGTTAATTATTATTTTTATAAGCAAATAGAAATGTGGAAAAAAATGTACAACTACAATGCAATTCATATTCATATATACAGTAATACTGTTATAGATTTACTACATTTCAGATATTCATCGTCAATTTCATACATGAATATCAGCAAATATGCATTACCACTTGGTTAATGGTCATCCACTTATCATACATTGAAGGTGTTGAATGAGGATATAATGATATATAGAAGATGTTCGGACAAGGTTTGGGTACGTGGTGACCCAATCGATGCACCGATTAGGAGTTATAGGATTTCATTTAGAACAAATGCTCGAACTAAGAATTGACCTAAATGAATATGGATCAAGGATGTGAAAAAAGGATACAATTAGTTGCTAATCTTATGAGATGAATATGTTTTTGAAGCTATTGATGATCTATCTTTGTATCTAATCAATATTTTTAGATATAAATTGTCTATATATATATATATATCTCTCTCTCTCTTATTTTTTTTTATTTTCAAATCTACATACTATTTTGGAGTGGGCACGATTTGGGAGTAGACGATCGAGTTCTTGGTCGATTTGTGCGACTTTTTCTTTGGTCCAATCGAGTTCTTGGTCAATTTGGGGAAGTCTTCTCTTTTCTTTATAATTATTCTCAAATTTGCACACGATTTGGCAGTGGATGGTCAAGCTTTTGGGGAAGAAAATTAGCATTAGAGTTTCTTTGATTTATTTTTTTCTGTTGTCCCCGACGTTGGGGAGGGTTAGAGTTTCTTTGCTTCCTTTTGTGTTGTGATAAAATACTCTATTGTTACTGCTGAATATTAATAACTCGCAAGTTTGTATTTGTTGAGATCCAAATTAAATTCTAATAATAAAGAGGGTTGGATATGTACAGTGATGACCGGTTGGTTAGAGAGTATTGTATTTTATGACCGGTTCACGTGCATAGGGGCCAACAAGTCAACTGTTGCTTAGCTAAACAAGGTTGAAGTTAGTTGATCAAAGCTCATCTGGATCTCTTCCAAAGGACCGAAACAAAGGCAGATACAGGAGGGCAGACATGGGACTCAAATTATTGTTTAGTAACCTCATTATGCAAGTCTTAACCTAATATTATAAAATCTTAAATGTCTTTTCTCTCTTCATCTATTGTAGCTCACTCAATATAAGATCAATTTGTAATCCACCCAATATATGTAAAATTATAGTACATTCCAATTTTAAATCTTAGAAAGGTCCTTGCTCCCAAAGTACAAAAATCTTATATGCTTTAGCTGAGTTCTCAAGAAAACAACAAGGAAAAAACATACATTAGCTACAGTTGAGATTAACAAGAAGTATAAAAACAATATGAAGACTAATTGAGAGAAGGATGGAAAAAAGCAAAAAATTGCATCAAGTATGAAGCTTTATTTATTTCACATCATAAGCAAGTTCTCAACATCCATGCATATATAAGTTTATCATTTTCGAGTACATGTTTTTGTCGGCATCGAAGGTAGAAAATGGTAATACAATAAACGAAAGAGAAACTTGCCCATCGTCTAAAAAATAGAGGATTTGCCTCCCTCAAGTATATATACTGCAACATGTAAAAAATAAAGTAATGCCAAAGGGCATCACTGATGGTGAATCTGCCTATGGAAAGAAAAAAATATAGAGGCTAATTAAATATGGAGGCTAATTAAATTCAGTCTGCCTATGAAATAATTTTTAGGGTTTTTTTCCATCTAAGAGGACTTAACCCTTCGATTATTTTTCGGATTTAAAATTAATAAGGGCATACAATACCTTAGATCCCGACGGCCGAGATCCTGATGAAGATAGAGAAACCAATCGACACTTCTGACCCGACACTTCAGACCCGACGGTCGTGATCCCGATGGCCCCTATCTCGATGGAGAGATTTGTGATCCCGATGGCCGAAACTAGCGGCCCTAGAATGGAGAGAAGGGGATGGCGAGACTCAAGATCCCGTCGACCGAGGATGCAGGTTTTGTCGCGCGTTGTTCTTCAGTTCCCGCCAAGGAGGGAGAGAAGGATTGAAAAAAAGAGAGAGAAAACCTAGGTGCGTGCCAATTCTTTAAACCCGCGCCTTTTTCTTTAGTGCCGCGTATTGTTATTTAGTTCCCTATGCGTGCCAATTCTCAAAAAAGAACTGACGTTTCCTTCTTATCACGTGGGTTCACGTGAGTTGAACTTTTAATCTTTGGAACGGATTTGGAACGCTTGTTATGTGTATCAGAATAAATATTTATTATTAGAATGAAAAGAAAAAAAAATGGAACATTTTTTTATTCTGGCACGCTAGTTTTCCGTTCCAAAACCTAGGCACGCTAAATAGGCGTTACAGATTAAAATATGCCTAGTGTTCCAAATTAGCTATTTTGGTGTAGTGACAATGATGATTTTCTTTGGGGAGTGTCATAGGAGATTTTCTGTCGTTACGCTTTTGTACAAGCAACTCGCGTAAATCAGAAGGAGTGGAAGAAGTAGTCTTCTTTATTATATTTGGGACAGAGAATCGTTTAGTCCCTTGTGTATAAAGAAGATTACTGGTTGCATTAGCAGAACCAACCTGGGCATTTTTACGCGCCTGGAGTTGCGTGCATAAATCTTGAGATTTTTGTGCACAAAGGACTCCATAAGCATTACGCGTAATTTGAAGGTTTGGTACCTTGCGTAAAGCAGTATAAGAAGGCTGTTGGTGGAAAACCGAAGTTTGACTAAGAATAGATTTCATGTTTTTATGCTGTATGCATGAAGGCAAATTCACTTTAGATGCCAAGGCATCATTGTGAACTTTATCTACTCTGTCACCGACAAGAGATTTATCTTTACGCGTAGAGCGCAAAACATGAGTATCTGCCACGTCACAGATGGAAGATTTTTCTTTATGCGTAGAGCGTAAAGCTTGGGTGTCTACCACGTCACAAACGGGAGACTGGTTTTTACGCGCAGAGCATAAATTTTGAGTTTTACGCACAGAGCGTAAAACTTGAGAGTCTACCACGTCACCGATGGGAGACTGATTTTTATGCCCGGGGCGTATTAGTGAAGTAGAGACTGCCTCGTCACCGATGGGAGTCTCCACAACAGGAGTGGGAAGGATTCTTTTGCCTTCAGAGACATCAGGAACATGAGATGGTTTGGACTTGGAAATCCAAACTTTTTGTGCCTTCTATGATTTTTGAACACTGGAGTAGCGAGTTCTACCCCCAGTTCGAAGCATTCTTCGTAGGCAGTCTGGTCGAAGTGAACAACCAGAGTCTTCTTTGTCGATCCAATCGACACATCATCATATTGAGCAATTGCTTTCTTGTCAGAGGAGAAGGTCGTCCCCAGCAGAGTTGCTATTTTGTTTCACTTAACAAAATGCCTAAAAATGGGCTTTTGAAAGAAAACTAGAAAAAGTACAAAAGTACAAATTGTTTCTAGGAAGTATTGCTATGGAAGTATGATCTGAGAGCGATCACTTTGTTCCTTGGACCATACGATGATGATGAAGAAAACTATTTGAAGAAAACGAACAATCGGAAGAACTAAGTCACCAGAAAGGTATCGAGCAACGACACTGATGGCACAGTCGAATGCTTTCCTGCTTTGCTTCACCCTGTTCTTGAGAAAAAGTTGAAGAAATGCTTCTGGAAATATTACTCTGAAAGTATGAGTTTTCTCAGAATCTCCTCTCCTGTATATATTCTCTGATTCCTTGATGTTTAAAAATAAGTCTATTTATAGACTAGATCTTCTGTGCGTAAAAAGCAACAAAGTTTGGTAACTATCACCCACGATGAGAATCAATCTTTACGTGTGATGACACGTGTTCCACGTAGAGTTTTGATCTCTACGCATGGTGACACGTGTCCCACTACTTCAACAAAATAAGAAGAGCACGTACACACGTTCCTCCATAAGTGAGGCATGAAAGCAACGTATGCAGACCACGTTCTCCTGTAGCCAGAAAAGATCGGGCGTAAAAATGACCCAAAAGAGACTTCCTACGTAAAGTAGCAGACTGGACGTAAAAATAGCTCAAAATAGACTTCCCGCGTAAAGTGGCTGAAAAGTAGCCTTGAGCGTAAAGTAAGCACAAATAAACTTTACGCACACAGCAGCCTTGAGCGTAAAAGCTCAAATAGCTTTCGTGCGTAAAAGAAGTGATCTTTTGAGCATAAAATTGCCTGTCTACACACTAAACGACAAGTATCAGTTTTAGTGTAAATCAAATCTTTTCGGCTTCTGTGCTGTCCACTGTCAGAAAATTATTATGTCAGAAACAGTATCACGCATATTAAATGCATGATTTGACAGCCTGTCCTTCGCGTAAAAGCTCAGTGAATAGCTCTCGCGTAAAGTAACTCGCGTAAAGTTGTACTCTGTTTGATCTTCGCGTAAAGTCTGAGTCTGACTCAGCTTGAATTGCGTAAAATTCTCAACTTCTTTGACTTGGTCTATGAAGTACTTTTTACGCTCCTACAATATATGCCAAAATTGTCAAGGTGGGAGAAACCATCAGAACCCTCCGAGGTAGCAGTACCAGTAGCCATATCAACAGAATCGTGGACAGACACCCAGACCCTATCAGTCGCCACAGAATCAGGGGCCAGGTGCTCAGTTCCGAGTCTTTATATTCACTTAGGAGGAGGCACTTGTATCAGATACTGTCATGACAGGTATATTGTTATTTAATGGCATTCCTGTGCGTACTTTATTTAATTCTGGTGCCACGCATAGTTTCATATCGGAAGGCTATGCTAAAGAACCTAAAATAAAAATATCAATGCTGAATGTATATCTTAGTGTTAGTACTCCATCAGGAGTGGAGATGCCTACTAACATGATATGTAGGGATGGTTACATATGTATCGGGGACAAGAAGCTATCATTGGATGCAATCATGCTCGATATCAAGGAATATGATATCATTTTGGAAATGGATTAGTTAAGTGCATGTTGTGCGATGATTGACTGTGCAAAGAAACGAGATGTGTTTTATCTACCTGGAGAAACATAATTCTCTTACTCGACCGATTCGTCGACGAAGGCATCGATGGTGATTTCGACTACTACGACCCGACGAATGTTTCATTCTGGTTGTGAAGGATATCTTGCTTCTGTTCGAGACACACAAGAATGGTGCATACTCAGCCAACACTAAAGTCGTGGAAGAATTTTTTGATGTGTTTTCTGACGAGATACCCGAAATGCCTCCGGACTGAAAGATCGAATTCACTATCGATACATTTCCAAATACTCATCCGATCTCAAGGGCCCCGTACAGGATGGCGCCTGCTGAATTAAAGGAACTCAAAGTACAATTACAAGAATTATTGGACAGGGGATATATCAGACCTAGTGTGTCTACGTAGGGTGCTCCAGTGCTATTCGTAAAGAAGAAATATGGATCAATGTGGCCATGCATTGACTATCGCGAGCTAAACAAAGTTACAATTCAAAATAAGTACCTATTGCCTTGAATAGATGACCTCTTCGATCAACTGCAAGGGGCGTCTATATTTTCAAAGATTGATCTTCGCTTTGGCTACCATCAGTTGAAGATCAAACCAGATGACGTTTCAAAGTTTACGTTCCAAACTAGATATGGACACTATAAATTTTTGGTCATGCCCTTCGGATTGACCAATGGCCCTACCGCCTTCATGGATATGATAAACACAGTCTTCTGGCCCTTCTTGGATAAATTTGCAGTCGTGTTCATCGATACTATCTTAATCTACTCGAAAAGTAGAGAAGACAATGCAAAGCATTTACGAATAGTGTTATAGACCCTACGAGAATATCAGCTCTATGCCAAGTTGAGTTAGTGTGAATTTTGGATGAGTAGCATGTTGTTACTAAGGCACGTTATCTTGACAGATGGTGTGTCGGTTGACCCAAAGAAAATTGAAGCTGTAGTGGATTGGAAATAACCCACATCGGTGAGTGAGATCCGATGTTTCCTCGACTTGACAGGCTACTACAGGAAGTTTGTCATGGATTTTTTGAAAGTAGCAGCGCCTTTAACTCGACTAACCCAGAAGGGAGTAACATTTGATTAAACTGATGAGTGCAAGACTAGCTTTCAAAATCTGAAGCAACGTCTTATGTCAGCACCAATCCTTGCACTTCCAGACGACGTCGAGGGATTTCAGATATACAGTGATACATCTGGATTGGGTTTGGGATGCGTATTGACTAAGAAAGGAAAAGTGACATCGTATGTCTTGAGACAGCTTAAGCTGCATGAGAAAAGTATCCAACGCATGATTTAGAATTGGCAGCGATAGTATTTGTATTGAAATTATGGCGACATTACTTGTACGGAGTGGCTTGCGAGACCTTCATCGATCATAAAAGCCTGAAGTACATTTTCTTTCAAAAAAATCTAAATTTGCGATAAAGACGTTGGTTGGAACTACTAAAAGATTATGACCTAACGATCGCATATACCCCAGAAAAAGGCAATATGGTGGCAGATGCGTTAAGTCGAAACTTTGTGGGATCAGTTGTAACGACCCGCTCCGCCCTAGCGGAATGCCGATTTAAACGGCAAGTGCAACGACTCAAACGATCCGTCGACCCGAAGAGTTGGCATCGACCTGATGAAGAATCGATGCAAGGCTTACATTGGCACGTCAAGATGAATCCAGACTTAGACTTTCAAAGGCGCGCTCGGAGTATCGCTCGGCCGATGCGAACATCGCTAAGGTGGGTGGCTCCGATGAACCCGTCTTTACTTAGCCTAGACACTTAACAATACGGACACTATCATGAGAATCGTTAGGCGATAACCCCGCGTATGCTAATAAATGAATGACTCAACTCACCTAGCTAAGGGAATAATCCCATCTTGTATGCTTGTTTAGAACATGGTAAAGAACTCGGCAATATAGAGACTCTCGCACCGCACTCTACGCTCGTGCTAAGACACAAGCTTACGTTTATGTTCCTTATGCGGCCAACAATAAAACAATGAATGGGTTACAATAATGAAATGGAAAGACTATCAACATAGTCATTCCGAGTAGAGTATAACAATATTGAAAGACTATGGAACCGATGGGTCGCCAAGGCGACTCCCGCACTGGGAGTTGCGTAATGTGTGAATGAATGAATCAACGAATGAATGAATAAATGAATGAATACGTGAATGAATCAATGAACGAACGAACAAGTGAAAGAAAGAAGAAAAGAAAGAATACATGAAGGATAAGAAAGGAAAGAATGGTTAGCGACAGGTGTGACGGGCACGTGCAACGGGGCTCGCTACCCGTGCTGCACGGACGCCAACCTGGTCGATAACGCATTATGGCTAAGGGTTAGCCTACGGCTCGGAGATAGACGTTAAGTTAAAATGACAAGACAATACAAAATGGTCGTGGACAAACGGTACGGGCGATGGGGGGAATACCGTGGCCGTGATGTGGAAGGATTCTACGGCACGGGCGATGGCGGGAAAAACCGTGGCCGGCCTAGGCGGAATCAAAATGGGGCTTACGGGTTGCCTGGGTGCGGGCTTGGCTTCCCAGGAGACATAAGTGTAGGGTATTTCAAGAGACTTAACGGGGTGTGCCAGCCAACACCCTACGCTAAGTTGAGAAATACCAAGGGAAAAATATCCAAAATGGCTTGTGAAGCCAGCGACCAATGCATGTAGAATAAGTGGATTATGCTGGTGGCAATCCACGTGCAAGTCCTTGTATTGAAACAAGTAGTCTAAGTTAACTAAATGAAGTGCCTCCTGAACATGCTTGAAATATAACATCCTGAACATGCTCGAAATGTAACACTCCTGAACATGCTCGAAATGTAACACTCCTGAACATGCTTGAAATGTAACACTCTGAACATGCCTGAAATATAACACTTTGAACATGCCTACGACGTGCTAGAACCTGAGGCAGGGACACGCCCTTAACATTGAATGTTTATATGGATCACGTTAAATTACTACATGTGAATTGTGACTAACTTGGTTTACTTTGGACAGGGAAGGCCGGACGGTAAGTATGGGTAAGTCGTGCATGCATTTTCATGCAGACACTTGAATTCAGCAACACGAGATAGGTTACGAAATATGCCATAAAACTGATCCTAAGGCAAGATTAGAAAGACAATGAATGATAGACAGTGCACAAATGTAAATGGAACGTGTTTGGTAATGATAGCATTGTGGGCGAGCTAGCCTCCCCACCAGTGCATAACAATGTACTGATAACCCCAGAGTCTGCTTGCAGGATGCAGTCGACGTCATCGGGTGTGGAGCTTCCCTCGAACGTGTTAAGACGCGGAGCCAACTCTGGGGCCTTGGAACGTTGCAAGAAGCTGAAGCACCCTATACAGGACATAATGTATCGAAACATCGCCATGAATCATTCCATCTTGTAAGCCACTTGGCACGCCTTTTATGTTTCAGAGAGAGAGCTTGAGCGATTTGTAATATCGGCCTAGTGCCGCTTGTAAACTTCTTAAATATCAATAAAGAGTTTGAATTCGCTTCAATTTGTGTTCATTTACTTTCCGCTGCAATGGGGACACTCTGTGCGACTCTGTGGCCTAGCTCAAATCGGCCGTTTCTGGACTTGGCCTTGCACGGGCGCAACCTAGGCCCGTGCGACATCACGCCTTAGCAAGGACGATCGCTCCTACGGGAGCGGGGCGTGACATCAGTCAGTATTAACAAACGAATACTAGAAGAGTTAGAGAGCATGAAAATTTAGCTCTAAATTCGTAGCCGAAATGCACAATTGGCTCAACTTCAACTTGAGCCAAGTTTATTAGAAATGATTAAGACAGCACAGAGGACGAATGAGTTCTTGATAAAGATTGGTGGAATGATAGAAAAGGGAGAAGCAGGTGACTTCACCAAACACGAGGATGGTACGTTGCGACTCGAAGGGAGGCTATGTGTCCCAAAGGATGGAGAACTCCGAAAAAAATCTTGACGGACGCTCACTACGCCAAGTATTCGTTGCACCCGAAAAGTACAAAAATGTATAAAGATTTGCGTACGACCTTTTGGTGGTACGGAATGAAATAAGATGTGGCCTTCTTTGTCTCACGATGTATGGCTTGCCAGCGAGTCAAGGCGAAACAACATAGGCCTGGCGGAGAGATGTAGAATCTTGCCATCCTATAGTAGAAATGGGATCATATAACAATAGATTTCATAGTTGGCTTGCCAAAGACGCAGCGAGGGAATGATGCGATTTGGGTCATCGTTGATCGATTAACCAAGTTGGCATATTTCATCGCAATCAAAATCTCTTGGAGCATTGATCGGTTAGCTCAGCTATACATGGATGAAATTGTCTGATTACATGGGGTACCAGCATTAATAGTATCATATCAGGATAAAAGATTTATGTCACAGTTTTGGTGTAGCTTACACTCAGCTATGGGGACACAATTGAGTTTTAGTTCTGCATACCATCCACAAATTGATGGTCAGACCGAGAGGGTGAACCAGATCCTTGAGGATATGCTGCGACTTTGTGTAATTGATTTGAAAACCAGTTGGGACACTCACTTGCCGCTAGCAGAATTTGCCTACAATAACATTTACCAGTCGAGTATACAGATTGCTCCGTATGAAGCATTATACGGACGAAAATGTCGATCTCCAATTTGTTGGGATGAAGTCAGTGAACGACAAGTACTTGGTCTAGAAATAGTGGAGCAGGCCGTCGAGAAGGTCTGCATGATTCGAGAGAAATTACTTTTGGCACAAAGTCGACAGAAGAGTTATACGGATACTCGTTGACGACCATTGGAATTCATGGTGGGCGATCATATATTTTTAAAAGTATCACCGATGCGCATCGTTACGCGATTCGGTGCAGAAGAAAAACTAAGTCCAAGATTTGTTGTCCCGTTTGAAATCCAGAAGTGAGTCGGCCCAGTTGCCTATCAGATCGCATTACCGTCGGCATTGGCTGAAGTGTACGATATCTTCTACGTTTCCCAACTACGAAAGTATGTGCATGATCCAAGTCATATGGTAGACTTCGATCGATTGTGACTGCAAGCTGACTTGTCTTATGTAGAGGAGCCCATGCAAATTTTGGACAGAAAGGATAAAGTTTTGCGGAATCGAGTTGTTCCTTTGGTTCAAGTGCTTTGGCAGAATCATTCCGTTGAGGAGTCGACTTGGTAGCTTGAAGCGGATATGAAGGAAAAGTTTCCTTCGTTATTCGACTTAGGTGGGTTTGTGTTTAAGTTTTGGAAGAAAAACTTTTTGTTAGTGTATTAATATGTAGTGCCCTGATCCCGTTGCGGAGCACGGATCGGGCTAGCGGTCGAATGGTCGAGTCGAATAAGATTAAAAAAGCTTTACTTGGGAAAACTTTACCAGGATCACGGGATAATGAATTGAAATCCTTTCCTCATTATGGATTGGACTCTTTTGAAATGATGTCAAGATGCAGTGGCGCACGTCCTGGGGGAAGAGTTCTATATAATAGTCGCTTATCCCGAGACCATAGCCCTACTGGTTGTCGATGTCGCTTTTGCTGTTGGCTTTTGTGTGCATTTTTGTGATTGTTTTCGATGAATATTTTTATGGATTTAGTTTCACTGTCTGTACATTCATATCAAATTACTGAGAGAAAAAGAAAGAAGTATGCTGACGAGATGTTGGTGCCAATACAGGTGCTAACGCAGTGAACCGAGCTTGACGTTGCATAGAAGACCTCTTTCTCTCGACAATTCACCAACATGTGAGTGGCTTTGATCCTTCGACGATCCTTAATCTTCGCGCGTAACAAAGCCATACTTGTTATTACGTTCGGTGCTTAATAAAAGATGCCTAGTAATAACTCAGAAAGATAAATTATCACATGGCTAGGCTTATGTTGTAAATCAAATGATGCCTTGTATGTTGTGATATGAATTATTGAACAGGTGATGCAAAGACCCAAACATTGGGCTATAAGTATATCGGACTTCGGTTCGAAAGAATGGTAACACAAATGAATAGTCTCTTGGTTGGATAAATGAGTATACGAGCCTATTGCTCAAGGCAAAATGGTAAGATGGTAAGTTGGCAAAATAAAATGAGAACTACAACTTATGTATGGAAGATGCTATTATCATACATATTATATCTTTTATTAGTTAAGTTGCATTACATGTATGGTCATGGACAACTTATGCATAAGATAGTTCTTCGAACGGTAATCCGTGGCCACGGACCCGATTCGTCCTAGGGGAACAAGGATTGATGCCGACGTACTGGCATCAGTATACAGGACCTTCAGTGGGGCTAGTTACCCGTACTGTAAGAGGTAGTTACCCGTACTGTAAGAGGCACCGTTATACCAGTAAGACGGTCCAAGATGGCGTGTCACCAGTGACCTTCATATAGACAGGTGTTATAGCTAACAATGTCTTATGCAGGCAAGAGTAAGTGTCATTCATAAATATACAGGAATGGCTATCGACCGTGGGTTAGATTCACCAAATTGGTGAACGATATGAATTGCTTATGTTAGAACAATATGAATTGCTTATGTTTCTAACATCAATGTATGCTTCTTATGTTTCCTATCAATATAAATTGTTAATGGGCCCTAAGGCAAGATAGAAATATCACAAATCAATAGTGTATATTTATATAATTTACTACTTTTAATTTATGGTGAGATTGGTTACGGTCGCTCACCAGTAATATATGGTAATGTACTTACCCTCGTCTCTGCAGGTGCAGGGAACCTAGTAGATAATCTTAGATGCTGAAGGCTTGCTGTTTGACACTTTAGAAATTTACACTTCCTTGAAGTTTTTACTTGAAGAAGAAGGCATTTTGTTGACGGTGGTTATTGTCGCATTTTTTAATAAAGGGATATGATGTATAGAACAAGTTGTATCTCATTTCAATATTTCTGCGAGTTGTAACCAAGTTTGGCATTTCATCTCGGCTGTTTAAGAGCCTTATATTTTATGAAAAGTTACAAATAAAGATCTTATTTCAGATTCTATCTGTGTCTTCAATTTCTCTATGAACTGGCTGCAAACTCTATTCAAAATATCTCTTTTATAAAATATACACGAGCACGCCTTATAGAAGTGCAACTCCAGACTTGTACGTCATCGCACCTTAGCGATGATGAATGATTCTGCATGAATCAAAGTGAGAGCAAAACACAGGAAAGTTGAAAAATGGCTAAGTGTTGTTAAAAAATGAATGAAATTTTGAAAGTTTTAAAAGTGGCAAATTTTTGATGAAAAAGAATGGAATTTAGAAAATTTGAATTAACTAAGTTATAAATAAAATTAAACCATATAATAAACAAGGATTTATGACAACGACCATTACGATGAAACTGCCATGGGGTAGCTGTAGGGGCCGGATCCCAGCTAGCGGTAGTCCGAAGACTAGTGTACCGTGTCGCTTAGGCTTTTACGCCTTGTTGTCAGAAGGACCCTTTCGGCTTGTACCCATAGCAAGGTCACCATAAAGATATATGTCATAATCGTTATTTATGCAGGCCAATTTATTTAATGACCGTTTCATCCAAAATTCCTAATTCACGACAAAAAAAATTGAAGCGCTCTTCGGCCAGTGGTTTGGTAAAGAAGTCTGCTAGCTGATGTTCAGTGTCTATGAATTCTAAATTAATCGTGTCTTGTTGTTGATGATCACGTAAAAAATGATGTCTAATCTCTATGTGTTTAGTGCGTGAGTGACAAACAGGGTTCTTGGTCAGATTAATGGCACTAGTGTTATCGCAAAAAATAGGTATATGCTTGAAACATAAGTTGTAGTCTTCAAGGGTTTGCCGCATCCGCAGAATCTGTGCACAACATCGACCAGCTGCTATGTATTCAGCTTCTGTTGTGGATAGTGTGATAGAGTTCTGCTTCTTGCTAAACCATGAGACTAGCACCTTTTCTAGCAAATGACACGTGCCGCTGGTACTCTTACGGTCGACTTTGCATCCCGCAAAATCAGCATCGGAATATCCGGTTAAATCGAAGGAAGTGGTTTTGGGATACCACAAGCCTACCGTAATAGTTCCTTTAAGGTATCTAAAGATATGCTTAACTGCGATCATGTGTGATTCCTTAGGATTGGCTTGGTATCTAGCACATAAGCAAACACTGAACATAATGTCGGGACGACTAGCAGTTAAATATAATAAACTACCAATCATACCTCGATGCTTACGTTGATCGACCGGTTTGCCGCTTTCATCATGTTCCAGCTTTGTGGTAGTAGCCATAGGGTTGCTGATAGGTTTGATGCTGTCAAGCTCAAACTTTTTCAGCATTTCCTTGACATATTTTGATTGACTGATGAAGACGCCTTATAAGAGTTGTTTGATTAGCAATCAAAGGAAGTAGTTGAGCTCCCCCATCATGCTCATCTCGAACTCATCCTGCATATACTTGGCAAATTCCTTGCATAGACCCTCATTAATAGACCCAAAAATAATGTCATCAATATATATTTTAACTAAAAGAATTGTGTCATCAAGAGATTTTATAAACAGTGTAGTGTCCACTTTTCCTTTTGAAAAACTTTTATCTAGTAAGAAAGTACTCAAACGATCATACCAAGCTCGAGGAGCTTGTTTGTGGCCATAAAGAGCTTTTCTAAGTTTAAAAACATGGTCGAGAAATTTGTAATTTTTGAAACCAGGTGGTTGTTTGACAAAAACTTCTTCCTTGATAAAACCATTTAGAAAAGCACTTTTCACATCCATTTGGAAAAGTTTAAAGTTTTAAAAATTTGTAAATGCACAAAGCATCCGAATGGATTCTAGTCGGGCAACAGGAGCATACGTCTCATCATAATCGATGCCCTCCTCTTGATTGTATCCTTGGGCTACGAGATGAGCTTTGTTGCGAGTGACTGAACTGTCCTCGTTTACTTTGTATGAAAAACCCATTTAGTGCCAATTATTGAGTGGCCAGTCGATTTCGGAACAAGTTTCCAAACTTGGCTTCTCTCAAATTGGTTGAGTTCTTCTTGCATCGCAAAAATCCAAAATTTATCATTAAAAGCTTCTAAAATGTTTTTCGGTTCTATTTGAGAAATGAATGCAGTGCTAGCTATAGCGTCTCTTACAGAAGATCGAGTAGTTATCCTTTTTGATATTTCACCTATTACCAAGTCCTTTGGATGAGAGGGAGTAAATTAGAACTTTTTTGGTAATTCTTTTGGAGAGCTGGTTTCAGATGTTGTATTTATAGATGTCGAAGTAGATGGTTCATCATCGTCGTTGGGAATAACAGCTGTACTATTATCCTTGTCAAAAGTTATATTAGTAGACTCTTCAATAATCATGGAGCGCTTGTTGAACACTCTATATCCCTTACTCTTGGCCGTATAGCCAAGAAGAATACCTTCGTCAGCTTTGGCATCAAATTTGCCTAAGTTGTCTTTGGTATTCAGGATAAAACAGCGACAACCGAACACTCTAAAATAAGAAACATTAGGAATTCTACCAAACCAAAGCTCATAGGGTGTCTTCTTCGAAATGGGTCGAATCAATACCCTATTTAAAGCATGGCACGTTGTGTTGACAGCTTCTGTCCAAAATTATTTTGGAAGAGAGAATTGATTTAGCATTACTCTAGCCATATCGCCAAGAGTTCTATTCTTCCGCTCCATAACACCATTTTGTTGAGGAGTTCTAGGACACAAAAATTCATGACTAAAACCATTTGAATCACAAAATTTTTCAAAATCAAAATTTTTGAATTTGCCACCATGATCACTTCGGATACGAGTAATCATGTAGCCTTTTTCGGTTTGGGCCTTTTTAGCAAAAACTTTGAAAACAGAAATTGTATCACTTTTGTTTGTAAGAAAGAAAACCCATGTAAATCTTGAGAAATCATCTACAATAACAAAAGCGTAAAGTTTTTCGCTAAGACTGGCTACTCTACTAGGACCAAATAAGTCCATATGAAGTAATTACAAAGGTCGGGTAGTACTTACAGTGTTTATTGATTTAAATAAAGTTTTGGTGGCCTTATTCTTTTTACATTCGACATATACCATATCTTTCTTGAATGTGATATCTGGCTGTCCTCTGACTAGCTTCTTGGTGGATAGTCTGGATATAGTATCCATATTAGCATGACCAAGACGCTGATGCCATAGGAGCTTTTCGTCTTTTTGAGCATAAAGGCATCTTCCTGCACTGTTAGTATTACTAGATAGATAGAAAATATAAATGTTATCTTCCCTTATCCCCTCAAAAGTGATATCTCCAGTTGATCGATCATAGATAAAGCATTTAGTTTTTCTGAAGTTAATATCATAACCGTGATCAGCAAAATGACTAATGCTGAGCAAGTTATGCTTTAACTCGGTCACTAAATAGACATTGTTAATGACATGAGAGGGAGGATAACCAATTGTACCATTACCTATGATGTAGCCTTTAAGATTATTGTCGAAGGAAACGTATACTTCTTTTTTCATCGATAGTGTTGTGAATAGATTTGCATTTCCAGTCATATGTCGCGAGTACCCACTATCGAGAATCCACTTGCTTCTAGTTGAGAAGGGAAGGTCCACCTACACTACGAGTAGATTTGACCTTTGGTACCCAGATTCTTTTGGGTCCTGAGAGATTAGACTTTGGTACCCATGCATATATATTTCTATCAACTAATCTCCTAATCCTATATTATGGAGAAATGTGTCCATATAGGTTACAATAAGTGCATCTAGCATGCATGTTTATACTAGGAGCATGTTGATAGTGATGTCTATAAGTTGGGTGAGGATAGCTATGTGCAACAGTAGTGTGAGTATGGTGACTGTGTGCAGCAGCAGGGTGACTATAATGATCATAGTGACTGTGTGCAGTAGCAGGGTAACTATAATGATTATAGTGACTATGTGCATCAGTATAATGATGATAATGATTACGTGTATGTGTCTTACGTGCTGTATGTGAATAGGTGTACATGAAAGCATAACTTTGTTTATTATGTGGATAGGTGTTCTTGTGGTGACGTGCCTTTTTGTGTTGAGTTGGTACGTGTTTGTACGTGTTGTGACTATGAGACTGAACTTGCAGTTGAATAACCTGCTTGCCCAGTTTAATCTCTAATTTCTTAGAGACAACATTCAACTCATCACATTTAGCAGTAAGACCGTGTATTCTACCTGTAGCAATTTTGAACTTGTTTTTTCTCTTCAACAAGTACTTTGTTTACAGCCATGATTTCAAGTGTTTGTTTTTCAATGATTGATTCGGCATCGTGTAAGCTTAATTTAAGCTTGGATACCTCTTCAGTGTATTCTGTGGGTGTAGTGTTTCTAACATCTTCTAGTAAACATGAAAGTCTATGGATCTCGGTTTTGTAGTCCTTGATCTTATCTTTTGTATGTTTATATTTACTGATTACCTTTTTGTGATCTTCAAGTAGATCACCAAAAGCATCACCTAGTTCATCAAAAGATAAATCATTAAAAGAATCTTTTACCTTTTCTGAATTCGTCATTAGACAGACGTTAGCCGTTTTGTGTGGAGAGTCTTCTTCCTCGTCTGAATCACTAGCCTCGCTTTCATGCTAGATGCTAGTATTGGCATACTTTCTTGTGGTTGGCTTTTTGTACGGCTTCTCATATCTGCTTTCCTTCTTTGCTAAGGGACAATCTTTCTTGACATGTCCCATCTTTTTGTATCCGAAGCAGGTGGGTTCTTCCTCATCGGCTTTTTCTCTCTCTTCTTTTTTTTGAAGCATAGAAAATTTTTGAAGTTTCGAACTAAGAGAGCTTGATCGTCACCTTCGGAGTTGTCATCATCGGTGTCTTCTAAGCTAGTTCTTCGGCGATGAGCTCTCAATGCAATCTCCTTCTCTTTTGGAGCTGTTTCTTCGACGTTTTTTAGATCGAGCTCATGCGTCATCAACTTGCCCATCAATGTTTCTAGTGACATTGCCGTGAGATCGTTGCCTTCGATGATCGCCGTGACTTTGGGGTTCCAAACTTTCGGCAATCTTTGTAGCACTTTGCGTATCTTCTCATGGTTGGAATAATCTTTTCCAAGAGAAGATAGCGGGTTGACGATGTCGAGAAATCTGGTGAACATTTAAGTGATCGTCTCATTAGGCTTCATCTTGAAAGCCTCGTACTCCTGTGTCAGACGGCTGACTGTTGATTCTTTGACTTGCGTGGTCCCTTCATGAGTCACCTCCAAAAGCTTCCATACTTCATGCGATGTAGTGCATGTGGAGACCCTGTTGAATTCATTCCTGTCTATGGCACAAAAAAGAGCATTAATAGTCCTAGCGTCTAGACTTGCCTATTTATTCTTCTGCTCAGTATACTTGTCGTGGGGTTTCTCGACGAGACTTCCCTCGACAGTTATTCTGGAAGATTTCTTGTAGCCATCAGTGACTACAGTCCACAGGTCAAGGTCTAGAGACTTAAGATAAAAACTCATTCTAGTCTTCCAATAAGTGTAGTTGGTCCAATCAAATAGGGTGGCCTATTTGTGGATTAACCCTTACCATAGTTGGTAGAGATGGGTTGTGTGGTTGCCATGGATCAACTCTAGGATGTAAATCCTATATCAAGAGAACAGGGCTCTGATACCAATTGAAGTACATGTAGGCAACTCTAGAGGGGGGGGGGTGAATAGAGTACTTGTGATAATAATGAACAATTAAAAAATCAACTCTATTCAATCCCAACTAATAAATAATTAATCAGAGTATAATTGTGGAATTTAAATAGAGATCAAAAAGCATACGCAGACACAACAATTTTTAACCTGGTTTTCCTCGTGGAGGACTAGTCTAGGCCTGAGAACTCTAGCTCAAGATTGAAATCCACTATTTGTGAAATAGCTTTACAATTACGTGCCTTTACACAGAAGAGCACGCCAACTGCTTGAAAAGATCGCTGAGGCAAAACTTAGAATTTTCTAAGTGACTTCTTGAAGACTCTTGCACAAAACTTCTAATTGACTCGCACCGAGCACCTTGTAGGCTTAGGAAGTTTTGTGGCTAGTAGATGAGAAGAGTATGGCTCTTTGGGATGTATAGGATATAAAAGAGAAGAGATGAGAAGACTGGATGAATTGAAATGGGTGAAAAGGGTGCCTATATATACTAGTCCTGGGAGGCAGAGTTCGGCCAGAACTCTGTCCAAAATTCAAAAATTATGGCAGTTGGACAACTTGCAATGAGCAATCCCTAAAAATTAGCTCATAGAAATTAGGAGACAGAGTTTGGCCCGAACTCTGTGTGGGGGCAGAGTTCGGCCCAAACTTTGTCTCCTAGGAGACAGAATGCTCAATGGGCTAAATGGGCTTTGGCAGTTTAGCTTTTTGTTTGTGGGGCTTTTTGGTTATCTAGTCTATGGTTAAGGTACTCAGTACGACTCAACGTACAATAGCCTAGACTCAAATAAAATATAAAAATACAGACTTCCGATGACAAGTTCCAGCAGTATTCGTCGAGCAATCGTCGATGATGATTGTCTGACTTGATATGAGTTAGTCGTCTGATTTATAGCTTTGATGACGATTTATGTTTCGAGTTGGATCATGTCAAATATTGATTTGTTAATTATTAAGATTAGGTTGACTGCGATCCAGTTTGGGTCAACAGGTGGGTGCCTTGGGGCAATGACTGACACGTCAGCCCCCAAGTGGCGTGACGTGTCATGTCATGTCGACATCGTATTTGTGAGTGTATCGATTTCGTGTACACTGTACAGTGGCCGTGTCTAGGCTCTGATACCATGTCATACAGAGCGTAGACACGTCGTGGACATGAAGTGTCATGTCGAGTGTGTAGCCCTACGTGTGGACTACACGTGGACACAACCACGTGACTCCACGTGAGTCGTATCGTGTCCACGAGCTCGTGGACTTGCCGCACGAGCCTGTACAGTGGCCGTGTGTTGGCGAGTGTTCGTGAGTGTATGGACATGTCGTGTCCTGTTGTGTGGACACCATACGATTCGTGGGACATACTGATATATGCACGAGTGCTTACCAACCATTAAATTGGGATTTTTACTTGATTTCGTGTTGGATTTGGGTTTTTCCCTATTTTTACTGTTACGTGCGTACAATAACCTGTTTCCTGAGAAATTCGAATATGTTTTATTGATTTTAAATGTAAATTTATATGTTATATATATGATATCATATCTGGGTTATTTGATTTTGTGTTGGGGTTCAAATGTGGAGAAGTTTTATTGTGTTTTGAGTGTTTTCGAGATTGGGTTGACACTCGAATGGGTTTTTTGCTGATACCTGGTTCCTGAGTTTTTTTCCGAAATGATGTTCATATGTTTTACAATGATATCCTGAGTTTAAATACATATTTCTATACATGTACATTGCTATTGAGTTTATACTTTGTTATTGAGTTTTGATTCTTTAATAGAGTTTAGGTTTGTATGTTATTGTTGGTTTTGGTTGGTGTCGGTGATGTTGATGATATGAGACACATTTCTGTCCCCCTATTGATCTGTGCACATCTGAACTTATACTTACTATCCTCATTCCTGATACAGGCACCATCACACACACACACATTTGATAACATGTTAACTAAATACTACATTCCTATACTAAGTTTTAACTGCACTTACCAGTTTACATTAATCTATTCACTACACAACTGTTTACACATTCCTGAACACACTGTGTAACTTCATTCCTGAACACCCTATTCAGACATCACACACACACACACTTTGATAACACACAAAAACTGAACCCCCTATTTGTATACACACATGTACATGACTGGAACACACTACAATATACATTCCTGCACATGTACACACACATCCTGCTATCCAGTACAGGACACACACACACATTTTTGACACACTCTTCATATGTTGACAGAACACTACACTATATACCCTCTACACACATTTACATTTATATACATACATCCTTTACTTTGACACTTGTTGACACTTGACACTTCACTATTGATACTCACATCATGTTCTTGACAACACACACACATTAACCCGTTTGTCTGATTACACTAAGCCCTATGCCATGTTCACATTCATGTGTCACTCACCCCCCTCTTCTATGCATATGTGATTTTGTACCTTGCCTTGTAATATAGGCAATAGCCATATATGTGTATTATATATATACCTTGTGTGTTATATATATATTTTATTTGTGTGTGATGCTTGAGTTGGCCTTGTGTTTGTGCTTGATTGCTAGTCTAGGCTTGGTTAGGCCTAGTGAGACTTGTTGGACTAGGATTGGCCTAGTTGACCTAGTTTGACTAGTGTAGTTGACTAGAGTTGACCAAGTGTTGACTTTAGCCTAGATTGACCTAGAAAGCATGTAGAAGCATTGTACACTTCATTTATCATCCCTCTGTATACATCATGACTTGTGTTGCTCTAAATAGGAGTCAGATACCTCATCTCAGACAGTATATTCTCACAGACATTCAGATTGCAGGCGAGTACATTCTCTGACCGTTTCATACTTGCTAGGACTTACATTTCTGCTCTAGATCACTTTACATGATGCTGTCACGTTATTATCATGGATTAGTACTATATGGATCTTATCGTGTGATGTTATCCCCTTAGCGGATACATCGGGTATTTCATGTTTGTGTACTTTAACTTGAGCATCATATAATCCTTGTGTTCGTGTTATTCGTGTACAAATCGTATGAAATTGTGTACTCTCATGTGCTCACATGGTCCTCGTGTACAACTATACTTAGTGTGTAATAACATAACCTGACTGGACCTTGTGTATTGATTGGGGACGGAGGAGTAGAAGTGGTTATGTGATCGTTCTTATAGTTACTCGTGTATAACCTCTGTAGATTACTCGTGTATAACATCGTGCCGTTTATATAACCATCTTGTGCTCTGAATCACTAGTCACTTACAGTTCTTACTTATCATGTATATATTTCCAGTTTACAAATGTCTCTTTTGTTTTCATGTACATTTTCTTACAATTCATGTATCTTACTCTTTTGCGTGCTTTATATTTTCTGCCATGATATGAACTGCGTAAGATGTATTAAGCTCGTTTCTGTCCTGACTGGACCTGTTAAAAATATTACAGAGGATGAGGATGAGGCCTTCTGCACCACCTACTACGGAGCCTGCCTAGATGACACTCGCGACCTGGACCTTCGGGAGGTTCAGGCAGCCGCTGAGGATGATACCATGGTCTAGTTTAGTTAGATAGACTCTTATCTTATCTTTCATGTCTTTTGTTGCTTTGGTTTCAGAGTTGTATTATATTGGAGATGTTGAGACTTGATGTTGTTAACTTGGATTTATTTCACTTCTGTTTGTACCTCAGTTTGAGGATTTCCTTATCTATTGCATCGTGCTATTTCCATCTCTAGATTGGTGATTGAGTTATACCTTCTGTGATTTGGCCTCCTTTTGGAGTGTATATCATATTGTGGTTAGTTATGTTCATGACCTAGAACAGCGTTCTACCGTCGACACTGCGGCATAGGCTGGATGTACCCACTTCCCGTGCCCCTACACTGGGTGCGGGTTGTGACATCCGGCGACTCCCTTACCTTTGCACGCGGTGGATCTCCTTGGTGCCATTGTCGATGCTCAGAGAACTTGGAAGAGTGAGAGAGAGAAGACGATGAGAGATTGAGAGAGAAATTTTCAAGTAAAAAGCTTTCTCTCTTCTTAATGATATTTATAGCCAAAGCCTAAGCGTAACAGCTGCACAAATTGTGCATAAAATTTGGGCTAGTTAAGATTCTGTGGTGCGCCAAATGCGCAAGGATGCTTTTTATTCAAAATATTTCAAATTTCAAAAAATTTAAAATTTGAAAACTTTGAAGGGGGTCTTGTAGAAGTGCAAAATATTTCAAACATTACAAATGCGCCATTAACAGATAGCGCCAGACTGCACTTATCGAATGGCGCATAGGTTCAGATGGCGCACTGTATCAGACAATGCCGAATAATACATGGCGCTCGAGGCCACATGACCAGCTTCCTTGAGAAGCCAAACGTCTGTCATTATGACTGACAACATGCTTAATAGGAAGATCTCCTCGAATCCCGAGCGCACGGTGCTCGATAAAGATATGTCAGAATGATCATTACATTTTGTCATTTACTTTGTGCCATGACTGGTTGGCATGAAGGAATCAAACAGTTTCAAGATGTATAGTGCTTTTTCACAAATAGCGCCTAACAACAGCATGCGACATTCATCAATTGGCGCCAATTAATCAACTATTATCTATAAGCAGTTAGATGACGTGGCACATATGCCACTAATCTCGAAGAACGTGCATACAATACTGTCCATGACCAAGTGCATCTCTCTTACATAATACCACGTGTCCCATGCAGTTAAGCCAGCCATTCGTGCAAATGGGTGATGGCGTGCCAATTGTACTGTGCGCCAATCAGTGTAGCTATCTGACAGTTATCTCTAAACTTTATAAATAGATTTCAAAATCACTTCACAAAGGATCACTAATGATCATAATCTCCTGGCCAAGTTGCTGCAGCACATTCAAGTGCTTCTCTTCTTCGACATCGCATCGTCTAAGGGATAAAGTGATTGTCTTCTGATCAGATTCCTACTGTTGTACTTCTCCAGAATCAAATTGTACTATTGTACTCTATTTCTCAGTTTGTAACTTAGTTTTCTCGAAAAACTTTTGTTTTTGCAAACAAATGCAAAGGTACTAGGAAGAAGGGATTTTTCTTACCTTGACTACTTTAGAAATTCTATTAGCCTTACTATACTTATTCTTTCGAACCAATAAATATGTAAGTCAAAAATACATAGTTCAAAATGAACCCAACAGTTGGAACATAAATGAACCAATTATGTTTCTACACAAACACACACATATTGATCATTCCATTAACTTAATATTAATAAGTTCCAATACTAATCAAGTAAAATATAGAAAACCACAGAAAATCGATACTAATGCGATATTAAGCTTAAAATAGACCAATTGATATGCAGTAGATGGTCCAATTCGAATGACCTAGAAATCATATTCAACTAATACCAAGTTGTATAAAATACATGATTTAATACTTGTCAAGTAGAAATAGGAAATCATAGATAATCGACGCTAAGCCTTAAAATAGATTTTCATTGATATGAAATATATGGTCCATCTCAATTGACTTAGCAATAAAAATACTATTTAGGTTTAATCCAATATCCTTGATTCCAAGATATTAATTTTTCTGATAGTCCGATACATAACTCTAGGTTCCTCTGAGTTATGTATAGTGCTCCAAATCATAGGTATAGAAAACTTAAACTTGCATGATAGTATGCTAATAATACTACTAAAAATAGGTTTTAATAGTAGTAGGTTAATTTCATAAGTTTGTACCGATACGTAAATCGTATAAGAGTTAGCCTATAGGATACTTTTTAGAACACGTTCGTCTAGGTTTATGCTTATATAGACACACATAGGTAATTACATGTATATAACATAGCAATATTTTACAAGAATAACATGTATACATATATACATAAACACACACACAAAAAATATTATTTATGTCCTACGATCACATCGGGGTGTGTGTGTGTGTGTGTGTGTGTGTGTGTGTGTGTGTGTGTGTGTGTATACTTCTGTCCTACTCTTGAATTCATATTATAAATATAAACCTGCATGGGTTAATCTTTATAAGTTAGAACACAAACGTAAATGGTTGAGTGTCACGACCTGCTCCCGAATACTCGGATACGACTCGGACACGCCCAGCCTATGTTGGTAGACACAACGTAGTAAGCTGTACTAGGTATCTACAACTCAAGTCACATCATGAAGTCACATCACAGCATCTAATCATGTGTTATAATAATATTACATACACCAAGTTCTTTATAGTACAACATCATCAAATGTAAAAAGTAAACCTATACAACCAAGTCCTAACCCATCACTGATCTCCTTATAGCCTCCAGGCTAGCTAACCATCACCTCATCCTTTGGACCATAAATGCTAAGGTAGAATACATCGACACCTGCAACATATCCAGTCAGGAAAGGAGTAAAGTACAACCCTACGAAATGAACATGTATAATGTAAAACTGTAATGCAATGAGTACTTCACCGGAGTCCGACCGACGGAGCTTGGCGGCGAGCGACGAGGACAAAGCTGGTAACAGGAGAGAGAGCGAGAGAGCTGGAGAGAGAGTGAGTGAGAGTAGGAAAATTCTATAATAAAATATTTGGGGAGTCCCCAAATATTTTAATAGAAACAATTGGAGTGCTCTCCAAGCCATGAGTGGCAATACTTGTAATTTGTATTAGATATAGGCCTTATAGTGAAATGCTAACAACTAACCATAACTAACTCTAACTAATTGCTAACCAATTTCTAACCAATTACCTTATTAGTAACTAATCTATTGGTTTTGACTAACTAAATCATTAGCTATTTCCTAATCCAAAGCATATGCCAACAATCCAAGTCTAACCTTGGTAGGCTCAAAATGAATGATTATATTTTGAAATAAAATTACTAACAAAATAATAACATGAATTAGACTTAAATAAATAAAAATTTAAAAAAGATTTTAAACAAAAATAATGTTGATATCCAAAAATATGATTCCAAAGTACGAAGATAGTTTTATAACTTAAAAATTAATTCAAAATTTCTAAAGGTAGAATTTCAAAACTAGGTAGTTACAAATCTACTCCTCTTACAAAAAATTTGTCCTCGAAATTTCAAAGGGTATCATAAACATGTTTAAGAATATAACCAGACACAAAAACTCAAAATGATTTAAATTAGCTAAGCATAAAATTTGAATTTAGGTACGACTAGAAAAATCGAGATTATCTATAAGTGATTATATGATCAAAATCAAAATCTAGGCATGATATAGTCATGATTAAATTCTAAATATGATCAAGGTTAAAATTGTGACATGTCTAAGAAGAAATCGTTTAGCATAACTAGCGCGACTATGACAAAATTCAAATCATTTAATTTCGTAAAAAAGTAGTCAAAATTTTAGGCTTGATTTAATCTCAACTAATAGAGTGCCGATATACAACCAATATAGAATGTTATGACTAAGAATAAAACAAATAATTTTGAAAACTTAGCTTTTCACGAAAATCAAATTTAAACATTAACATTAATCAAGTTGTATGATTGATTCGAAGCACGATTAAATCATTTTAGGCACAATTTGATCAAAATGTTTCAAGAGTAAAATTGGAGTCATATACATTATCAAAATACCAAAAAGTAGTCATGAACATAATCTAAATTATTTAGATACAACCTAGTCATGACCAAAAGAACCCAAAATCAATTAAGCATGACCAAGTCAAATCAAAATCATTTATGTATTACCAATACAGCTAGAAAATTTCAAACATCATTGATCTAAAAATATTGTCAAAATACTATAGTCACTACTAATGAGTTCATAGGTGATAAATAAGGAATTGAACGACTAAAGATAATCAAACAAGCATTTTAAAAATTTGCCTCGACTAGAAATCAACTTTAGGAACAAGCAAAAATTAAATTCTAAAATTGCTTTGAAGCATGATCAAAGAAATAAATCGTTTAGGCACGATTGTGTTTAAAATCAAAATCATTCAGAAATAAGAACCAAATCCTATACACATGATCATTATCAAGTTAGACATGATCATAATATGATTAAAACTTATTTAAATATACTCAAGTTCTACTCATAACCAAGAGAACCTAAGAAATTGTTATTAATATCAAAATCATGAAGGTACGATCAATAAAATTTAGCTACGATTAAAATCGTATAATATGATTTAAGGGTCGTCTAGATATGTCCAAAATTCAAAGCCTTCTTGTACGAAAATGATATAATTATAAACAAAATCTAGTATACATTTAATTACGAAAAACAAAATAGTGACTATAAGAGTGGAAGGAGATCAAATCACTACTACACAATTTAGAAAAATCAAACGACATATTTAGAAAAGTCAATTGACGATTACCGGTTAGGATATACATGAAGAAAATAGCTTGCAAATAATCATCTCGTTGATACCTCATACGGTACTAATCTTATGACTAGCTAAACTAGCTAAAGCTCCCAGCACTTAGAAAACCCACAGAGAAATAAGACAACTATTTCAAGCACTATAACTAGTTCTATCCCGACTAAAATATTGACTAAAATCTGATTGCAACTCCCTAAAATTTCTATTGAATCATTCCCTGATTTCGAAAATTCTAAAACCAAATGGTCAGCTTGAATCCCTACCGTTTATCAATCTTTCAAAACTTAATTACCCTATCCTAGCTTGCTTAGTATACCTACCAAAACTCTTGTCTTACCACCACTCCATAATGACTTCCTATGGGGTGTACCCGTCCTTTAGCTATTTTTTTTAAAAAAATTGATCCTTTGATCTTCATATCATCATAGTATCCTGAATTCACTTCCTTTGTGGGAAAATTCGTTTTAATCATAAAATTGGTCATCCTACGGAATTGCTACATTCCATTATTCGAAGTCCGATGTCTAAGCACTAGTAAACACCACTAACGGTTCTATCATTTTCTTCTCGAATAAACCATAAGTTCTATAATCTATAACTCCTTCCAAACTTATTACTAACTTGCCTATCCAAAGTCTTCTCCTAGAATCCCTTTTCCCGCCTAACTAACCTTGTTAAAATGTCTATTCCCAAGGGTACCTAAAATGAGCTCGGTAACCTATCTATGATTTCCTTCGTATCTATATAACTATCAACCATATGCATATAGCTATCAAACATATACATATATACACATACATCCCTAATTGTATATTGACTATCTAATATATATGTAGCTATCAAAGTATGGAACTTATTAGCAAAATATACGCAATACTTTAGAGTCAAATCATGAAAGAGATTGGTTAGCAGGGGTGGAAAGGATGGTCCTAATGAGTTTCTAAGAAAAAAAACAAAGGAAATCTTATAGGAAATATATAGTAATAGAAATAAGTTCTAAAACTTGGATCAAACAATAAGATTTTGAATAAGACAAAAGTTTAAAGAATTCAAGAAAATTTCTGGTAAAGTTGTCAATGGTAATAAAAGGCAAAACAGGAAATCATGGATATCGTCTCATTAGTCTCCGGAACCATACATATCCGAAGTCACTTCGCCTAGAGTTCATGTCCTGCTAGTGGTATACATCTGGCTGCAATGAACCTTTGGTGTCCATGACTCCTATAATGATAGATTATCGAATATTCTATCAACTTCATCCAAAATCGCCGGAACAACTCAAGAGGTCAAAACATTATGAATTTAGGACATAACCTCAATAATATCCGAAAACCCATGAATATATAAAATTACTTCGACTTAGAGTCCATGCCTCGCCACTGCGCAGCTAGCTGCAGTGAACTCGCGGTCTCCATAACTCAGATAAATGACTGCAGTGCGCATCTGCCATGCCATAGAAGGTTGTCGAATATTCTCTCAACTTTATCCATAGGAATTCTAAAGGAGTTTACGACAATTCAAATGAGTTCTAAAAGTTCTAATCATGATAAAAGTGACGTATCTGTTCTTTAGAAAACAAGGAGACTGATCCAGTGGAAGTATCCATTCTATAGATCTTCGAGAGTCAAGGTCAATTACCAGTAGAAAAATGACTGAAATCAAGAGGAGTATCTGTTCTCCTACCTTTCTCTATAGACTTATGGAATTGATCAAACCTGATTCCAACTAATAGAAATAGCGCAAATTCAAGTTGAGTGGAAGAACTAGTAAAAATATTTCTGTCTCTAGAGAATTACCTAAGGAATGTCGACCAATAATGGAATTATTTTGAAGATAATCCCTTATGATCAATAAAAAGTTTGGAGAGACTAGATAGACAAGTTGGAATAAGTAGTTAATCTAAGAACCCGAGGATAGTATATTTGAATTGGTCAAATAAAATAAACATGAAATAACCTAACAAACCAACGAAGGAATTTGAAGGGCTTGGAAAAATTAGTCATTGACGAAAGGTTTGCTAAAAGAGGAGTCAAAACTTCTAAAATAATAATTGGCATAATCCCTAGAGAATTTAGAAGCTAAAAGAAATATTATTAGTAAATATACATAATCGTACAATCGGCCTAAGCTGTGATTGATCATTCCTATATCGCAGGTTTCCAATGGTACTCTAGTCCTAAGGATCATTAGACTGACCTACATGGGCCACAACTAAATATGTGTCACGACCCGCTCCTGAAGACTCTGATATGAGTCGTACACACCTAGCCTACGTTGGTAGACACAACATAGTAAGCTGTACTAGCTATCTACAACTCAAGTCACATCATGAAGTCACATCACAATATCTAATCACGTGCTAGAATAATATTACATACACCAAGTTCTTTATAGTACAACATCATCAAAGGTAAAAGTAAACCTGTACATCCAAGTCCTAACCCATCACTGATCTCCTTATAGCCTCCGGGCTAGCTAACTATCACCTCATCCTTTGGGCCATAAATGCTAAGGCAGAATATATCGACACCTGCAACATATCCAGTCAGGAAAGGAGCAAAGTACAACCCTACGAAATAAACATATACAATGTAAAACTGTAATATAATGAGTACAAAAAAAGTAAGGAACATGAAGTACAGGAAAACAAATACATGAACTGAATCCTGAACATAAAATACACATGGAACATGACATGTGCAATATATTAAAATACATCCAGAATGTGTGACCGGCTTGGGTAGCACAGGGTACATGGCACATGAATAATGGTACGGCTTAGGTCCCATGTGCACGATGCGAGGCCTAAGCTATTCACATAAATTTATTTTGGGTTTGGCCACACATCTGTAGTATTTTCCCTCCCCAGACACTGGTAAAGTACAAGAAACATGAATCAAGAGCACAAGACCATATCGTGTAATGTCGTGTCCAGTATAAGATCAATGCAATGCAGTAATACAAAATAAAGTTCAATAGTAGTGTACTTGCCTTTGTCCTTGCAAATCAATGTGTCTCAAGTCTCCACCTAGAGTTGAGGTAAAATAAGTTAGAATCTAATCACTGGCATTATCTATCTATTTGCTAACAAGCTAATTCTCTATTTAATATATTCTAGCTAACAATAGTTTTGGAAAATATACATATTCTAGCCTTAATCAAAATATCTACAAAATATTTAACTATATTTTAACAACAACATTATAAAATATTACAAACCAAATATCCATAACTACTAGTAAAATATTTTTTTAATAAAAATAGTTTTTAGACAAAATAAGGCTAGCAGATAATACTAGCATAATTTTTTGTAATAATAATTAATTTATAAAAATTTAGCTAACAAACTACTTCTCAGAAGAACAATAATATCTTAGATTAGCAAAACACGAATAAATTATATACTAGCAATTTCGTAACTAAAATAGATTCAAGTCCCCTTTAAAATAATTTGAAAGAGTAATTATTAACTATTTGGTATTCAAAATATTCCTAAATAATTTATATACTTAATTGTACCATAATAGTCGTATACTCCTGTATCTAATTATGCTAACAATTGTATAATATACCATATTATAGCATGTACAGATCAATGTCTACAATATTGTACATCCATATATATTATGCAACCTACAACCAACTGTTGACTCTTCGAATTGCGAAGAGTCAAATAATAACTCTCAGCATTCGAGAGGATAGCTTCCTCTTCAATAATGTCTTCACATATACCCAAGGAACATGAATCAAAGACAGAGAGGAAGCAAAGGGTCCAGTAGAGAAAACGTTAGAGAGAAAAGAACAAAGGAGAGAAAAATGTGAGGGTCGAAGTGTTGGAGTGGGTAGGGTTCCCAACCTATGTGGAGAAGACCCCGGAGTGCGACGAGCGCCATTCGTGTGTCAAAGAAGCTCGGAAAGTAGGCAACTAGGAGTTTCTACTGCTGCTGCTGCTCCTAAGGGAGGTTCTGGACTGGGTCTGCCGAGTTCGGCCCGAACTCGGTCCCAGGCTGAGTTCTGGCCGAACTCGGTCTGGCTGTTCCAGAATTTGGCGAATAGGTTCTGTTTGCCCGACACAGAGTTCTGGCCGAACTCTGTGTCGTCGGGGCTGATACGGGAATTTGGGTGACTTTTCACCACTGGATCTAATCCAACGGTCCAGGTTGGTTGCGGGATTAGGGAGTTAAGTTGAGTTTTCTCAACCCTAATTCATAACGCAACGTAACACAAGAAAAGAGAGGAAGGAGGCAAGAGTGCCATTGCAACTTCGGAGAAGAAGACGGAGGATTGAAGGTCGCTATTCGAAGGAGATCGTGTTCGGGTAATATCTACTCGTCGTTCTCGCTCTTCGTAGCCTTGTAATCATTGTTCTTATTTCTGAGTGTTGTGGGAATCCGATTTGGATCGGGAGGAGTTTGTAGAGGGTGTAATTCTTCTATTCCATTAGTGGAGGCTTCTCAGGGTTGGACTCCGATCGTCCCTTAGTTTTTTTCCCGCAAGGGTTTTCCACGTCAAAAATTCTCTGTGTCTGCATGGATTGTTTTGTGTGATTGTTTTTGGGTTCGTACGTTGTATTGCTCGGTCCTCTCGCAGGTACTCTCCGATTTGGGGAAAGGTTTCCACGCTTCTTTCCCAACACGAAGAGGGGTGCTCACCTCATCCGCTCGCCGGAGACGACCAGAGAAGACACCGAAATTGGCGCTAACACAGAGGCACGTCGGAGAAGGTTCAAGCTCTGGCTACGTAGCGGGGCTCGATCACCAGTGGGGTCGAAAGATTACCATGGCGATCGTCGGAGCAGGGTTCTTCCGAGGAAGAGGTGGCGCTCAGCCGCAGTCGAGCACGAAACGTCCGGAGATCTGGATCTGATTCCAAAGATCAGCACAGGCCAAAATCCAATGGGATCTTGTCAGATACGGTGGTGGCGAGCAACCGGCTAGAAGGAAACGACGGCAACAACGCGACGCGGCTATAGCAGTGCTGTACCGGATTTGAGAAAAGGGTCGCCACTGATAGAGAAGAAGAGTGAGGAGCTCACAAGTACGAGCTCCAATCACGGAGGGTAGGTCCTCACGAGATCGATGGTGACGCCGGAGACGGCCAGGCGCAGTGTCAGACTTCCTTCCGGCAGTGCTCAGGACCCAGGGATATGCACGGTGAGCCCTAACCAGAGAACACACAAGTCTCCCAGCTGCTGGATCTTACTGCAACGGCCGAGAACCGAGACGATACCGGATTGAAGCCCAATCAGTCGTCGGCAAGGTCAGAGGACTGTCGACGACCGACAATGGTAAGTGGATCTGAACTCTAGGTGGGTGTTTGGTTGAAGGCGGTGGTGATGAGCACTTCGCCGGAGTCCGGCCGGCGGAGCTCGGCGGCGAGCGACGAGGACAAAGCTTGTAACAGGAGAGAGAGTTAGAGAGCAGGAGAGAGAGTGAGTGAGAGCAGGAAAATTTTGTAATAAAATATTTAGAGAGTCCTAAAATATTTTAATAGAAACAATTGGAGTGCTCTCCAAGCCATGAGTAGCAATACTTATAATTTGTATTAGATCTAGGCCTTATAATGAAATGCTAACAACTAACCATAACTAACTCTAACTAATTGCTAACCAATTACCTTATTAGTAACTAATCTATTGGTTTTGACTAACTAAATCATTAGCTATTTTCTAATCCAAAGCATATGCCAACAATCCAAGTCTAATCTTGGTAGGCTCAAAATGATTGATTATATTTTGAAATAAAATTACTAACAAAATAATAACATGAATTAGACTTAAATAAATAAATATTTAAAAAAGATTTTAAACAATAATAATGTTGATATCCAAAAATATTATTCTAAAGTACGAAGATGGTTTTATAACTTAAAATTAATTCAAAATTTCTAAAGGTAGAATTTCAAAACTATGTAGTTACATTGAGCATGCGTGTAAATGAAGTAATACTTTATATAAACAACACGTATACACATATACATATGCAAATATTAATTTTGTGTCCTACGATCACCTCGGTGTATATATTACTTGTGTCATACTCTTAAATCAATGGCAAAACATACATATAAACATTCATGGGTAAAATTCTTACAAGCAAGAATAACATAACCTAAGCATAGTTGATTTAAAAATACATTGACAACATAGCTTTTGGAATTAAATTTTGAAGAGAATGAGGACTTACCTTAGTTTTTCAAATAAAGGAGGTGTGTCTTCGGGTTGAAAAGTGAAAGAGAAGAGTTGAGTGTACTCTCTTTTCTAGCTAAGGTTGCTCTCGGCTGGCTTCGTATAGTAAGGGTGTGTGTACTCTCTTTTTCTTCTAATGAAAAGGAGAGAAAGAAAGTAAATAAGGAAGAAGAGTGAAGAGGAGTGAAAAAAAAATTGTGGTGTGTGCTTTATTTCTTGCTAGGAGGTGGTGTGTGCTTCCTCTTTTCTTGCGAGGGCGCTGTCGAGTTTGCAAGTGAAGGAAGAAAAGAAATAAAGAAAGGAAAGAAGGAAAGTATAAGAAAGAATTTAAGAAGTCAATAAAGTAAGAAGGAGAAATAAGAAGAAGGAGTGGAATTAAGAAGAAGAGAACGAAAGAAAAAGGGAAAGAAGAGGTGGCATAGGGCCGACCTCTCCTTAGAGTAGGTGTAAATAGGAGGTGGAAAAAAGTGGTGACAAAAAGCTTAAGCTCCTCTATGATAAGTAGGTTAAGTATATCACAAATAGGACAAGCTCCTATATAATAAGTAGGTGAAGTAGCTCAAGCTCATCTATTCTTAGTATATGACAAGTCGGTCAAACTCCTACCGTATTTTAATACTTTATATTCTTTACATAAAAATAATGCTAATATTATAATAATGTTTTGTAAAACAGTTATGACATCTGTGTATGGAAATAAAAAAATGCAAGGAAACACGAATTGAGGAAAAACTACCTTACCAAGCAAGAAGAAGTTGCGAAGCTAAAACCAATACAATGTGGGTTAAGGGCTTCAAGTCCACCTTTAGGTTGGCCTCAGCAGACACATGTCAAGTCCATGCACTCCCCTAAGGTCATTGTAGTGCCCCATCCCGCTCCGTTCAACCGGAGAAATCGAAATGCAACGACGTTTGGACTTATCATGCACGGCTTGCTCGATGTCCCACTCAGTCAAGGCAACTCCTCGCTCGGGTGGGTGGTTTCGATGAACTTGTCTCAGATTGGCCTTCATACTAATAAATAAAAGTTTTTATTATACTGGATAGGCTTGATAATAAAATAGATGAATTAACGTAGCTAAGAGAATAATCCCATTGTGTCTAGTGTATAGAACTTAGAAGTGTTAACATGTTGCCTAGATATCAACCCACGATGGTTTTCAAAGTGGCCTCATTCTTTCGATCGCACATATTAAGTTAAACAAAGTAAAGCCATGGGCTATCGACTTGATGTCATAGCAAGCATGCCCCACGATTCTACTGCTTGTCATAGCATCACGTTCCACGGTCTCAAAGTTGGTCTTATAAGATGTTGACATATTTCTACTATTTTACGGTTGATTTAAGTGATATTTCCTTATGGTATAGTTTGTCATATAGAGTATGACACGATCTATGGCACTTATGGAACATATTTTCTTTCAAGTAAAGTAGGAAGGCTATACAGTACATGTTTTCTGGGTTTCAAAGATAGAAAGTTTAGGCGACCGTTTAGTCGTCGAAGCGGTCTCTCGTTTGAATGTCTCCAACGAAGTAAGGAAAGTATGGTTTATTAGCACAATTTATAAAGGGTTTGAGTTATACAATAAATTCAACCATATATTTACGTGAGTCGAGATGTTCACGTAGGTGCGTGATCGTGGACAACTTGTGAATAAGGACAATGTTTCATCGGACAACAACCTGAGGCCACATAACCGATCCGGTCATGGATGAAACACGATATAACTGATGATGGTAGACAACCAGGAATTCGATAGGCTTTTAGTGGGGCTAGCTACCTGCATTGATCGATCTACTGTCTCTTCAAGCTATGCCCAAGATTGCTTGTCATGCCAGTGATCTTTCATATAGATGAGCCAATGTACTAAGCGGCAATCCGCATGTATGGTGTCGGTTGAGTCACAAGAAGTATAAATACGACACGGATGAGTCAAGTCATGTGTGCACGGTTTACAACATAACAATTATGGAGCCCAAAATTTTGCTATAGCAGAGACATTTGCTTCAGCATGAGATGTGGTGTCGGATGTTTGAGTCATTGACACAAGTTTATGTGTTCATGTTTGAATCGTTTGAAAGGGAAAGTAAAAGAGTATGATTTATGTTGCTATGAGACATGATTACGATATTGCACAAATATATTTTGTAGCATGGTCACAAGAATTTGGAGCTCGATCACGTTAGTTGCAACATGAGTAGGCCAGGAGTATATGTAATCGAATTGATCCTAAGACAAGATTAGAAAGACCACTAAAGAATAAGTCGCACTCACTAAAATAAGATGTTGGTTTTGTATGGTTGGACGAGGGGCTCACTCACCAATACTGTTGTGTATTGATACCCCACAAGTCTTCATGTACAGGTTCATGTATCACCACGCTCGGGATGGAGCTTGCTTGGATGGGCTAAGGAATGGAGCTCATAGGCATTTCGAGGCGTGCGACCGCATTGGAGTCTTCACCTATACCGGACATAATGTATGTATTTCGCCTTTTGCAACATTCATAAGCTGTAAGCCTTGAACTTTTGTATTGAGAGATGAGAGCGAGCTGAGTGATTGTATTCAGAGAGATTGTGGGTCTGAGTGATTATAATCTTGGCTTCGTGCCTTTATAATCTTATTTTTATTATCAATAAAAGTTTTGATTTTGTTTGAATGCTTGTGTTTTATTCATTTTTCAATGCTTCTGCTTTGGGACTTCTGTGCGACAATCCCGTCACTTAGTTTGTGATTAGCCATTTTGGGAATCGTCTTGCACGAGCACAACCTAGGCTCGTGTGGCATCACGCCCTAGCGAAGATGATCGGTTCTGCGGAACCGGGGCGTGACATAGTGGTGTTAGAGAACGACTTTATGTCCTTGGACTTTTGATCAAATTATTTTGAACTCTGATGTTGCTTTCGTACTTGACATTGATAATGCTCTAATGTTCCATACAATAAGTCTATATATTTTGTAAAAATCTCACAAGAGAAATTCAGTTGAACAAAGATGGTTTAACATACGGTACGATTGACTGAGTTGAGCTGGGCAATATACACCAAAAATTTGCGTAGACATTAGCAAAGTTGTGTGTGGGATTCAAATTTTGTCGGACAAGAATGAGTTAGATTCGTTCATGAAATATGGGTAGATAACGATAAAGGTGCTATTGAAAGTTGATATCGTCGATGCGATAGATGGAACGTGTTTGGATTTTGAGGAATTATTCTTATGCAGATTCAAAGTGATCGATTGTGATTCGAATAATCATTTAAGAATTTATCGAGTAACTTCATCCTTGAGTAGTGTATGGGATAGCCTTGGCGATGTCGATCGAATTGAGGATTGGGGTGCCAGTGGGTCTATCAGCAAGCATCGCGGTATGCAAAATCTTAGATTGAGTGTCATTGAGTAAGTTGTAAACTTGAAGTTTTGGATGAGTTGGTTCGAGTGAACAAGAAATGACGTGCATCTGATTATAATTGTGCTGAGATACAAAGTGATAGATAGATTGAATAGAAAAAAAGTAAGGTGTAACAAACGAATGACTCAGTCGAACAAATCGATATAGAATGTATACGAAAATGTTGATATATAATTGAACGAAATTTAAAATTTAAAATTTGACTAAGAAATATAGCACGATTGGAGGATAATGTGCATGAAAACGTTGATTTGACGTTGTCACGACCCGCACCCGATTTTCGGACGCGAGCTCGTGACCAAGCCAGCTGCGTATCGAACGGACTCCAGCCCGACACGAATACGTAAACGCTGTCAAGGCTATGGTATACTGCCAAATCATGTCAACCAACTCTAAATCTCAATCCACAATAAGAATATGAAACATGAATGAACACTATGGGTCATGGTCTGCAGCCCACTAGTATATATGTCCGATAAGACTCTAAAGAAAGTAACAAGAGTCTAAACTGAATCAGGAAACATGATAAAGTAAGAAAATACGAAAGGATAACAATGTAATAATGATACCTGAATCCCACAAGCTGTTCATCGTATCCGAAACCCACAAGAATCACAAATCCTTCGCCACCCAGAACTACTAACTAACTCCATACAACCGCTAAACCTGAGGTGATCATCAGGTCCTCAGAAGACATAGCAAGATACATAATATACATGCCTATGTAACAGTTTTATCATGCGTGAGAAAATAAACAAGAAGAAACAGGAACACGACAAATGACTACGAACACGAACACGAACACGAACACACGAACACTAGAATAACTACGTATAAATGAACTGCCAGACGAATCACGAGATCAATGGAAGAACCAAACCCTCATCACGAGTATGGACTCACGGGTTTGAACTAAATACTAACCCTCGTCTCGATTGTGGACTCTTTGGTTAGTACTAACCCTCATCCCGAGTGTGGACTCTCTGGTTAGTTCACAGCAAGGCACCCTCGTCCCGAGTGTGGACTCTCTGGTGCAAGTATAACATCCTCGTCTCGAGTGTGGACTCTCTGATGTAAACACCCTCGTCCCGAGTGTGGACTCTCTGGTGTAAGTCAAGTCAAGTCAACACCCTCGTCCCGTGTGTGGACTCTCTGGTGTAAATAATTGACATCCTCGTCCCGAGTGTGGACTCTCTGATGTAAACAGATTAAGAAAAACACCCTCGTCCCGAGTGTGGACTCTCTGGTGTCAAGGAAACAATATCAAGGATTTAGCAGTTCAATTACACGTACTCATTCTATGACACGACTCAAGCAAGGTACTGACGAGAAACTCCAAGTGTGAACCACCAGACCAAACATGAACACGGCTATATGCAATGAAAATAACTCAAAAAAATATAATACGAAAAGCACATGTCCATAAACAGTCAAAACTGGAAAATAAAATATAATACATGTAAATAAAACTGTAGAGGAAGGAAAGGTATACTTGCCTGGAGGTTGCACGCAGATCCTACAAAATATAGTCAACTAGTGAGCCAAATAAGTCCACATCTCACAACTGTCTCCGAAAGCTGAAACAAACATTGCCAAGCTAGGATTGCCTGTCCTTAAGTCCAATTCTGGACACAGGAGCAAAACGGTAATTTCGAACAAAAACGGTATCCGCCGTTGGACTCGCTTTGCATCGAAAAATGTGCCAGAGTCAATGGTCTCTAAAGTCGTCAAACTACATGTCTACAGATTCGTTTTGATGATACGAACCCAACGGTATGTCCATTTTTGGATTTCGGTGGGCCGTGCACAAAATCACCCGTTGAATCGGACCGTGGAGCCCGCAACACGGCGATCCGATCAATTGTCTCAGAATCGGACCAAACTTGGCATACAGGACCAAAAAAATAATACGATCCTATTGGCGCAAGTTTTGTCTCGATCTGACGAGTGTGCACGAAGTAATTGAGAAGCTTGCACAGAGGCCGATACGGTAAATTTTGACGAATACGCATCAAATTCGTCGCGCACACGCGACCTATTTGAATTCTGTCAAAGCCCACACGTCCACGAAGCCGTTATGCACCTTTCGATGCTTTCGGTTCGCGACCACGTCGCTCGGATTGGCGGGACGCACGTCGTATCGAAGGATTTTCGTAAATTTTAATATTTTAAAAATAGTTTTTCGGTAAACTTCGGAATCGAATAACTTCCTACATACCTTACGAAATCAGAGTCTATCAAATAGGTTATGATCATGTATATGTTGTCTAAAAAGTTGTTCAATTAGAATTTCAAAACTCTTTATGAATCGACAGGAATCTTCCTTCCAAATTAGGTCCTTGAACCACAAAACTGTTCGGTTTCGAACAGTTATTTGCCAATTTTGGCATCGAATCCTCGAACAACTTAGGGTACTAGAATTAAATCTATTTGAAAGAACACAAAGGCGATTATATTGTGTATATACCTGTGCAATTGATTTGAAAGTTGATTGAGCATCGTGGGAGAAATTCGGCCAACAAATCTCCATCCCGACTGGGGTTGCTGCTGCTACTCTCCGCTTCCAGGAGTGCGCGGACGGCCGTCAACCTCCCTCCGGCGATGCGCCACCGTCGGAGAGGTCGCCCAGGGAGTCAGTGGTGGTGGCGTCGCGTGGTGACGCGCTTAAGATTAGGGTTTTGCGTATCCACCTTCCCTTTGTTCGTGTTCTACAAGTATATATACGGTTCTGTTCTGTATGGGGGGAGGACTTACGCTCGGGTTGGGGTCTTCTGCTATTGTGTTGACTGTAATGTATGTGGCCTGGGTTGAACTGAGAGGGGATCAGTTCGGGATGGGCTGGCTTGGCTGGCCCTTGGCTAGGCCGGGCTGGGCTTCCTGGTGGGGTTGGTCTTATTGCTAATTGTTTTCTTCTATTTAAAAGAAAACTCTCTCTATATATATATCATATTTATATTTATATATATATAAATTCAGATACACAAATTTAATATATATGTGTACATACATACACATACATATATAATATATTTATATCTACATACAATACACACATATGGAATTACCCACACAAAATGTTTACATATAAAAAAGTATAACAACAGTGTATATATATACACATATGTATATAGTTGTACATAATCAGAAATAATCTAAAATATAATATGAATTAATAATGATAGTAATAGAGAAAAATCTATAATAACTGTACCTACAAAATGTGTGCAGTCTAAAAAGCCTCTAACATGCATAAGGACAACTAAGAGAGTATTCTGTCCATAATTATCATTTTCCATAAATTACTAATAATATCCTTAATATATTAATACATATATATAACAATTATTCATAAAATAACTTTAATAGGGCATTAAGGTAAAATATGACTTACACATAAAATACATCGACACTGACATCTTTGGTCACACTGCATCATTACATAGGCTTGGACTTGGTTCGAGTCCAGTCCAGACTGATTTTGTACCACCGGGTCTCCTAATATTAAAAATAAATAACAATTTAACTATTTCTAGGAGTTAAGTCGCAACTTAGCTTACTTTTCCTAGTTAGAGCACACCTATGGCTGGGTCTTCCTTGGCATGGATAATACACTAGTCAAGGCACGCCACTGTACTTTCCGTACCATGGTTCCTAGTCGTCAGGTACTTCAAAACTCAACCATGTCTAAAGTCATCTACCGTAATAATTAACTAAATAATTATTTATAAAAAAACAAAATTTTGAAAATCACCATTTAAATCCAATAAATAAATAAAAAAATAATTTCAAACATTTCCGGGAAGGGGAGCTACAGACGTTATGAGAATAACTCTAAGGATTTGGGATAGATGTTACTTGATGACTTAAGATAAACAGATAGACATATGTGATTTTGATTTGAGCAAATTGATGATGTAACTAAATTGATCTTGAATGTCAAGGAACGAATCATAGATTCAGTTAGATGATAGTATTAGTTCATGACTCGAAGTTCATTGCAAAGGAAGATCATCGGGTTATATATATCATCGATGGTATTGAGGTGCATCAAAGATCGATGTGTGATAACTCAGGATAATCTGATTCGAGGAATGATGATTGTATAAAATGTTAATGTTTAGATGGATTTTACACTTCTGAATTTTGATAATAATAGATGTTTGGATGACTTGATAATATGAACTTGATGTGTACATTAATAGATAATAATCAGACTATGTGAAATAAAATTTTGACATATTTGATGATCATTGATATAAGGATTATTATTCTCATAACCCGCTCCCGGATAACCGAGTATGAGTACGTAGCCAAGTCCAGACTGCTCACCCAGCCTACGCCACGATATAGGCGGTAGAACACAGTCTAGTAGCACATAATAAATTCTCTACAGATACAAGTGATCACAGATACAAGTGATTATTGATACAAAACATACTAAGCCACAACACAAATCAAAGAAATAAGAGTATGATAGATAATGAAATAATAAGATCGAAATCCAACAGTTGAAAGACTAAATCCAGTATGGTCCATCTGGAGACAAATTCGGTCCAACTATGAAACTAAAACTAAAGCATACTAAAAGGTAAATCTAGATCCCTCCAGAGATCGATCATGGCTCTCGAGTTTCGGTACCAATATCATCAACACCCCCCCTCTGATAGTCCATGTTAAAAAGAATAAAGATAGTCATCATCCTCTCCTATGTTGTCAACTATCCTATCAGGAAAGAAGCAAAGTACAACTATAATCAACACAAAATAATCTAGAACGATATGAAACAACAATAATAAAGGTCATGTGAAGAACTAGCAGGATATGAACCATATGTGAAAATAATCATAAACCAGTAAGCTACTATAAAAGAAAACATGTAAATAAAGGAACTGGACTATGATCATGAACAATGAAAACATACTGTTCATATGAGATGCCCTTCGACATATGAACGGTTGAGCCAATACGGCACATCATATAAATGGCTATCCACATTTTTATGGTACGACTAACCCATACGTGAGGTGTATGACTTAGCTATCGACATTAAACATTAATTAGATTTGTTCACATACCTACCGAGTATTTTTTCTTCCGACTCACTAAACAACAATAACGGTCAATGATACAATAAGTCTATCGTGTTACCATCGTGTCTCAACTGGATACCAAAATTAGAACACAATAAAGAAAGCATTATAATATACTAAAAATATAATACAATACTGTACTTTCCTGAACTCCTGAACAAACTATTTTCACAAGTCAAGGATGAGAGGAACTCCAACCTAGAAGCTATCAACCCATATCACACCATCGTACCACGAATCATGCACGAAAACCACAAATCGATTCTAAGATTACAATTCTAAAATCATAGAATATTAGCTAATGGGGTAACCTATCTAATATTATTTAATTCTAAAATAATATACTTAAAAAAATCTAATTTAAACTAATAATAATCTAAAATGTAATTTAAGTAAACAAATTTGGCTATAGAAAGTCACGTGTTCCACTTTTGGAATCCATAGCACTAAAATCGAGACGTATCTTTGACTAACTAGTCAAATGTTATAAGCTCAATGACTTGAGGGTGCATTTTAGTAGATTTCAGTGCCACGAGTGCACTCGAATCGATCTTGCCATAAAATCATGATTTTGTTTAAAGTTATCGTCATTATGGCTAACCGTGATCAAATCGGTGAATTACCGACCAAATTTAAGTTCAACGAATTAAATAAAATATTAAATAAATTTCTAAAGAAATTATATATTGTAGATCTTCATGTCAACTTTCCAAAACTTCAAATAAATCGCAAAACAGAGTTCGGGATCTCCCGAAATCTCTAAAATCGTGTGATGTGTCGAGTTTTGGATTACCGACACTCAAATAAATCTAAAAAAATTCACGTAAACAATGACAGAAAATAAAATATATTTGGAAAATCTAATCTCGATACTGTTCTAAATGCTTTATTAACTTAAAGAAATTTATTAAAAATTTATTTTAACTCCAAATAAATCCCAAAAATTCCAAAAAATTATCAGAAAAATCTGGAAAATATTTCTAAGTGTTTAGAACCTAAATAAAAAGTTTTGCCTCAAAATATTATCATGTGAACCCACATTGAATCCAAAAGCCTATGTAAAAATAAACTAAATGGATTTAATTATCTAAAAATTCCTAAAAATTCAAAAAAATCCTAGAATATTCTAGAAAATATTTCTAGTCATCTAGAGCCCAAATAAAAATATTTGATCTAAATACCCCTGAATGACTTTATAGTAAATCCTGGAAGTCCTTAAAAATAATAACCCTTAAATATTAAATACCTAAAAAATTCAAACATTCTCAAAAAATATAAAATAGATAAATAATATATCTAGGACTACCTGGAGACCATATTGACCATAACTAACCTAATTTTACCGTACTTCACCTATAGGCTTAGGTACGACCTCCTTGTCATTCCAAAATAAACGCTAAATAAAAATAAAAATTCTCGGAAGCAGGTGCTACATACTATCCGCCTTAAAATATTTTTATCCTCGAAAATCAAAAATAGCACAATATATAAATATAACCTCTATCGACAAATCTAAAAATAATTCCTAGACCAGATCATGGATAAAAAAAAGCCAAGGATAACTAAATCAAGCATACTATCAAATAACTAGCCATGCATCCTATTTAGTAACTATAAATAGGCTTTAAGAAACCTACTTAGTTTACCTATACCTGCATAAAAAAAATCATTAGACGATGAAAGGATTTAAGCAGGATGCAAGTCAAGAGATAGATTAAAGTTAATATAACCCTTGTTTTCCAAATTTTTTATTTTTTATTTTTAAATATTGTGCTTGGAAAATAAATTTTTTTTACTCCTATAAAGGAAAATCATAATATTTTTCTTATTCCTATCAAAATTCTAAAGTCATTAGCAATTCAATCTAAAAATAACAGCTGACCATGCCAGCCTATTCCTGTTCAAACCCAAGCCATGTAGTCATCCTTATCAAATTTTATTTATCCTTGTTAAAAAAATCTTAGCAAACCTTAACTCCTCCCTCTTGATTTCCTCTCTCCTAAGCCTTCTAGAGATTATATTAATCATATCCTAATCCTAATAACTATTTGACCCAAAGCTATAACCGACTATCCTTGTTCATATATCCACAAGCCACCTGCCTATTGATCAATATATATCTAAATAAATAATCCTACCTCTCTAATGGCTACAATCAAATTTTTTGGATTAAAGCAATAAAACTCAAACAACATTTAGACTTTGATTGCTCTTATCTATACTTAGCCTCAACCATAGAAATATGTGTATATAACAACTCTATATTCCTTTTTCGAAAACTCTCTTACCCACCTATCCATACCGAGCCTAACCCAAGTCGATGCCAGCACCATGGTGACCTGACCCCTTGTACGCGAAGCTCAAACTTTTGACATTTTTTGCATAGCTTCCCACTCGTAGGTGACTCCCAACGCTACTCCACCCTCACCACCTCCTCGTCTAGCCTCTCACCCTAAATCACCTCCACCACCTAGCCTAGCGACCTCTATGGTACATGGGCATCTCCCACCAAGTCTGCTTCCAGCTCACCAGAGATCCAGCCGGAGGAGCAATCTTCTGTTTCTTTCTTTAATTTTAAGTAAGTTATTTTTGCATAAACCCTCCAAAATCTAGTTATTACAAGTTAAGACTTTTGAATCATTATTATTGACAAAACAACATTAACAAATAGGTTATTTAAATACCTTATACTATTAGTAAGAATTAAATAATTATATAAATAACTTAGAATGTAATAGTAATTAAGTATAATTTATGCTAACGAGACTAATTTTGAATAGAATATTTACTATATTTTTGATAAAATAAACTAACCTAAAAGTTTAGTTTAATATAACAACCTTACATTGGTTATAATTTACTTTAAGCAATGTGTGCATCATGCATATGGAAAGTCCATGTACATGCATGTAGGAAAGAAAGAAAGCATAGAAAAATATTTTGTTTAGGCCCCTTAATACTTCATAAATTATGTACTTTATTTTGGATCAAATATAATTTTTAGTTAGTCGATTATTTTTTAATAAATATTTAATTAGATTAATATTAATATTAATATTATTTTATTAGTTACATTCCAGCCAGGAGTTGTTGTGATTGTTGGTTGTCACGACTCGTACCCACTTTTCGTATACGAGTTCGAAGCCAAGTTCAGCCTACGCCACAGTGTCAGCGGTAGTACGCTATCTAGCCCGCAATAAATAAAATGCTCATAAATACTATCTTTACTGCTCATTCACAACAACTAAATCAAAATTATAATATTCACAAGTTTTACACTTGAAGAAAAATACAACATCTCATAATATTGAATCAACACTTCTATCTAACTAGTTTTCTAGGGTTTTGGCCTTCGAGTCTCTGTCTTCCCCCGTACGGTCCATAGTACAAAAGTAGAAAGCACATCATCCTCAACTATATTAACGATCCAGTCAAAAAAGAAGCAAAGTACAACCATATTGCATTTAATTTTGTTAGCACAAAATAAGCTAGAAATAATGAAAAACAGTAACGGTAAAGAATATATAAAGAACTAGCAAGATATGAACTAGACATAGAAAGTAATAATCATGAATGTGTAATTAATGGAAAAAAGTGAATATAATTAACTTAACTACGATCATGAACAATGGACTACCTATCTGTGAAATACCTTTTGGTACGTGAACGGCTGGGCTAATATGGTACATCATACAATGGCTATCCATATTTTTGTTACGGCTAACGCATACGTGAGGTGTATGACTTAGCTATCCACATTAACATTTATTAGGGTTTGTTCATACACCTACCAAGTATTTTCCTCCCGACTCGCTAACAGCAATAACGATCAATGATCTAATAGCCTACCGTGTCACCATCATGTCTCAATGAAAAATCAAACGAGGAAACAATAAAATAAGTGTTAGAATGTACTAAAATATAATGCAATACTTGCCTGAACCCTTGAACAGATCGTAGTCACAAGTCGAGGATGAGAGGAACGTCGATCTAGAAGCTATCAACCCATATCATATATCGTACCATGAACCGTGCACGAAAATCACAAGTCAATTATAAGATTCTAATTCTAAAATCATGGAATAAGTGGCTAATGGTTTAACTTATCTAATAATAATTAATTCTAGAATAAATCACTTAAAAACCTATTTTAACCTAACAAGAATTTAAATATAATCTAAACAAGAAAGTTTGGCCATAAAAAGTCATGTTGCCAATTTTAGAAATCATGACACACAAATCGAGACGTGCCATTGACTATCTAGTCAAATATCATGAACTCGAGATTTGGAAAGTGTAACTTGGTAGATTTCAGTGCTACGAGTGTACTGGAATTGTAAACATACCTATCAAAAATTCTATTCTACATAATATTTTCTTTAATATTTTTAGTGTTTTAATATTCTTAATGATTTCCATCTCACCATTTAAAAAAAAATATAGTGTTTGGGCTTAGACAGCCCAATTCAGATAGAAGGTTGGAAATAGAATTTGTTTTCAAACTTAATTGTGTGGGCTATTGCAGCTAGGTTAGACTTCATTCTTGTGGGCTGATATCAAATTTTATTAACTTGATTTTAATTCAAGAATCCACAGCACATGAGAGAGAGAGAGAGAGAGAGAGAGAGAGAGAAAGAGGCCGTTGGAATTTCAAATTGATTCTTTCCTTTTCTATTTCATTTTTCCTATGCCATATTTTTCCCTAACGGCCTATATATTGTTGCGATTCCCTCAGCTCATTCTAACCAATTTCCCAACCAACCCCCTTTCTTCTCAATTTCTGAGCGCCAATTCGAAGAAGAAACTTTTCATGGCACGGGTGGCTAAATAAGGTGATGACCATTGTTGTTGAAGATCCTGGCAAAAACCATTAGTCTTGTTCCTCGACAATCGATCAGGAAGGCTGGATCGATTTGAGTGGTATGAGATTCAGACTTAATCCTTTGGTTGGATTGGTTCTTGATCAAATTGCTGATCCAATTTCTGTTGATTCTTTCCCATTTTAGTTTTCTTTCTAAAGATTTATTTGATGAGTGTCGAAAAACTCTGTTAATACTTGATCAATTCGTGATGGATTTCCTTTGCTTCGATTTCTGACGATCTCAGATCTGGAAGCATTCACTCGATTTGAATCGAACTACTGATTCATTCCTAATTGATTAGTAAGTCATGACCGGATCAATGATTCTTAGTTAAATATTTTTCTGTGTTATTATGTGGATTCGAATGGTTCTTCAACCACAGATCGGGTTGTTCGAATTGGGAATTAGAGGATCAAGCGATTCCTACGTCGATCTAATCACGGTCAGTTAAGTACCAATTTTCTTAATTCGATTTGGAAGATTAGTTTTAAGCATGGATCGATCTTGAGTATGGACTTCTCTGTTTTAGAAGCGATTTGTTCAGATAATTAAGCATCAGAACTATGTCAAGGAATTCAGTGTTGGCTCAACTTGTTGAAGGTAAATTTCTTACTAATCTTGTTCTGGTATTGCTGTGTGGTTTTACCCTGAAGAATCTGTATATTCTTTCGAACCGAGGAATAGACAGGTTATATTAAGAGATTATTAATAGGATTGATGAATATGTAATTGTTCGAGTATCAATAAATACTCAGTGAGAGACCTATCTCATTCATCTATAAACTTGTAACTTGAATGAGTCTCAATTTTCCTGTTAGAGTGGTTGAATCTATGTTATAGTGTTCCGGATGGTAGAGGTTGGAGTGGAAGAAGAGGTCAGTAACTTTTGAGTGTAATCCAGCCTAGGATTTTTCCCTTGTAGCAGTTTTTCAACTCTTGGTGATAACTCAGTTATATTTTTCTGCAGTGGTTATCATGAGTTAGTTAGACTTACTTTCCAGTCATATCATTTACTGTAGTAGCTAGTAAGAAGTTTTTAGAACTAAACTTAAGGGCAACCAATCACCTGTTGAATCGACTGGATGTGTTGCACTCATTTCTCACAAAGCCTTGTGACCAAATCCATGCAATTCAGTCCTTAGATGTTACTATTATATACTGCTATTAGTGTATTTAATATTATCTTTTAATAACAGTTCTGTCCAGGAATGATACAGTGGGGATTGTTACTTTCTTTATCCTGTAAGAATTTTGGGTATTGTGGTTTCAGTTTTGAACTGATAAGGGGATTGATATCTTGGGTTGAATTACAACTCTTTTAGGTCAGGATTGTGGTAGTTAAAGGACTGGTTGTAAGCCCTGTTCAGGACTGACTAGTGTGTCTTAGCTGAGATTGAATTGATAATTCGAATGGAAATAGATTGGTGGAACTATAGGGAGGATATGGTAGTTGGACTGGTGTATCAACCTGGAGAAGCACTAGACTGATTGTATCAGTCTTAATACTGAGTTTAATATCAGTCCAAGCAGGACTGATTTGTCTCACTGAAACTGAGAAACATCAGCCCTGCTAAGACTTGTTACCTCAGTAAACTGAGAGTGGAGGTTAGGATTATTTCCCTTGAGTACTAGTTGTGTTTTAACTAGGGATTTTAGTCAGCCATGTAAGGAATTTTAGTTTAGGAGTTTGGGTTCATTTTGTGTTACCAACTATAGAACTATGAAAGATAATTTAAGGCTGATGTTATAGGAGCCGTGGATTGGTTTTAGGAGGGTTTTAAATCAATGCAGGGGATGTGATACCTAACCTGGTGAACTGTGGAAGAAATTAGAGTCCAGTGGCCTTGGGCCACTCCAATTCTTGCTGATATACACCAGCATTTTAACTAAACTGAGCATAACATTCTACTTGAGACTAAATGTGTTTCTCATAGACTATTTTGGTTCTCAGGTTTACTTAAACTGAACCTTAAGGTTGAATTATTGTGTCAAAGACCCAGACTGGTATGGTTAGTTAGTCCTACCTTGGTGATAATCTTAAACTATTAATACTTTATTCCTCTAGTGAACTATTGTGGTTCAAACTACAATAATTAAGAACTATAAGTATCATTAAGATGTTGGCCACTTAAGGATCATGGCATATGAAGTTTGTGTTGAGGATAGTTATCTCATGTTGTAGGTGATAAATAGATATTGCTTGGTTGTACAATTGCGGAGGTTAATAGGACATATACAAGATAGGTTTAGTGTAAACTAAGGATTTTGTTAAAGTGACTTTTCTAGATTAGAAATATCTACTATATTGTCAACTTATCATTTGTAAATTAAAACAGGAGGATATCCAGCAGTGCATCCCACACTTGATCACCCTGAGCAAGGCAAATATACTCTTCGAACTTGTTCATTTCTCATGTCTTGTATATTCATTCCTGTATCTCCTTGTTGACATGATGTATCACGGGATTGTCTGGTTTCATGTTTCATGTGTTACTTGTGTCTGGGAGGGGAAATACTACAGATGTGTGGTCAAACCCTATTACTATTCATGTGAATAGCTTAGGCCCCGTATCGTGCACGCGGGACCGAAGTCGTACCATTTCATGTTCATTGAATCTACCCAAGCCGATCACACACTCTGGATGTATTTCAATCTTGCACATTTCAGGATTCAGGTTGTATTTCATGTTCAGGTTGTTGTATTTCATGTTCAGGTTGTATTTCATGTTCAGGACTCTTATCATGTTTCCTGTTTTACTTTCAGTATTTCCTGTTCAGTTTCATGTCTTGTCTCATTTCTCGTACTTTATATATATTTCTGTTTCTTGTTTATAGCATGATGTTCATGTTCATTTTCTTGGATATACTTAGCTCCGCTCCTGACTAAGATATGTTGTAGGTATACTTGCAGGATATTGTTGTACTTTATGGGCCAGAGCCCGAGATATTTGCTGAGCAGAATGAGACTTAGCTTAAGACTTCAGGTTTAGACTGTTTTTCTTACTCCTAGATATTGCTCTTAGAATTCACAGTGTAGTTCATTCTTGCTGTCTCTAGTACTTTCATGATATTATGATCGGTAGATTTCGGTGATCATTCTCGGAACGTTTTATAGATGCTGTGATTGTATATATTCATGTTTATCTGGTTAGATTTCCCTAAATATTGGTACAACTTACTTCATCGTGTCTAACGATGAAGGCTGGACGTGTCCGACTCGTGTCCGATTATTCGGGGGCGGGTCGTGACATGTTTTTAGTGGTGGCCTATGCAGGTCCTATCATAATGGTACCTAGGTCTTAGCGTACTATTGGGAGACTTGATTTAAACTAGGGAAACTTGATCACAATATAGGAAATCAGATACATCAGGTATATTGATAATCTATAGACACTTGTCGTTTTTAGGTTTAGGACATTTTAACAGTTTTCTGTTTTTCAGATAGTCCAAAGGCACGTGACACCGAAACAATCGATCTATCTACACTTGGGGTTTCGAGCTATCACTACCTTCTATCACCCTACTATCCCCATGGGTAGTACGCAGTGGACAGAGATGTTTGAAGAGTTCCTAGACACCCAGATGGAGCAGGCCACCCTTTTCTAAGCCTAACTTACGGATGCACTCTCCAAGCCAGGAAGGACTTCTGATTTCCAGACTCTCGGATCCTTGAACTTCTTCGACACCGAGCGATTCTCTTGCACCGAGGAGCAGATCGAGAACCTGGAGCCGCCACTAAAGTTCATCTAAGTCTCCGAGAACCCGACTTCTCTGAATATTTAAGCTACCAGCCAGGAGATCCAGAATGTAGCACAGACAATAAAACGAGACGGGAAGCAGAAGCTCAGGAGAGACAGAAAGACTTATAATGGAGATAGCAGCTACTATGGATCCCTAAAGCATCATAACACTCAGTCGGCGCTTCTTCAGTCACGTCAACAATCGCATCATCAGAGGCAGATTCAGGTCCACATTCACTTAAGAAAGGATTGCCAGCAAGTCGTATCATCGGAAGCAGGTCTCAACAGCCAGCACGCCAGCAGACGTATATTTTTATCAGAGGCTCTATGTTTCAGCCCCAGCGGGAGATCCAGAATCAGATTCAGATGACGACCGCTTACAATTTCTGCCGTCGTCAGGACATCACCACAAAGAGTGCCATAAGAGACGAAGGCTATGCCTACACTACGGATCGCCTGCCCACCAAGTCAAGGACTGCCCGGAGGCCACTGATCACACTGCCCAAGGACGAGTACAAAGAGCACTAGAACTACAGCAAGGGGACCCGCCTTTCCAGTTTCAACAATCACATAGAGCACTACCGCAGGAACCAGTCTTCGTCAGGACAGTTGAAGAAGTTGAAGTAATTTCCATTTCTGGAGGAATACTGAAGACGGATTGAAGACAGAAGAATCTTTTTCATGGTTGGAGAAAACCATAGATCATGATTCATCAACTAGTCTCTCCTTAAAATTTCTCTTAGCACCTAGATTATTTCTTGAAACTTTTCATTTTCTCGTTTGAAATCCTGATTGATATTCGAAACTTATTGCGAGATATTGTTTCCTATTCGGTAAACTTGTTCCAGATCCACAATTCGATAATTGTTTGGAATCTACTATTCGATACCCTGTTTCATATTCATTATTTATGGCTTTGTTTTTGCTTTTATTTGAAAATTTCCTATTCAAACCCTGTGCTATTCGAGATTTTATTTCTACCCGAAATTTTATTTTGAAACTTGTCCCCAACCAAAACATTGTTTAAATCTTCACTCCTATCTTGATACTTGCTTGAGATTCAGTCCCTATTTAAGACAGCGTTTGAAGATTTTGTTTTCTATTTTAAAACTTTGGCTCATTCCCTATGACATTTTATTTATTATTTGAGACTTGTTCCTATTCAAGAAATTATTTTTGTTCACAACCTTGTTCGACCTTGTTTCCTATTTGAAGTTCTATTTGTTTTTTAATCATGGTTCGATACCTATTTCTTCTTCGCTAATTGATACCCTGTTTTCAAAATCACTGTTCGTAACCTTGCTTCCTGTTCGAGATTCGGTTCAAGATTTCACTTCTTATTCGTGGCTTTGTTGATGTCGATTCCCTATCTAAGATTTGTTCTTGTTGAATTTTTTTTTGTTCGAGATTTCGTTGTCGTTCGAGATTTTGTTATACATTGACTATGAACAAGGTTTTGGTCATTATTTCGAGACTTTGCCTTCTATATGATACCTTGTTTCTATGCAACCTTCATGATTTTGTTACGTATTCGGGATTACGTTTCCTATACAAAATTTTGTTACCATTCCAGGTATCTGTTGAGATTCAGATTATTTAAAAAACTTTGATTCACTATTCAAAATTTTAAATCTCCCTGATTGCCTTTTGTACTTAATACTCTTTGATTAAGTCCCTTGTTGCTTCGTAGTATCTAATAAACCCTTGTATTCTAACAGTCAGATAACTTCACCATTTCCGTGACTTGGACTATTGAAACTCATTTTGAATTCCTTGAAACTCTTTTGAAATACCGAGGGATAAAGTCGAGAGGCTATTTGATGACCTACTAGGGCGTGGCAGTTGCGAGCTGCAGCCATTATCTGGATTACGGAGACTGAGGGTTCACTGCAGCCAGTAGCGCACTGGCGAGGCAGGAACTCTAAGTTGAAGTAATTTCATACATTCATAGGTTTTCGAGTATTGTCGAGACTTTGTCATATTCTTCATATCTTGATCTCTTGGGTTGTTTCGTCAATGATTGTTGGAAAATGGATAAGGTTGACAGAATATTCGGTGACATTATTATTTGGGTTACGGAGCCGAAAGTCCACTGTAGTCAGATATATACTGGCAGGGTAGGAATTCTAAGCAAAGTGATTTCAAATAACTATATGTTCTTGGATATCATGGAGACTATATTTCCTTTTCATATAATTATTGGTTTTCGAGAATCACAAATCCTTGTATGATTCACCTTAACTCGATACTAATACCTCCTAGATATTTCATACGTCTTCTCACTCACCTTTGCAGTTGCCTCTTCTTGTATTTTGTCATTGGATCATTTGATTTTTCCAATATATACGTCTTGCTATATTTGATCAACCGTACTTGTAATATCATGTTTTGTCTAAACCTTGATTTTGATCATGCCCATCCAACCATAATTTTCTTATCTTATTCTAGTTAAATTGTGTTAAACTTTTGGAAATTAATCATGTTTAAAAGATCGTGCTTCTATGGTTCTGCTTCTCCAAGTCAAAATTAAAACTTCATTCTACTTCATGCCTACTTGATTCTTGATCATCACTAGATCAGAATATTTCAACTCCTTGTATACTATAATCGTATTTAGTCCTAACTAAATTTGGTTCCATTTTCGAGCTTGACTAAACTTTTGGTTGTTATCGATCGGGACTTGTTTCTAGTGGTAGTTATCGATCGTGCCATGACATGCAGAGTCGTTTCAAATTCGTATGATCCTTGTACCTAGTCGTTGAGAGTATTTGTATTTGTGCCTAGTCGATTTTTGGAATTTGTGATATTTCTGCATCCTGTCATGCTCTTTGAATTTCGTGGACTCTTTGAATTTCGAGGACGAAATTTTCTATGGGGAAGAGATTTGTAAACCCACCTATCAAAAATTCTATTCTACATAATATTTTCTTTGAATATTTTTAGTGTTTTAATATTCTTAATGATTTCCTTCTCACCATTTAAAAAATAGTGTTTGGGCTTGGACAACCCAATTCAGATAGAAGGTTGGAAATTGAATTTGTTTTCAAACTTAATTGTGTGGGCTATTGCAGCTAGGTTAGACTTCATTCTTGTGGGCTGATATTAAATTTTATTAACTTGATTTTAATTCGAGAATCCACAGCACATGAGAGAAAGAGAGAGAGAGAGAGAGGCCGTTGGAATTTCAAATTGATTCTTTCCTTTTCTATTTCGTTTTTCCCATGCCATCTTCTTCCCTAACGGCCTATATATTATTGCGATTCCCTCAGCTCATTCTAACCAATTTCCCAACCAACCCCCTTTCTTCCCAATTTCTGAGCGCCAGTTCGAAGAAGGAAATTTCTATGGCACGGGTGGCTAAATAAGGTGATGACCGTTGCTGTTGAAGATCCTGGTAACAACTATTAGTCTTGTTCCTCGATAATCGATCAGGAAGGTTGGATCGATTTGAGTGTTATGAGATTCAGACTTAACCTTTGGTTGGATTGGTTCTTGATCAAATTGCTGATCCAATTTCTGTTGATTCTTTCCCATTTTAGTTTTCTTTCTGAAGATTCAATTGATGTGTGTCGAGAAACTCTGTTAATACTTGATCAATTCGTGATGGATTTCCTTTGCTTCGATTTCTGACGATCTCAGATCTGGAAGCATTCACTCGATTTAAATCGAACTACTGATTCATTCCTAATTGATTGGTAAGTCATGACCGGATCAATGATTCTTAGTTAAATATTTTTCTGTGTTCTTATGTGGATTCGAATGGTTCTTCAACCACAGATCGGGTTGTTCGAACTAGGAATTAGAGGATCAATCGATTCCTACGTTGATCTAACCACGGTCAGGTGAGTACCAATTTTCTCAATTCGATTTGGAAGATTTGTTGTAAGCATGGATCGATCTTGAGTATGGACTTCTCTGTTTTAGAAGTGATTTGTTCAGATAACTAAGCATCAAATCTGTGTCAAGGAATTCAGTGTTGGCTCAACTTGTTGAAGGTAAATTTCTCACTAATCTTGTTCTGGTATTGCTGTGTGGTTTTACCCTGAAGAATCTGTATATTCTTTCGAACCGAGGAATAGACAGGTTATATTAAGAGATTATTAATAGGATTGATGAATAGGTAATTGTTCGAGTATCAATAAATACTCAGTGAGAGACCTGTCTCATTCATCTATGAACTGGTAACTTGAATGAGTCTCAATTTCCCTGTTAGAGTGGTTGAATCTGTGTTGTAGTATTCCAGATGGCTGAGGTTGGAGTGGAAGAAGAGGTCAGTAACTTTTGAGTGTAATCCAGCCTAGGATTTTTCCCTTGTAGCAGTTTTTCAACTCTTGGTGATAACTCAGTTACATTTTTCTGCAGTGGTTATCATGAGTTAGTTAGACTTACTTTCCAGTCATATCATTAACTGCAGTAGTTAGTAAGAAGTTTCTTGAACTAAACTTAAGGGCAACCAATCATCTGTTGAATCGACTGGATGTGTTGCACTCGTTTCTCAGAAAGCCTTGTGACAAAATCCATGCAATTCAGTCCTTAGATGTTACGATTATAAACTGCTGTTAGTGTATTTAATATTATCTTTTAATAACAGTTCTGTCCAGGAATAATACAGTGGGGATTGTTACTTTCTTTATCCTGTAAGAATTTTGGGTATTGTGGTTTCAGTTTCAAACTGATGAGGGGATTGATATCTTGGGTTGAATTACAACTCTTTTAGGTCAGGATTGTGGTAGTTAAAGGACTGGTTGTAAGCCCTGTTCAGGACTGACTAGTGTGTCTTAGCTGAGACTGAATTGATAATTCGAATGGAAATAGATTGGTGGAACTATAGGGAGGATATGGTAGTTGGACTGGTATATCAACTTGGAGAAGCACTAGACTGATTGTATCAGTCTTAATACTGATTTTAATATCAGTCCAAGCAGGACTGATTTGACTCACTTAAACTGAGAAATATCAGCCCTGCTAAGACTTGTTACCTCTGTAAACTGAGAGTGGAGGTTAGGACTGTTTCCCTTGAATACTAGTTGTGTTTTAACTAGGGATTTTAGTCAGCCATGTAAGGAATTTTAGTTTAGGAGTTTGGGTTCATTTTGTGTTACCAACTATAGAACTATGAAGGATAATTTAAGGCTGATGTTATAGGAGCTGTGAATGGGTTTTAGGAGGGTTTTAAATCAATGCAGGGGATGTGATACCTGACCTGGTGAACTGTGGAAGAAATTAGAGTCCAGTGGCCTTGGGCCATTCCAATTCTTGCTGATATACACCAGCATTTTAACTAAACTGAGCATAACATTCTACTTGAGACTAAATGTGTTTCTCATAGACTATTTTGGTTCTCAGGTTTACTTAAACTGAACCTTAAGGTTGAATTATTGTGTCAAAGACCCAGACTGGTATGGTTAGTTAGTCCTACCTTGGTGATAATCTTAAACTATTAATACTTTATTCATCTAGTGAACTATTGTGGTTCATACTACAATAATTAAGAACTATAAGTATCATTAAGATGTTGGCCACTTAAGGATCAAGGCATATAAAGTTTGTGTTGAGGATAGTTATGTCTTATTGTAGGTGATGAATAGATATTGCTTGGTTGTACAATTGCGGAGGTTAATAGGACATATACAAGATAGGTTTAGTGTAAACTAAGAATTTTGTTAAAGTGACTTTTCTAGATTAGAAATATCTACCTATATTGTCAACTTATCATTTGTAAATTAAAACAGGAGGATATCTAGCAATGCATCCCACACTTGATCACCCTGAGCAAGACAAGTATACTCCTCAGACTTGTTTATTTCTCATGTCTTGTATATTCATTCCTGTATCTCCTTGTTGACATGATGTTTCACAGGATTGTCTGGTTTCGTGTTTCATGTGTTACTTGTGTCTGGGAGGGGAAATACTACAGATGTGTGATCAAACCCTATTACTATTCATGTGAATAGCTTAGGCCCCGCATCGTGCACGCGGGACCGAAGTCGTACCATTTTATGTTTATTGAATCTACCTAAGCCGATCACACACTCTGGATGTATTTCAATCTTACACATTTCAGGATTCAGGTTGTATTTCATGTTCAGCTTGTTGTATTTCATGTTCAGGACTCTTATCATGTTCCCTGTTTTACTTTCAGTATTTTCTGTTCAGTTTCATGTCTTGTCTCATTTCTCGTACTTTATATATATTTCTTGTTTCTTGTTCATACCATGATGTTCATGTTCATTTCCTTGGATATACTTAGCTCCGCTCCTGACTAGGATATGTTGCAGGTATACTTGCAGGATATTATTCTACTTTATGGGCCAGAGCCCGAGATATTAGCTGAGAAGAATGAGACTTAGCTTGAGACTTCAGGTTTAGACTGTTTTGCTTACTCCTAGATATTGTTCTTAGAATGCACAGTGTAGTTCATTCTTGCTGTCTCTAGTACTTTTATGATATTATGATCAGTGGATTTCGGTGATCATTCTGGGAACGTTTTATAAATGCTGTGATTGTATATATTCATGTTTATCTGGTTAGATTTACCTAGAGATTGGTACAGCTTACTTCATCGTATCTAACGATGAAGGCTAGGCGTGTCCGACTCGTGTTCGATTATTCGGGAACGGGTCGTGACAGAAATTGGCCGTACTATAAAATTACGCTTTGGTCAAAAGATATCGTCGTTTTGGCTAACCGTGACAAAATCGGTAATTTATCGATCAAATCTGAGTTCATCTTAATAAACAAAATTGAAAACAAAATCTAAAATTCTGGAAAAATTATATGTCGAAGATCGTCGTGTTATCTTTCCAAAACTTCAAACGGATAGCGAATCGAATTTTGAGATCTCTCGGGATCTCAAAAATCGTACGATGTGCCAAATTTTGGACAAGCAACACTAAAATAAATTCCCAGAAATTTACAAAAAATTTGTAAATGAATTATAAATTCTGAAATATTACCTCAAGACGAATTCAAAAAAAAAATGGCACACGAACTGAGGTCGGGACTGTCCTTAATCGCTCCGGGAATTCAGGCATCTCTTTGGGATCAAAGCTCTCCAATTTGGCCACAGTTACTTAGGGTTTCTAAGAAACCTCCATCTCTCAAATTGAGTCCAAATTGCCTCCATATCTCAAATTAGGGTTTCTACGGAAATTTTATATTGTGTTCTTCCCAAAATTGCCTCCATCTCTCAAATTGAATCCAATTTCCTTCTAACAAGTTACAATCTCTTCCTCTTGAAGAGATGAAGCCTCTATTTGCTAAGAAAGAGCCAATTGGGACATTTGGCCATTGGAAGTGAAGGAAATCTTATTCTAGCTTTGTTCTTTAAGAATCCATCTCTTAAGTGGTAAAAACTTCTAAACACATTCAAATCTCATATTCCTCCCATCGATGCATTCATATAGGGTCCTCATAGCATTAGAAAGAATTTGGGTTAATTTCGGATTCATTTGGGATGCGTATCGCAAGAGTGTCGGATACGTACGACAAGTGTTTGGTGAAATATCTCTTAGGACTTTTATGGCTTTAATTTCATTTGTAATTAGATAATATTATTGTTAATATGCGGTAGACTGTATGTGGACTGATCTATGTGATTTGGGTTAGTTTTGGATATGAATATTGATCAGGAGGAGATCGGGTTCATGGCTTGTTCACTGTGGTTATATTTCTAACCTGTGTAGTCAATATTTGGTTTGCATCTGTTGATTGCATATCCTGTTCACCCCTAGATGTATAGCCTAACATCTTTTAGTGCCCACCTTGCTCAGATCTGGGAGCTTTAGCCAGTCGAGCCACTGCTACTTGACTTGTATCTCCTTTAGACTCAGCACACATGTCCCGTACTCCATATGACCACTGTAACCCATAGTAGTATACTGCATTACTCCATATTCATTTAATCATTCATTGCATACTGTCTTGCTCCCTAATTAACACACTACACTCTAATTATCTGCATACACTCACATCTGTAAACCCTTCACTTGCATTCACGGCTACATATTTGTAATCCACTATATTTGATATCCATAGCCTTGAGACAATACACTGCATTCTCTGTTAGCTTGCACATGTTTCACTTACTGTACATTAGTATACATTGTCTATACTTAAATTGGTCACTGCAATCCCTTCATTCATTAACCACTATATCACTGATACAATATGTATCCGAAATGCACACTACCCACATCCTTCAATACCTTCATTACATCACTGCATCCTTCTTCACAAATTCTTCACTGCAACAATTGACCACCCCACTAAAACATTACATATACTTGCTTGTACAGTCGAGCACTGCATACACTTATACTTTACACTGCCCTATATATAGATACATATCATGTATCAGAATACTGCTTTGTTCTGCACTTAGGATCTGTCATGCCTCATTTCATATCCCTGTATTCATCTTAACATTACATGTCCTGTATAAGATATTAGCCAACTGCATTCATGTCCACTACCCAGCATGTTAGAAGAGATATACTACATACATTTCATTGCCCTGCATCAACCGAGTTCACTGCACTCTCCTTTGTTCACATATCCTACCAATTAGAAGGCATTTCCTATACATACCACATTTTTTTCACTGCACGGGTTCAGATATTTGCATTCCTCTATTTCATTCTCTGTCTACTTTTACATATCCTGCAAGAAGCATGTCCTGCACACCCACCCATATACTGTACTATATATGCATTCACCTGCATACTTAGACATCATGCCCTACATATTTTAGTGTTCAGTCCATATTTGGATAGTTCAAGACTTGGGTTCACTTTTAGGTTTAGATATTGAACTCATGACTCACTCTCACCTGTCCACACTACCTTGATCTATCCATAGTCCACATTTCTTTCATTTCAGTTGTGGATACTGCCCTAGAGTAGGAGGTTAGTCCAAATCAGGGTATTCATGTCAGGTAATGAACTTGAGTTCAATTTTGAACTCAATTTCCCTTGTTGTGCATTGCATTGACCCTTGCCCAAACATGTCCTATATTACCTGCATTGGTGTCCTGTATTCACCCATGTTTAAGCCACTGAACACACTCATTCACTGCATAGTTGCTTATCACACCGTACTACACTATTGCATTGTCCTGCACAATACCTTAGCATTTCACTGCATCACTCATGTTCACTACAAATGATTAACATTATCCACTGCAAATTAAATCCGTTAATTGTAATAATGTTAGATAAACTACAATGCCCTGCACACTTAACTTGGTTCTGCCCTACATCAGTCCAGAAATGGACTTGAGTTCCTGCATTTTGGTTCAATGATCAGGATCATTTCCTGTGACCATTGGTTAGTTTTCAGTTTACTGATATGTGAATGTACACATATATGTTAGGCTTTGATGTTATACTCTCTATATATATCTATATGTTACGTTGGTTAGCCTTGAGTGGGTTCATATTTATGATATAGGTATATGTGGATATATGAGATAAGGTAGTTTGGATTAAGTGTGATATTGGATGTAAGGTATATGGGATAAGGTGACGTTATACTATATATTGGTATATATGTGATATATCTTAGGGTATATGTTATGGGTTAGAATTTGTCACGACCGCAGCCGGAGTAAGGGCACGAGTGTGTGACAGCGTCCCAGCGTCACAAAAACGACGTAGAACGCTGTCTAGGTCTACTATCTAACAACAATTATAATATCAAAACCTTTCGAGATGGTCGACTCCAAACGGAGGACAAGCAATGACAATATAATATACTCAATCACAATATTCTAAGAAGGATAAATGATACTGAAAGATAAAGACAATAAGATATTAAAATATCATCTAGAAAATCCGATACAAAAATAATACAAGTCCAGAGTCTCAGAGTCAACAATCTCAAATACAAATTTTAATATAATAACATGCCAAGGTGTAATCTGGAGACAAAGTCCAGTACCAAACTAATCTAGCTGAGCAACCACTAATGCCTCATCGAATGGAACTAACCCCTGCTGGACTAGGGTCTCTCTGTCTATGCCCACTACGTCATGAAGACCATAGTAGGTAGGACACTCGTCCTCACCATAATCTATAAAATTTTGTCAACATATCTAGTTAGGATGGAACGAGCACAAATCTTCAATAACAGTTCTAGTTAGACGATAAAGAATATGTAGCAGTAAATAGAGAAAATATACAAGGTAAAGTGATACGTACATGAATCATGGTAAGGCGTATTAAGACCGTAAATGAATCTAAGAGCAAGAGAACAGTGTATATTTTGTACATGAATCAAAAAAACTGCTATCTATATGAGTTAGCACTAGTTTCAACATATGATCGGCTTAGAAATATAATACAAGATTTGGCCTGGTCAATCATACGTGCGGTGTATGATTAACACTGTTTAAGATTCAAGACTTGATACAAGGAGGGTATTGATAACATATCTACGCTAATATCCCCCGCCCCTGACTAGTATAGTGGATCCAACCATGACACGTTATGACACGAGATTCTCTGAGACGGTAGCTAGCCTTCGCAGGAATTGTGTCTATACAGTGCACAAGGAACAAGGACAAGGCTCGCACAAGATATACTAAGGAATACAAGGAATAACATCTCATGACGGGATCCAGACAAATGCCAATACGTGTGAACAATATTTTAAGAGAACAAGGCTATCTACACTAAATACAAGAAATATAGACTATTATCAGAGAATGTACTTGCCTGAGATCTAGTAGAAAATGTCAATAGTGAATCGAGGCTCAGAGTGAAGTCACAGACCTAAAGATGAGATATACATGAGTTAAAAAGAGTTTAATAGTGTTAGACATAATTTTCTAGTGTATGCTATACAATCTAGGTCAAACACAGTCAAACTAAGTCAAATTAGGTCACACTAAGTCAAACTGGGTCAAACTAGGTCAAAGGTTGACCTATAATTGACTTTTGGTCAACTCCTAATCCAATCTAGGTCAAACTAGGTCGATGGTTGACCTACAATTGACTTTTGGTCAACTGGTCAACTCTGGTCAACTCCTAGTCCAATCTAGGTCGGATGTTGACTCTACGTTGACTTTTAGTTAAAATAGTCAACCTTGGTCAAACTAGGCCAAGTATCTATTCCTAACCATTACCTACCAAGATATCCAAATCCTAACCATTACCTACCAAGATATCCATTTCCTAACCATTACTTACCAAGATATCCCAATCCTAACTATTACCTACCAAGATATCTCAATCCTAACCATGACCTACCAAGATATCATATACCTTATCCATATTGGTATCCCAATACCAATACCATAGTTGGAAGTCCAATACCTTAGTCTTGGTAACCACACCTTAAACATCCAATACCCATGCTTAGATATCTAGTAACTAACTAGCTACCCTATGTAGTGCCTCATCCCGCTAAGTTCAATTGGAGGAATCGAAACGCCGACGGCGTTTGAACTTAGCCATGCAACGGCTACTCGAAGATCCGCTCGGTCGAGACGACTCCTCGCACAGGTGGGTGGCTTCGGTGAACTTGCCTCAGCTTGGCCTTCGCACTAATAAAACGAAAGTTTTCAAATGCACAAGTAGGTTTGATAGTAAAAGAAATGAATCCACATAGCTAAGGGAATAATCCCAAGTCGAGTCGGTTGAGTTAGAACATAAAAAAAGGTCCCACGGTCGGCTTTGAAGTGTTGTACGATGGTTTTCAAAATGACACTCGGACCTTCGTCCCGTGGCTTGGGAGAAGAAAAGTTGGTCTTCGCCACAAATCTGTGAATTAGCCTAAGTCACAGGCGTCGCCCGTATAAACGCTTGATAAAGTATGCACGGTCCTAACGTCCAAGGCTTGGCATAGCCTTGCTCGTCCCATGAGTTAAGTTGCATTACACGGCTTATGGCATAAGTCTAGGCACCCAATGTCACGCCCCAGAACCAGAATACTGGAGAGCGGGGACAGACATAGCCAGCTACGTATATGAAATAGAATCTATCTCGCTATACGGTCACGACTGTCTAGATACATGAGGGTTCACTACAAGCCAACAGTCCCCTATGGTCATGAACAAGCCTAGTGTCTCATTCATAAACAAGTAGGTAAAAGTCACAAGATGTATGATCATTAAATATACAATAATAAGGCGTCCCAAATATTACATATTCAGCTGATCATGAAGCTAGCCGTTACAAAATGTTAGGACTAGCAAGAGTTTAGTCATACATGATCAACCCTAGGATCTGTCAATCATGTTACAGCCCGTAGGCAGACAGTAAGTAAGTGCAATCGAGCTAAACAGGTGCTCGTCGGCTAAACGCCTCAAAAGAATATTTTTACAATAAAGTGGGAGAGCCAAAAATAATCCACTCGATGCCCTGGTTACGCCTAGTGGTCACTATCGGGCTGGAAGGTCGGTAGATCCTCTGGAGCCGCTCCAAAATTTGGCCATACAAAACCAGCTGGGTCAGACCCCAGAAAGAGCAAGTGCCACAAAGGAAGCTTCACTTAGGAACTAAAACCAGCAATTAGCACAGAAGATAATAATATATAGTAAAACTAGAGAAAATATAACATTACGAGGATATACGGTAAGATAACCATGGAACCATTCAGATAACCAGGTTACAATCCTTAAACCAAACAAGGACCGGGATTGTAACCCTTCGCCTGAACCGAACTTGGTTTCTCCCATTTATCAGCAAGATAATATAAGAAAATCAGAACATGTAACAATCTTATACAGGATCAAGACAAGACTAGACTGATTATTCCCCATTCAACAATCACGGCCAAGCAATAAGTACGGCTTGATACTTTAACTAGCTAGGGTTATCACAGGCCTAGTTACTAGCAAGATGCAGTGAGATTATTCTACAGCTACAAGCCCTGCAGACCATCCAGGTTACCCAGGTCGAAATTTAGGGGTTGAATTCAGGTGGGTACATCGTCCAGGAAACGCATGTACCCTTAAGTAGCTTGAAGGGTGCAACACATGACAGTGTGCTGGAAATGTGCCCTACTCGACGGCCGGCTACAGATCCCAAGCGTGTCCAGGTAACGGGATTGCCTGTAGCTGGGAGATCTCTTTATGACTAATGTATTAATCTAGTTATTACCTTAGTCCATTTCAGTAGGTACTCCTGACCGTGGTACTCAGGAGTCCCATCCTAGACATGATGCAAGACATGACTAGATTATTTGTACAAACACAATCGCCCATGGTGCCTAGGTTATTTATACTGGTCATGTCATGTCAGGTAGCCGTCGCAACAGCTTATCAAGATATATCAGGTTTATCATGTCAAGTTTACTTGCCAGGAGTGTGCCACGACGGGTCACTATCAGGTCATATTACTTATCAAGAGTGCACCACTACGGGTCACTGTCGTGTTCATAGTATGTGTGCAGGACATCATAGTGCAAGCATTCAATCAGGAGACCCAAGTTATGCTGAGATTACAAGACTTGAGATATCAGTAAAGATCAAATAATAATAATAACTTAAACATAGAATACGAGTCTATGGAAAAGCCATACGGCTCAGGCATATGCGGCCAAGGAAGGAGTCCATGCTGGAGCAGCTCATGCGGCTGAGGGCGGAAACAGCCCATGCGGCTAGGAATAGAAGGAGGCGTATGTGGCTTAGATAGAAATAGATGCCATGCAGCTCGCGGGGGAAGGGGTTCTAATGCGGTTAGAACGGACCCGGGTTCATGCGGCCCAAGAGTTCGGGTTCAATGTGGAGCGGGCGCGCGGCTCATGCGGCTAGAAGGAAGCCCGAGATGCATGCGGATTAGGGTCGCTGGATTCCATACGGCCAGGAATGGCTCGGCCTCATACGGCGGGCGGAGAAGTAGGTACATGCTGCTGGCTGAAAGGGTAGGTCCATGCGGCTGGCAGGGTTCGGCCCTTATGCGGTTCGGGGAAAATGCCAAGTACTAAAGTATGTTAGAATTCTGTAAAGAAGAGAATGGAACAATAAAATTAGAGTTCCTCCATGAAGCAAGCTGCACTTGCCTAGGCCTCTCTCTCTCTCTGGTAGGTGAAGAAGTTATGGTGGAGAAGAAGAAGAGTAATTAGGAGAGAAAAAGAAGAATGGGTTAATAAATACTAATGGTTTGGTAGGTAGGGGTTTACCTTTGGTTCATGATGAACCAAAGCAAAAAGCCAAGTCGAACCAACCCAAGAATAAACGAAGCCAAGAAGAAAAGCTAAGCAAGGAATCATGCAATACAAGATAAAATACGTACACGTATTCCAAAAATACGTAATATGAACCACAGGTATTACACCCAAATAGCTTGGTTGTTCAAATTCGGACGCGTGCACGGCACGTTCCCACAATGTAAGCCCTGATGCAGCCTTTGCTCGTCAAGTCGATGCACGATCGAATTAGGCCAAAGTGATGTCGGGCTGTTGAAGTCTTCCTAAGCACGGTCCCATGTTTTCTGCGGTTGTCAAAATTACTTGGTTTCACGATCGTAAGGCCCGTCATATAAAGTATGACTTGGGCGGTAGTGTCCGCTAGAGTTCAAGTTGTCTTAAGGCATGATGTCATGGACTTAGTATTTTTAAGACACGGGCCACGGTTGATTCAATTGAGTTTGGAACTAAGGCTTTCAAATAGTCGTTCCTGAGTTGAGTAAAATGCTAGGGCAATATGGAAGAATACTCGTGACCATGGGTCGTCGAGGCGGTCTCGAGTGCGAAAAGTATTAAACTTGGCCCTGAAAGACATGGTAACATTTGAAGAACAATGACTGTGTGAGATATCAGTTCGAGTCGAGTCTTGCATGGTCATTGGACAACTTGTCGACAAAAAAAAGGTTTCCTCGAACGGTAATCCGACGGCCAAGGGACCGATTCGAAGGAAATATGTAAATAGTTGTGCTGGATGATAGCATGGGTTAGACGGAGACTTACAGCGGGGCTCTCTACTTGTGCTGAAAGGGGTGCCCATCTAACAAAAGCTATAGAGTCCATGATAGCTTGTGGTGCTAGTGACCTTTCATATAGATGAGTTGGCATGGGCGGTAATCCGCGTGTGTGCCTTTGGAGTTGAGTTGAACATGTACACGATCAGAAGACAATGTTTGGGCCTAAAATTTGGCTGTAACACAGACACCATACTTTGGCACGAGATGTCGTGTCGAGTCTTAAGTTGTTGGATAGAGTTGCATAAGTTGGGTTTGAGTCATTCGAGTTTAAGTCACGAAGCGCCGCAAGGCAAAGTTGGTTGAGTGACACTAAGTTCACAAGTCTTGGTTGAGTCGGTTGGTGATTAAAAGTGGCGAGGGCCGTGAGGCGGCAATATGGTAGGCATGGCCTCAATATGGATTGGTAGCACGGTTACATGGAAATTGGGTACTATCGTGTAGTTAAGTATCTGAGAATGGGCCGAAAGACAAGCACGACTTGATAACTTGACATCTTTGACACGAGAAGGGTCTAGAGGCAAAGTATCAGTAAGTTGCTAGTTGCAAGGCATGGAATGGTTTGGAGACACAAAATAGGCCGAGAGTCTCTGTCCTAAATCTAATCCTAAGGCAAGAGAAGAAAGATAATCAAAAAGGGATTATGTTGCACAAAGTAGATGAACATGTTGATTTTGTATGGGTGGACGAGGAGCTCATTCCACCAGTACAGTTGAGTACTGACACCCACACAGTTTTCGTATGCAGGCACAGGTAGAAGCTCGTGGTGCGGGGCTCACATGGATGCGTCGAGGCACGAAGTTCCTTGACGATTCGAGGCATACGGTCGCGTGGAGTCTGGACTTATGCGGGACATAATGTATGGACATCGCCTATCTAAAGCTTTTGCTGGCCTACTCAAATTGTATTGAGTGATGAGAAAGAGTAGAATGACTTGTAATATGAGAAGAGCGAGCTTGAGTGATTGTAATCTCGGCCTTGCTCCACATTGTAATCTTTGTTTCAATATCAATAAAAGATTATTTTGCATGACTCATGTTTTGCTTCAAATTTATGCTGTTGTATCAATATTTTCGCTTGGGACTTCTGTTTGACGACCCCGTCGCTTAGCCTGTAATCGACCGTTATGGAACCCGCCTTGTGTGAGCACAATCTTGGCTCACACGGCATCACGCCTTAGCGAGGACGATCGCTCCTACATGAGCGAGACGTGACACCCTAAGCTATTAGTTAACCAATACCTTAACCTCTAAACCTTAGTATCTAGGTAAACCCCCTTACCTAGTAGGTAAATCCGTTACCTTAGTCTATCTTATGTAATACCCCTAATGCCTTACTAATACCTTACCTTTAGACTATAGATAATTCCCATTACCTTGCTATTGTCCATCTAGGATACTATCTAAGTTATCCTAAGATACCATCTTGTATCTTGGATACTAACTTATCTCCTATCCTAAGATATCTAACACACTACCTTCTAGTATCCCAATCTCCAAGATACTACTCTAATATATGCTAATTCATACAAGATACTAACTTATATCTATTTTTAACATATCTAACTTAGGACTAACTCACTTAGGATACTAACATATCCTAGACACTAACTTACCTCTAACATATACTAGTTTCTAAGATATCTAGTATCCTAACTAATATCTAACTTCTAACTATCTATCTAGCTTAGACACTAACACAAACTAACATATCTAGATACTAATTAGATATGATACTAACTACATCTAACATCTACGTATCCTAGATATCCTAACATCTATCTCTAACATATATATATATATATATATATATATATATATATATATATATATATATATATATATATATATATATATATATATATATATATATATATATATATATATATATATATATATATTTTTTTTTTTTTTTTTTTTTTTTTTATATATATATATATAGAAACTAACATACTAACTAAGACACTAACTCTACAAATCTAAGATACTAACTAAAAAGGATCTAACATACCTTAACTTAGTCACTAACTTACCCTTACTTCACATACTAACATCTAACTATCTAAAAAATACCAACCATCTACTACCTACCCACACTCACACACACAAGCATTGGAAGAAGGGCAGCCTTGTGCTACCTTGGCAGCTACTGCTGCTGCTACAGTGCTGTGCAGCCATGCTGCCTGCTGTGTGTACAACATGTTGTTGCCTGCAGCAGCTGCTGCTATGGCTGCTGTGCACAGTCAGTTCCTCCTCCATCTCTTCTCTTCTCTTTACTTTCCTTACACTCTCTAATCACAAACACACCCACACTCTAACTCCATATCATAAACACACATACTAACCTCATTGTCCCCCACACTCATACAAGACACAAACACAACTCACTTACAACTACCACTCACCCTATCAACACAACACACACATAACTCAACCAAACCACACCAACCAAAGCCAAATGAGATGGCCATGCTTCCCCCTCTCTCACATCACACCAAGACACATCCACCCACATAACCACATAGAAATATCACATGAAAACAACCTACATATTCAATATATACCAATATCACATAGCTTCCTATATATATGACTTGTAGGCCAAAAACACATATACACCTATGTAGGAAAATATGTGAAAACCATATGGGACACCTTAACCATGTCTAAAATACCCTCTAACATAATCAAAACTGAAATTAGAAGTCTAAATAGCCTATTGGGCATAAACACAAATACTTGGAGGGCCACCCTCAGAGTTTCTCCATGGGTGACACCAAACCACTCCTAATTTCCTATTGAGGACTCAAAAGAGCCTCTATATCAATCCTAAGGATGGTTTATGCATGGGGGTGGTTCCTATGGATTCAACTAACAAATATGCAAAGGAAAGATGAAATAGAGAGGGTTTAGAGAGAGATACCTATTGGAAATGGTTTTCCAATGAACAATCCAAAGGACACGAATTCGACACGGACTCCTCTAGCAAATGGACTCCCCTCCTTGCTTTTGGCTCTATAATCCTTGTAGGCTCCTTCTTCTTTCAAGAATGAGAGGATTTGGTAGAAGAATGAGTGGATTTGAGGGAGAAAATAAATAGGTTTGCTCTCAAGTTGGGGAAGAATACCAAATGGAAGATGGTGGAGGCTACTATAAAAAAATGAATGATGGAGGCCTCTCCCTCTCTTGGCTGTCATGTAAACCCTATTTGGATCAATAAAAAATGTCCAAGTTGCCCCTAATGGTTCCCTTTTGGTTAATTTAAGTCATGCAAGGAATTAGCGCTAAATTGGTCAAAGTTCTATACTCTAAATGACTAAACTTGTCATGTAGGGTTACTCTAAATGCACTAGCCTAATGAAATGAGTTTATGGGCCATACCTAGCTAATCCATGGGTCCCGACTAGAGTGTAAACTACCTGGGCCACTAACACAAGTCAAAACTATACGAAACTCAAACCCGACTAAACTAATCCCCAAAATACAATATTAATAAATAAATATTCACAAAAATATAGGAATATGAAAAATGACAAATTTATCCTAAATTTTGAAAATAGACAATTACAGAATTTATGAGGTTAGTATTAATGTAGAGTTGACTAGATAGTTAACCATTTAACTGAGATTGACTTAGTTGACCAAGGGTTGACTAATGGTCCAAGTTGGAATAGATGTTGACCAAGGGTTGAGTTTGACCTAAAGAGGCCTAGTAGCATATAGACTTCATTGTTTAAATCTATTATTCAATTTAGAACACTTTGTAACCTATATCTCATATAATAGGACTCTGTGACTCCAGTTCGGACACCGATGCACATCAATTGCTTAGGATATCAAGCGAGTACATCCTCTGTTAGTTTTTGTTCATGATAGTATCAATATTACCTGCTCTAAACTACTTTACTTGATGCTGACACATTGGTAAAATGGACCAGTACTATATGGATCTTGTCATGAGATATTATCCCCTTAACGGATGCATCGGGTATTTTATGTTCATGTACTTCATCATGTACATCTTGAACTCCTTGTATTCGTATTATTTATGTACACTCATGTGCTCTCATGTACGTTCACGTGCTCTCATGTCCTTCCATGTTCTCACATGTACTTCATGTATAAACTAACAATCATGTACGTAACGTAACTTGATTGGATCCTTTTGTATTGATTGGGGTGAGGGGGTAGAAGTGGTTATGTGATTAAATCCCTCTAGTGTAAAAATGTGCATGTCTATTATATCCTTACGTATAATGGAGTTACCGTAGAATAGCCATGTACAACCTAAGCCAATCACATGACTGTCTTGTGCTCTGAATCACTTATATATGTTAAAGTTACATTTTCTCTATTATATTCATGTACTCAGTATTATCTATACTTATTATATTCTTGTACTTCTTTTACAACATGTTATGTACTTTATTCTATTATTAGCTTTATATTTCCTACCATATTTTGGAACTGCTTTCAGAGTTATCTATTCGCTCCAATCCTGACTGGATACATTGACAAAATTATACAAAAAACTTGGAGGATCTAGCTAGCCTTGAGGAGACACCAGTAGTACTTGGAGTAGATTGCTAAGGTGTTGTCTGGTTCTTATTTTCAATTATCTTCATGAGTTGTATTTATTTCGTACTCTGTGTGTGTGGTGTTGGTAACACTTAGACTCTTTCAATTCTGGTTCTGTATTTAAATTTTGAGATCTTTCTATCTATTTTATTTCGTGCTGATATCTATCTTAGTTACTTTGTTATTGAGTTGTATCCTTCTGAGATTGTCCTCCGTTTGGAGAGTATATCTATATTAGACATGTATATTCACTTTATGTTAGATGATTGTTGAGACCTAGGATAGTGTTCTGCCACCAATACTATAGAGTAGGCTGGACATACCCACGGTCTCGTGCCCTTACACCGGGTGTGGGTCGTGACATATTTTTAGCGATGGCCCATGCAGGTCAAGATTCACATTAGTGCGATATCGTGGTAGCACAATGACATAGTTGTACTACCGCGAGCCTGCGATAGAATATAGGAAATGAAGTATTAGAATGAGAGGATGCTCAATCACAGTTAGAATTTCTTGAGAGATTCTTGGGACGACCCTTGAGAATCTTATTTGAACTTCAATTTGAAATTCCTTTCTTTTGTTTCTGTTCTTCCTTGTACTTGTTATTGAATTTGATTTTTGATGGTTCGTTGTTGAATTTGATTTTTATATCGAGCTAAAATTTATGGCCTGAGTTATAGTATCTTTTGATAATATATGTTGACGAGGACAACAGGGAAGGTAAAATATCTACTTGGTTATGGAGCCTGAAGTTTATCGCAGCCATATTAGCTAGCATGGCAGAAACATAGAGACCTAACTTCGGATATATATATCTTGGTTATGAGATTTAGAATTTCTTGCAGCTATATTCGGAGATGTAGCGAGGATTCTAGATGACAAAATTATAGAGGTGCATACCCCAGTTATGGAATCTACCGTTTGTCGCAGCCTTGCTTACTGGCATAGCGAGAATTATGAGCATCATGATTTTGGATAGACGTATATGATTATCAGATTGTATCTTGAGAAGGTTCTTAACATATCATCTCTATCTTTCACTTTTGTTATTATAGAATTATGTTCCATCATCAATTAACTTAGAAGCAGCGATACTTTCAGTTCCTTAGTTCAGTTTCTTTGTATAAGTTTATTTCATTTATAGTCCTTTCATAGTGTGATGGTTTGGTGGCTGGAAGTGTTGTCTATATCCTTGAGATGATAGTTAGCATGAGTATTAGAACAATAACCCATTATAGATAATTCTTATGTTAGTATTAGAACAATAACCTATTGTAGATAATTCTTATGTTATTTATAAGATACCAGTTTTTAGAATATGTAAAATGATAGTATGCCTTTTAGTCCTTGATGATTTATTATTTTTTATATTTTTAGTATGGTACCCATGACCAGAGCCCAACCTCTGAGCGCAGCTGCAGTTCCAGACATGACTGAGATCATGCTTCCAGCTTCCATTGCTCAGGAGGTAGTGATCCCTCCAGCTGACTGGGAGGTAGTTGCAACTTTTGCCATTGAGGAGGTGGTAGCAGCCTCACTAGAGAGTTTTTCTCCATCTTCTGCCATGCAGGAGAGAGCTACAGTTTCGTCTGAGACCGAGAGTCTTCCTTTGCCTCCTGTAGTGGAACCCCATACCATATTCTCGGAAGGTTTGATTCCTGATGGAGCTTAGATGTTTGGACTCCTCCGGGATGTGTTCGAGACACAGAGAGTTCAGACTGAGATCCTAAGAGAGCAAAATCAGAGGACCCGGCAGCTGTAGGACTAGTGCATTCTCGAGAAGAGCCTAGTCCCAATAGGACGAGGAGAAATATCCACCAAGAGCCTCAAGAGCACCCAGACCATCAGCCCGTGCCATCCTTTCCAGTTCAGATTTCTGCCCAGTAGAGGCCAGTTGAGCGAGTGCCTTCCTGTGCTAACTGTAAGAAGCTTGGGCATGTGTGGTCCGACTGTAGGAGGATGAGAAAGTTGTACCTGTTCTATGGGTCAGCTGCACACAGGATACAAGACTGTCCAACTGCACCTATCCTAGTCGAGGCCCCGCTTCCAGAAGGGAGTTCCAGCTACTAGATCTAGTTGGAGGTGAGTAATTGACCTAGATATTAGTATATTTTTGCGATAAGTTGTTGTTGCACCCCACCATTGCTTGTGTATTTTTGGTACCTTATGATTGCCTTGTGCCGTAGTATGGTTGGTGTAGTTAGATGAGACTTCAATTGATATTACGTGTCATGACCCTGTATGTTGTTCTTTCAATATTGTATGATTTAGATAAGATTTTCTTAGACCATGATTGTTGCGGGCATGACCTTAAGGAGAGTACGCCCAACTTAAATTTCGAGAAATTTTTTCTAAGGGAGAATGATTGTAACTACCGCTTTTCTAAAATGAGGCTATTTTTAAACTTTTCAAAAATTAATTATTTTAGTTGTTATTTAATGGATTAAATAATGTTAGTGATATAAATTGGTAAAAATTGATTATTTTATTATATTATTTAAATGATGTATTGTGTTAGTATCATTAGTTAGTGAAACCTTAGAATCACATAGACTACAGGCTAACCATGATCATAGAAACTTAGTTAGTGGATTTAGGTATGTTAGTTAGGCTCTAATTATTCTAGAATATCATGTAGAGGCCAGAAATTGACTTAGATATTAACCCACTTTGGGCCTTCTTCTTAAAAGGCTTTTAAATGATATTAGAGAGGCCTTTAGACTAATGCACCTTAACCAAACCCTACCTAGACTCATTGTGGCCAGCCAACATAGGCCCCCTATGCTATTTATAGTAACAATTGTCCCTCTTCTTCCCCCTTTCATTAGAAGCCCTAACCCTAATTTGTGTTCTTCCCCAAATTGCTTTCATCTCTCAAATTGAGTCCAAATTCCTCCAAATAAGTTGTAATCTCTTCTACTTGAAGAGAGGAAGCCTCTATTTTCTAGGAGGGAGCCTATTGGGACAATTTGGCTATTATAAGTGAAGAACATCTCATTCTAGCTTTGTTTCTTGAGAATCCATCACTCAAGTGGGAACCTCTAAACACATTCAAATATCACATTCCTTTCCATAGATGCATTCATATAGGGCCCCCATAGCATTAGGAAGAATTTGGGTTAAATTCAGATTTATTTGGGGTGCATATTGCAAGAGTGTCGGATACGCACGATAAATATTTGGTGAAATGTCTCTGGACTTTTATTGCTTTAATTTTAATTATAATTAGGTAATATTGGTGTTAATATGCTATAGATTGTATGTGGACTGATCTATGTGATTTGGGTTAGTTTTGGATATGAATATTGATCATGGGGGGATCGGGTTCATGCCTTGTTTACTGTTGTTATATATCTAATTTGTGCAGTCAATATTTGGTTTGCATCTATTGATTTCATATCCTATTCACCCCTAGATGCATAGCCTAACATCTGTTAATGCCCACCTTGCTCAGATCTGGGAGCTTTGGCTAGTCGAGCCACTGCACTTGACCTGCATCCCTTTTAGACTCAGCACACATGTTCTGCACTCCATATGACCACTGCACACGTATAGCAGTACACTGCATTACTCCATATTTATTTTATCATTTACTGCATACTGTCCTGCTCTCAATTAACATACTGCACTCTAATTATCTATATACACTCACATCTATAAACCCTTTACTTGCATTTCACTGCACATTACCTATTTGCAATCCACTGCATTTGATATCCATAGCCTTGAGACAATCCACTGCATTCTCTATTACCTTGAATATATTGTACTCACTGTACATTAGTATACACTGCTATACTTAAATTGGCCACTGTAATCCCTTCATTCAATAACCACTACATCACTGATATAACATGTATCAGAAATGCACATTACCCATGTCCTGTAATACCTTCATTACATCACTGCATCCTTTTTTACAAATTCTTCACTACAACAATTGACCACCCCACTAAAATATTACATATCCTTGCTTGTGCAATCGGGCACTGCATATACTTACACTTTACACTGCCCTGCATATAGATACATATCATGTATCAGAACACTGCTTTGTTCTGTACTTAGGATCTGCCATGCCTCATTTCATATCCCTGCATTCATCTCAACATTACATGTCCTGTATCAGATATTAGCTAACTGCATTCATGTCCACTGCCCTGCATGTTAGATGAGATATACTGCATGTATTTCATTGCCCTGTATCAACCCAGTTCACTGTACTCTTCTTTGTTCACATATCCTGTAAATTAGAAGGCATGTCCTGTATATACCATATTTCTTTCAATGCTGGGTTCAGATATCTGCATTCCTCTATTTCATTCTCTGTCTACTCTTGCATATCCTGTAAGAAGCATGTCCTGCACACCCACCCATATACTGTACTGCATATGCATTTACCTGCATACTTAGACATCCTACCCTACATATTATAGTGTTCAGTCCATATTTGGACAGTTCAAGACATGGGTTCACTTTTAGGTTCAGATATTGAACCCATGACTTACTCAAACCTGTCCACACTATCTGATCTATCCATAGTCCACATTTCTCTTATTTCAATTGTGGATACTACCCTATAGTAGGAGGTTTTTCCAAATCTGAGTAATCATATCAGGTAATGAACTTGAGTTCAATTTTGAACTCAATTTCCCTTGTTCTGTATTGTATTGACCCTTGCCCAAACATATCCTATATTGCCTGCATTGGTGTCCTGTATTCACCCATGTTTAAAACACACTTATTCACTACATAGTTGCATATCACACTGCACTATACTATTACATTGTCCTGTACAACACCTTAGCATTTTACTGCATCAGTCATGTTTACTGTACAATATTAACCTTATCCACTGTATATTAAATCCCTTAACTGCACTAATGTTAGATAAACTACAATGCCCTGCATACTTAACTTGGTTCTGCCCTACATCAGTCCAAAAATGGACTTAAGTTCCTGCATTTTGGTTTAATGATCAGGATCATTTCCTGTGACCATTGGTTAGTTTTCAGTTTAATAATATGTGAATGTACACATATATGTTAGGCTTTGATGTTATACTCTATATATATCTATATGTTATGTTGGTTAGCCTTGAGTGGGTTCATATTTATGATATAGGTATATGTAGATATATGAGATAAAGGTAGTTTGGACTATGTGTGATATTGGATGTAAGGTATATGGGATAAGGTGATGTTATACTATATATAGGTATATATGTGATATGCCTTAGGGTATATGTTATGGGTTAGAATTTATGAGGTTAGTATTAATGTAGAGTTGATTAGATAGTTGTCCATTTGACTGAGATTGACTTATTTGACCAAGGGTTGACCAATGGTCCAAGTTGGACTAGATGTTGACCAAGGGTTAACTTTTGACCTAGAGAGGCCTAGTAGCATGTAGACTTCATTGTTTAAACTATTATTCAATTTAGAACACTTTGTAATATGTATCTCATATAATAGGACTTTGTGACTCCAGTTTGGATACTGATACACATCAGTTGCTCAGGATATCCGGCGAGTACATTCTCTGTTAGTTTTCATTCATGATAGTATCTATATTGTCTGCTCTAGACTACTTTACTTGATGCTGATACATTGTTATTCCCTTAACGGATGCATCGGGTATTTCATGTTCATGTACATCTTGTACTCCTTGTATTCGTATTATTTATGTACACTCATGTGCTCTCATATACGTTCATGTGCTCTCATGTCCTCCTATGTTCTCACATGTACTTCATGTATAAACTAACAATCATGTACGTAACGTAACTTGATTGGATCCTTTTGTATTGATTGGGGTGAGGGAGTAGAAGTGGTTATGTGATTAAATCCCTCTAGTGTAAAAATGTGCATGTCTATTATACCCTCACGTATAATGGAGTTACCGTAGAATAACCATGTATAACCTAAGCCAATCACATAACTGTCTTGTGCTCTGAATCACTTATATATATATATGTTACAGTTACATTTTCTCTATTATATTCATGTATGATCAGTATTATCCGTAATTCTTATATTCTTGTACTTCTTTTATAGTACATCATGTACTTTATTCTATTGTTAGCACTATATTTTCTACCATATTTTGGAACTACTTTCAGAGTTATGTATTCGCTCCAATCCTAACTGGATACATTGACAAAATTTTACAGAGAACTTGGAGGATCCAGCTAGCCTTGAGAAGATACCAGTAGTACTTGGAGTAGATTTCTAGGGTGTTGTCTCGTTCTTGTTTTCAGTTATCTTCATGAGTTTTATTTATTTCATACTCTGTGTGTGTGGTGTTGATAACACTTAGACTCTTTTAATTATGGTTATGTATTTAAACTTTGAGATCTTTCTATCTATTCTATTTCGAGCTAATATCTATCTAAGTTACTTTGTGATTGAGTTGTATCCTTCTGAGATTATCCTCCGTTTGGAGAGTATATCTATATTAGATAGGTACATTCACTTTGTGTTAGATGATTGTTTAGACCTAGGACAACGTTCTACCGCTGATACTGTAGTGTAGGCTAGACGTACCTGCGGTCTCGTGCCCTTACACCGAGTGCGGGTCATAACAGAAGGGCAATCCACAAATAGACCCCCACTATTTGATGGAACGAACTAAATTTATTGGAAAACACGAATGAGTTTCTTCCAAAAGTCTCTTGACTTTGATCTTTGGTTTATAGTAGTAGACGGTTATAAGAAACTGGCTAGAATATTGGTTGATGGTAAAATGGTGGACAAGCCACACGACAAATACATAGACCAAAAAAAGACAAAGGCTAGTCTAGATGCACGTGCCATTAATGCACTATTCTGTACAATTGACAAAATATAGTTCAATCATGTTTCTACTTGTACTACGTCTAATGAGATTTGGAAACTTCTTGACGTAACTGATGAAGGTAACTCCCAAGTAAAGGAATCCAAAATTTGTAGACTAACACAAGAGTATGAATCATTTAAGATAAAATCCGGCGAGTCAATTACACAGATGTTTACTCATTTTCTAGATATTACTAATCCTTTGCAATCTCTTGGTCAGGATTATAGTAACCATGAGAAAATCAGGAAGGTGCTACGAGCTCTAACCAAGAATTGGAACCCAAAGGCAACTGCGATCATTGAAGAAAATGATCTCACCACAATGACTCTGGAGACACTTGTGGGCAAGCTCATGACCCGTGAGTTGGACCTACAAGAATTTGAAGAAGCTATGTCCAAGAAAAAATCTATCGCCTTCAAATCACAAGCCAAAGGAGTTGCATATAATGATTCTAATGAAGAATCATCCAGTAGTGATGAGCAAGCCCTGCTAGAAAAGAACTTCAGAAAATTCTTGAAGTTTGAGAGATCAAACCAAAAAAAGAGACGTCAATAAGAGCAATGAAGAAGAAACCATATGCTTCAGATACAAGAAGTTAGGGCATATCTAGAAGGACTATCCACTGTCAAAGAAAAACAGTCCATATGGTAGATCAATATCAAACAAGAAAGCTACAACAGATCGAAAGTATACAAAACAAGCATCTGGCATGAGAGTGAGGCCAGTGAGTCAGAGGAAGAGTACAGACCCTGCAGCACTGCCAATGTATTTCTTATGGAATTTGGTAAGGTATCTTCTAACCCTCTATATGATGACTTACTTTCGATGAATTAGAGACAACCTTTAGTGAACTACTTGACGAACACAGAAATGTGTTAGACAAGTACAAGCAATCTCGTAAAGAAGTTAAGGCATGCACAACTGAAGTAGCACGATTATCTAATCTTCTTGAAGACATTAAAGAGACATATGCTATTGGTAACACGGATGAGATTGTAACCCCTGTTTTTAAAATTTTATTTATTTTAATTTCTAAATAGTTTGTGAGAAAAATTATATTTTTATTTGAATAATTTCGATTAACAAAAAGGAGAAGGTTTATTCAAAATTATATATATTTAAAAAATCATATTTGGATTTATAATAATATCATTTAAGTTAATTGATAATATTAAATATTAGTTTGAATCATTCTTGTAATCGGATTTTAGAAATCAAATTTAATTTTGTCTTCTTGACCAAAAATCTATTATTTAAATGAGATTTGGTATTTATGGAAATCTATTTTCAAATTATTTGATAAGATTCGTTTTATTCCTATTGTGACCAATATTTGATTTACTCAAACAAATGTTTGATTTAAACTTATATAAATCTAATTTGATATATTCAAATTTATGGAAGGATTGATTCATTGAATCATAATACCTCTATATTTATGAACCTTCAACACCTATATAAAGGGGTAGTCCCCTTGGTTCTCCATAAACCAAATTTCTCCACAATCAAAAACTAGCTAGCCAACATCCTACCATCATCCTTATTTGTACTGTGTTCGTGTAATTCCTTTCCATTATTTTTATTTGCAGTTATAATTTGTTTTGCCGTGTCGACAACCACGACACTATCCAAATTCCTAATTCCTGATCTCCAAATCCCTTACCCTAATCCCCAAATCTTTAACCTAATTCCCAAATCCCTAGTTCCTAATCTAAACATAACCCTAAACCAAAATTGGCCGTAGCCTCTATCCTGCTGCCTGTGTCTACCCACCCAACCATCTTCATCACCAGCAACCATCTCTTCCGGCCCTTGGATCCGATCCTTCTAGCAGTACGCCGCCTCACTAGCGACTGCACCACATTGTCTCGACTTCATCAACTCCTCCTACTCGCCCGACCAAGCCACACCAGGACCATCCCCATCCCGGTCGAGAGTTTACAGTCATAGACACCACAGTCTTCCTCTTCGGTTATGCACCGTCGTCGACCCCGTATTGACCTCGATTTCATGCCGCCACCTGGCCACCTCCTGCTGCCGAGAGCACCATCACCACCAGGACTATCTCCTTCTTGCTCGACCCCATGCGTAGTCGACCTAGCGCCGTGCTAGTCTCGGCCACATAAAACTGCTCCAGCAAACCCTTCATCAATATCGTCGCCAAGTTCTCATCAAAACCGTCAAAACACATCACTGGGCCACCACCACGAAACCCTAAATCCACCGATTACCACCACTAACTTGTTCACCGCCGCGCACGTTACTCCGATCCGCCGTCACGTCGTGTAAAATCCCTCAAAAATTAAAAAGAATACTTGAATTTAATTATTTTAGATTTTATTTAATTCTAATTTATTTTTATCTTATTTATATTACATAAAAGGACTATAGTCATTGTAACACCCAGTTTTCCAGATGAGGGTAATTTTGAAATTTTGTAATTATAATTATTATTATTGATATCTATTACACATTATGAGTTTTGGTGATTTTTATAAATTTTTTAAACTATTTAAAAACTGCTTTAAGTCATGACTTGTGATTTTGATGTGCTGCTAGTGAAACCCTAGTGACTGCATGACCTAGAGCCTAACCATGTCATTAGGATGATTTAATTATCATTTTTAGCCTAGGAGTAATTTGGTCATTTTGACTTATTTGAATTAATTGGTGATTTGTTGAATTGGTGAATTCTAGTTTGACTTTGACTTGTTGAGACCTAGTGAACTAGCCTAGAAGCTAACCCTAGCCATGGTGACCCTAGTCTAACTTAGGTTAACCTAATTTTAGTCATTAGAAACTAATTTTGGATTAGGAGGATTAGTTTAAGTGAATTTAAGTCATGACTTGTGGTTCCATGAAATGACTTATGGCTTAATTATTTAATTGATCATGACTTAAGCCCATGGGCCATTTAGTAAACCCTAACCCTAATTATTGAACCTATGACCAGCTACTAGGGCTCCCCTCCCTATAAATAATCTCCTCATTGAGTTCTTGCCTCTTTCATTCTATTCCAACACTTGGAGAAAGAGAGGTATTTTCCCCCTTTCCAAAAATCTCCATAAATCCATTTTAATTACTTTTTGATCCTAGTCTTTTGCATTAGGTTCTAAATTCTGTGTATTTATTATTTCTGGAGGTAAATCTCAGTTTTAGGTTCATTTGGAGCAATTGGCCATCAAGAGAAACACCCCCCATTTGGAGCTTTTTCTTGCAATTTGCACTCATAGGTAACCTCCCTCAAATTGTGTTTTAATCTCGATTTTATTCATGATGGCTTAGGAATAGGTGTCCCCTAACTTCTGAAGGAATTTTGTGTCATTTGCATTAGGTTACGTGTCCGTATCGGACACGTATCGAACCTAATAGCTAGGTGTTCGACGAAATTCCCGAACTGACTCGATTTGCTATTTTTGCAAATCCATTTGAATGGAAACCTAGATCTAAGGTTTGCTTATGCATTTCTGTAATTATTTCCTAAATTCAGCTTCGTGTCATGTCCACACGGGGACACGAACACACTGCCGCACGCACGAACACAGTGCCCTGCTGCTTGGGGGCGACACAGGACACGACACGACCTCTCATGGCCTGATTTTTTTGTGGACACATGTGCATAGTGTCTGACATACTGCATACAAATTTGAGGCGAATTGATCGAGTGGATCGAGAGAAAACTCGATCGCACCGATCCTTGCCTGTGTTGCACGCGTGTGAAAATGCGCACTGATACGCGCTTCACACTCGGACACGGCGACACGTGGGCTCATGTCAGGGTCCTAGGTGTGTAGCCTGACCCTAGACAAACCTACACACGTGTGCACGAGACCTATGTACACATGTGTCGTGTCCTACACACACGTGAACATGTGCACGACGCTGTGACACTGCACAGTGTCTGAACTTACCCGATTTGGGTTACTGACACTTGGACACATTGTGTCATGTCGTGGTGGACACCTATGGACACCTACGACACGTACACATATGGGGCACGATTACCAACCACTAGTTTTGGGTCGTAGCTAGGTTTTGTATCGGTTTTGGGTTTACCCCCAATGTTCAGTAATGAACAGTTTTCCTGGTATTTTTTTAGTATTTAAAATAAATTTCAAATTGATTTTTATGTATATATACATGTGTATTTATGTATATATATACTTTATATGTAAGTATATATGTATGTGTGTGTGTATGTGAGTATGTGAGTGTATAAATACTTGTATATATGTGGGAATGTGTATATGTACATATGTATATATGTATGTGTGTGTTGTGTAGTCCCAGTTCTCAGTTTTCTGAGTCTAACCCCCCTTGCTGTCTTGACACCCACACACACCCATGACCCTTGTTAACCCTAATTCTAACCCTCACAGCCCTCTAACCCACACACTCTCTCACTCTCTTTTATTCACACACATGACACCCCTTCACCCCCATTCTCTCACTCTCTTTTATTCACACACATGACACCCCTTCACCCCCATTCTCTCTCTCTCTCAATATATATATATATATATATATATTTTATATATATATAGTGTATCATATATATATGTAAGTTGAATATATGTAGGTATTATATACATAGTGGGGTTTTATGTGGGTATTATGTATATTGGCTATATATGGTTATATATATATATATATATATATATATATATATATATATATATATATATATATATATATATATATATATATATATATAGATTATGGTATTATATATATATAGTTGACTACATATTAGATATGTACATATATATGATATAAACTTGATGTCTTAGCCTATGGCCTATGTGTATATATATATATATAGATTGAATATACGTCTTAGTGCCCTAGGATTACTAGCCTATGGTTAGCAGCAATTTAGAATTGACCATTAGGTCTAGTAGACCTAGTTTGACTAGATTGTTGACCATGGTTGACCAAAGTCAACTATAGGTCAACCATGACCTAATTGACCTAGAAAAGGGCTTAGATGGACTTAAAGGGGGCTAGTTTGACTAAGTTGACTAAACCATAGACTACTGACTAATTAGTTTAGGTTTGACCATATAGGTTATGTGGATAGTCCTAAGTAGATTAAGATATGTATGGGGTTAAGTGGGATGCTTAGGAGTTGTTTCCTGATTTGAGTTAGAGTATGGGCTTAGCTTAACTATAGATTCAAGATTGGTATTTATATATATTATATGTGATATACTTGTATAGTAATTGGTTATGCCTTAGCTTTGTGGTATAGAATCTTAGGTATCCTAAGACATGATAGCCTATGATTGGTTTGAGTTAGCCTTATAGAGTTTGACTAGATGTTGACCATTAATCAAGATTAACCTAATTACCTTGTTGACTAGTCTATGATTGACCAAAACCTTAGTTAGACTAAGGCTTGACCCTATATGGACCCAAGTAACTAGAGTTGACTAGTATTTAACTAGTCTGACCATTGTTGACCAAACCCTAGATGACTTGACCTAGTTGACTATAATGTTTGACTAGAGTTAACTTTAACCTAGATTAGACTAACCTAGACTAGTTTGACCTAGCTTGACTTGGTTTGACTCCCTGTGACCTAGTTTGACCTAGACAGTTGACCAGGGTTGACTTAGAGTTGACTTTGACCTAGTTTGACCTAGACAGTTGACCAAGGTTGACTTAGAGTTGACTTTGACCTAGATTGGCCTAGAAATCATGTAGATGCATCGTAGACTTCATTTATCTTATTTTAAATATATTATAACCCATATTACTCTGTTTAGGACATTATGACTCTGGTGCAGGCATCTGATATTATAATACTCTTCTCAGAGTAGCAGACGAGTACATTCTCTGATAGTTCTTCCATTTACTTATCGTTTACTATAATTCAGTTGTAGCTAGTTCTATCTGATTCTCTGTTTCAAACACGATTTGATATTACTGGATCCATTTCATACGACACTCACTTATTTAAGTCTGGCCTCTATTTCTGGAACCACCTACTGGAACCACCTACTGGAACCACCTACTGGAACCACCCTGGAATCATTTACTGGAACCATTCGTGTACTGGTTGGACTTATACCTATTTTTGTGTCAGATTATGGATTCGCTTGTACTTGCTGGGCGGGGAAATATTGGAATAGGCATGTGAACTTACCCAAATACTGGAACCACTCCCTTGGAATTATACTGGAATAATAGCCATCCCACACTTGGCCGAGTATGCGGTGTGCCGTATTACCTACAGCCATTTACATGTCGATCCCGATATTTTAAAACACACTGTTAGAGTATAGGCTGGACTCACCCTGGAACCTTTGATCACCGACTGGACTCACCTTATACCGGTCTCATCTTGTACTGGAACCACCTGGTATCAGATTCATGTTGTCTAGATTTACTTGGGTTTTGCACTTGTTTACATTATATTCTGGACTTATATCATATTGCTCTGGTTCAGCTAGTTCTATTTTTTACAGTCTTCATTGCTATGATTCTTCTCTTGTTTAGTTATTTACTTTCCTTGTACTTTATCTGTCTTTCTTACCATCACCTGAATATAAACTGCCATATTCATCAATACAACTGTCTATAACTGCTTTATAGTTCTCTGTCATTTACTTGGGTTTTCTTGATGAGTTGTACTCGTTCCTGTCCTGACTGGACCTGTTGAAAATTTTACAGAAGATTGCCATTAGGATACGTGCCCTACATATTATGGATCAGGAGATGGCTTAGCTACCTATGGTTCCGACACTCAGGAGTGATCGAGAGTTTAGCTAGTTGTCCTGTTTTAGCTTTCATGTTTTAGAACTGGAGTTGTATATAAGTTGAGATTTGTAGTTGAGATTGTTTGAGATCATATTATTAGTTGTTGGTTTATTTCTGTTATTAGTCTTAGTTTAATCTTCTGTGCTATCATATCGTTCTTAGACTGTGATTGAGATTCATTATATCTATACTTGTCCTCCGTTCGGAGTTGAGATTTGACAAGTACATTATATAATTGCGTGAGTTGTTGATTAGATAGTAACCTAGGACAACGTTCTACCGCCGATACTGCGGCGTAGGCTGGGCGTTGTTACATACTCGTACCCTCACAGTGGGTGCGGATCGTGATATATTTTTAGTGGTGGCCCATGCAGGTCGAGCTTTTGTAGTGGTATTCGAACTAGAGTATCACTACAGCCTGCGATAGGAACTAAGGAATAGGCTTTAGCAGAAAGGTTACTCAATCACAGTTAGGACTACTTGAGAGATTCCTGGACGACCCTTGAGAATCTCATTATGAACTTCGATTTGAAAATCCTTTTCCTCTTGTTTTGATTCACCCCCACTCCTTGATGTTTAAAGAATCTTAGACTATTAACTTCCTTCATCATTATCCTTACTTATATTTTGTCTATCTTATGTTGCTAATTTAGCACCAGTTTTGCAAGCTTGTCTTTTTTGAGCTTGATGACATATTTTATTGGAGGCTGGCACCGACTAACATATTGTCTAATCAGAACCGGTGCATGATGGTCTGATCAACCTATTGCACTTTGGTTCGCTTTTCATATATTATTCTATGTGGAGTGAGACATAGTTAAATTTGCCCTAGAGTCTGATCCCCGGCAGCTTTGGCAATTCTCTTTTGGATTATTTCCGTCGTCCATAAACCATGTATTGTACTTAATAGCATCATCCTTGAACTCTTTATTGTTTTGCCTTTCACATATTTCAGAAGAAAAGGTATTGTACTTGATAGATCAACCCAAGGTATCACGTTTAGTTTCCCTATCTAAAGGAGAAAATTGACTTATTTCTAAATCCTTGCATCATCCTTGAAATCCTAATTCTTTGATCGTGACCAGTCGACCGGGTCATCCTCCTTATCATCCAGTATTTGGAGTCTTATTCAATTGAATTAATTCAATTGTGACATGGATATCAATCTTGGATACTCGTGCTCAGACTTCAATGGCCTCGTTCTCCATCTTGCCCAAAGTTCAATTTATCCTAAAATTGATAAACTTAGATTGTGTCGGGACTAAATCTTCTTTTATATATATTGTGTTATTGGATTTCAATGCTATTGATACTCGTGCCTTAAACTTTCGATTTGATCTTCTTTGGAATGGAAATCCTTCATAATTAATTCCTAGTTGTCTTACCAGTTTCATATAGGATGGTAGACTGTCCCTTTGTACCTCCTTTTGAGGGAGCTAGGCCACCTGTAGCTCAGCACCAGAGGGGTAGTGCTTTTGCGACGACGGTCGAGGAGACCGACGCTGCAGGTAATGGGTTAGCAGGTTTGTCTTTCTCTTTTTCCTCCCCACTTTCCTGTGTGATTCTATTAGTACCTGCCAGGATATAGTTGTGATTGCTAGATAGTGTAGCTACCCTGTTCGAGACCGTAGAATCACGACAAGTAGGACAGTGTTGCATGTTATCTTTGACTTTGATTGTTAGGGGTTTGACCTAGTAGGGATACGATCATCTTAATTTTGAGGACAAAATTTTTCTAAGGGGGGTAGGATTGTAACACCCAGTTTTCTAGATGAGGGTAATTTTGAAATTTTGTAATTATAATTATTATTATTGATAATTATTACACATTACGATTTTTGGTGATTTTTATAAATTTTTTAAACTATTTAAAAACTGCTTTAAGTCATGACTTGTGATTTTGATGTTCTGCTAGTGAAACCCTAGTGACTGCATGACCTAGAGCCTAACCATGTCATTAGGATGATTTAATTATCATTTTTAGCCTATGAGTAATTTGGTTATTTTGTCTTATTTGAATTAATTGGTGATTTGTTGAATTGGTGAATTCTAGTTTGACTTTGACTTGTTGAGACCTAGTAAACTAGCCTAGAAGCTAACCCTAGCCATGGTGACCCTAGTCTAACTTAGGTTAACCTACTTTTAGTCATTAGAAACTAATTTTGGATTAGGAGGATTAGTTTAAGTGAATTTAAGTCATGGCTTGTGGTTCCATGAAATAACTTTTGGCTTAATTATTTAATTGATCATGACTTAAGCCCATGGGCCATTTAGTAAACCCTAACCCTAATTATTGAACCTATGACCAGCCACTAGGGCTCCCCTCCCTATAAATAATCTCCTCATTGAGTTCTTGCCTCTTTTATTCTATTCCAACACTTGGAGAAAGAGAGGTATTTTCCCCCTTTCCAAAAATCCCCATAAATCCATTTTAATTCCTTTTTAATCCTAGTCTTTTGCATTAGGTTCTAAATTCTGTGTATTTATTATTTCTGGAGGTAAATCTTAGTTTTGGGTTCATTTGGAGCAATTGGCCATCAAGAGGAACACCCACCATTTGGAGCTTTTTCTTGTAATTTGCACTCATAGGTAACCACCCTCAAATTGTGTTTTAATCTCAATTTTATTGCATAGTGGCTTAGGAATAGGTGTCCCCTAACTTCTGGAGGAATTTCGTGTCATTTGCATTAGGTTACGTGTCCGTATCGGACACGTATCGAACCTAATAGCTAGGTGTTCGACGAAATTCCCGAACCGACCCGATTTGCTATTTTTGCAAAACCATTTGAATGGAAACCTAGATCTAGGGTTTGCTTATGCATTTATGTAATTATCTCCTAAATTCAGCTTCGTGTCGTGTCCACACGGGGACACGAACACACTGCCGTACGCACGAACACAGTGCCCTGCTACTCGGGGGCGACACAGGACACGACACTGCCTCTCATGGCCTAATTTTTTGTGGACACGTGCGCCTAGTGTCTGACACACTGCACACAAATTTGAGGCAAATTGATCGAGAGGATCGAAAGAAAACTCGATCGCACCGATCCTTGCCTGTGTTGCACGCGTGTGAAAACGCGCACTGATACGCGCTTCGCACGCGGACACGGCGACATGTGGGCTCGTGTCAGGGTCCTAGGTGTGTAGCCTGACCCTAGGCGAACCTACACACGTGTACACAAGACCTATGGACACATGTGTCGTGTCCTACACACACGAGAACTTGTGCACGACGCTGTGACACTGCACAGTGTCTGAACTTACCCGATTTGGGTTTCTGACACTTGGACACGTTGTGTCGTGTCGTGGTGGACACCTACGACACGTACACATATGGGGGCACGATTACCAACCACTATTTTTGGGTCTTAGCTAGGTTTTGTGTCGGTTTTGGGTTTACCCCCAATGTTCAGTAATGAACAGTTTTCCTGGTATTTTTTCAGTATTTAAAATGAATTTCAAATTAATTTTTATGTATATATACATGCGTATTTATGTATATATATATATACTGTATATGTAAGTATATATGTATGTGTGTGTGTATGTGAGTGTATATATACTTGTATATATGTGGGAATGTGTATATGTACATATGTATATATGTATGTGTGTGTTGTGTAGTCCCAGTTCTCAGTTTTCTGAGTCTAACTTCCCCTTGCTGTCTTGACACCACACACACCCATGACCCTTGTTAACCCTAATTCTAACCCTCACAGCCCTCTAACCCACACACACTCTCACTCTCTTTTATTCACAGACATGACACCCCTTCACCCCCATTCTCTCTCTCTCTCAATATATATATATATATATAGTATATCATATATATCTGTAAGTTGAATATATGTTGGTATTATATACATAGTGGGGTTATATGTGGGTATTATGTATATTGGCTATATATGGTTATATAGATGTGTATGGGTATATATATATATATATATATATATATATATATATATATATATATATATATATATATATATATATATATATATATATATATATATATATATATATATAGAGTTGACTACATATTAGATATGTATATATATAATATATATAGTTGACTATATATAGATTATGGTATTATATATATAGTTGACTACATATTAGATATGTATATATATGATATAGACTTGATGTCTTAGCCTATAGCCTATGTGTATATATATAGATTGAATATATGTCTTAGTGCCCTAGGATTACTAGCCTATGGTTAGTAGCAAATTAGAATTGACCATTAGGTCTAGTAGACCTAGTTTGACTAGATTGTTGACCAAAGTCAACTATAGGTCAACCATGACCTAATTGACCTAGAAAGGGGCTTAGATGGACTTAAAGGGGACTAGTTTGACTAAGTTGACTAAACCATAAACTACTGACTAATTAGTTTAGGTTTGACCATATAGGTTATGTGGATAGTCCTAAGTAGATTAAGATATGTATGGGGTTAAGTGGGATGCTTAGGAGTTGTTTCCTGATTTGAGTTAGAGTATGGGCTTAGCTTAACTATAGATTCAAGATTGGTATTTATATATGTTATATGTGATATACTTGTATAGAAATTGGTTATGCCTTAGCTTTGTGGTATAGAATCTTAGGTATCCTAAGACATGATAGCCTATGATTGGTTTGAGTTAGCCTTATAGAGTTTGACTAGATGTTGACCATTAATCAAGATTAACCTAATTACCTTGTTGACTAGTCTATGATTGACCAAAACCTTAGTTAGACTAAGGCTTGACCCTATATGGACCCAAGTAACTAGAGTTGACTAGTATTTAACTAGTCTGACCATTGTTGACCAAACCCTAGATGACTTGACCTAGTTGACTATAATATTTGACTAGAGTTAACTTTAACCTAGATTAGACTAACCTAGACTAGTTTGACCTAGCTTGACTTGGTTTGACTCCCTGTGACCTAGTTTGACCAAGACAGTTGACCAGGGTTGACTTAGAGTTGACTTTGACCTAGTTTGACCTAGACAGTTGACCAGGGTTGACTTAGAGTTGACTTTGAGCTAGATTGGCCTAAAAATCATGTAGATGCATCGTAGACTTCATTTACCTTATTTTAAATATATTATAACCCATATTACTCTGTTTAGGACATTATGACTCTGGTGCAGGCATCTGATATTATAATACTCTTTTCAGAGTAGCAGGCGAGTACATTCTCTGATAGTTCTTCCATTTACTTATCGTTTACTATATTTCAGTTGTAGCTAGTTCTATCTGATTCTCTGTTTCAAACACGATTTGATATTGCTGGATCCATTTCATGCGACGCTCACTTATTTAAGTCTGGCCTCTATTTCTGGAACCACCTACTGGAACCACCTACTGGAACCACCCGGGAATCATTTACTGGAACCATTCGTGTACTGGTTGGACTTATACCTATTTTTGTGTCGGATTATGGATTCAATTGTACTTGCTGGACGGGGAAATATTGGAATAGGCATGTGAACATACCCAAATACTGGAACCACTCCCTTGGAATTATACTGGAACGATAGCCATCCCACACTTGGCCGAGTATGCGGTGTGCCGTATTACCTACAGCCGTTCACATGTCGATCCTGATATTCTAAAACACACTGTTAGAGTATAGGCTGGACTCACCCTGGAACCTTTGATCACCGACTGGACTCACCTTATACCGGACTCATCTTATACTGGAACCACCTGGTATCAGATTATGTTGTCTGGATTTACTTAGGTTTTGCACTTGTTTATATTACATTCTGGACTTATATCATGTTGCTCTGGTTCAGCTAGTTCTATTTTTACAGTCTTCATTGCTATGATTCTTCTCTTGTTTAGTTATTTACTTTCCTTGCACTTTATCTGTCTTTCTTACCATCACCTGAATATAAACTGCCATATTCATCAATACAACTGTCTATAACTGCTTTATAGTTCTCTATCATTTACTTTGGTTTTCTTGATGAGTTGTACTCGTTCCTGTCCTGACTGGACCTGTTAAAATTTTTACAGATGATTGCCTTGAGGACACGTGTCCTACATATTATGGATCAGGAGATGGCTTAGCTACCTATGGTCCCGACACTCAGGAGTGATCAGAAGTTTAGCTAGTTGTCCTGTTTTAGCTTTCATGTTTTAGAACTGGAGTTGTATATAAGTTGAGATTGTTTGAGATCATATTATTAGTTGTTGGTTTTATTTCTGTTATTAGTCTTAGTTTAATCTTCTGTGCTATCATATCGTTCTTAGACTGTGATTGAAATTCATTATATCTATACTTGTCCTCCGTTCGGAGTTGAGATTTGACAAGTACATTATATAATTACATGAGTTGTTGATTAGATAGTAACCTAGGACAGCGTTCTACCACCGACACTGCAGCGTAGGCTGGGCATTGTTACGTGCTCGTACCCTCACAGTGGGTGCGGGTCATGATAGTCATAGTTGAGTTTGAATATACAAGACGACTAGAAAGTATGGCATGTCTAGCGTAGTCGAGTGCTTTAACTAGCATGCTGGCCATGTTAGGAATGCCATGGTCATACTGTAGTCTCTTGTATGTTAACCATTCAAATTATGGCACAAGTTATATTTTTATTTAATTAATTAGTTAAGAAAGACTTTATGACTTTTTAGGAGACCCGGTTGCACCCAACCTTTCCAAAATTCTTCCAAGCCAAACCCAACCCTATGTAGGCATATGGGGCATTAATAAATATTAATAATTACATATATTTGTATTTAATTCAGATTTGGATTTAATTTCATAGATAGAATTAATTAGTTCTATATTAGGAAAGGCCTTTTTAAATCCTCAATCCAATCAAATAGCCAACTCACAAAACAACCAAATCATGCCATAGTGGATCCCCACTATAGATTTCGACCAATCAACCCCCCATGGCTGAACACCCCATAGGAAAAGGATTCCCACTCCTTTTCATACACGTAACCCAATAAAGCCCATATATATACATCAACTTAGCCCAAACCCTAACCCTAACTTAATTCTTTCTTCTTTCCATCTCCATAGACGACCGCTATGGACACACACAAAAAGAAAAAGAAATACTGACTTTTCTTTATTGGCATAAGGTACCATAAATCGAGTACGTCTGAGAGATCCTGCGCTGAGGATCCCCGAATACAAAAAGAATTCTGGGGAATTGGATGATAGAGATTGAGCGGCAGTTGCTCCTTTACTCCGTTGATACTTCGATTACAAAAGTGGGAGAAAACCTAAGAAAATATCTAACTCTCGGCTCACTGGCAAGAAGTGCAGCAATTTTTCTCTTAAAAATGCTCTCCGTTCTGTGTTTTGAAGAGGGATGAGGCCCCTTTTTATAGTCGTTCCTAAGCTGGAATGATGTTATGCGCCCACATAAGGAAATATGCTAGTTTTCATGTGGGTGCATAGTCCTGCTTTGGGCGCATAGGATGTAGGCGCATGTAGGCTGCATAGTCGTGGATTGAACGTGGTGCTGACGTGGTCGCATGCTTCGGTGCACGATTGCTTGTGGAGACTGACGTGGTCGTACGCTTCGGTGCACATTTTGATCATGCTTTGACTGAGTCAGGCTTGGGCGCATAGCCCTATTTCAGGCTATGCATCCTCCTTCACAAAGGGTGGCTTGGGCGCATAGCTTCACAGGCTTGGGCGCATAGAGTTTCACAGGATGATGGGCGCATTGGAGCTTCACAGGGTGACTTGAACACATAGAAGCTTTACTTGGACGCATATGTCGTCCTTTGGCTTGGGTGCATACGACTTTATTCGCTGAAATTTTCATACTTCTACAAGACCCCCTTTAAAGTTTTCGATACTTGAACGAGTTCGAAATACTTTGAAAGAAGCATAGACTGTCTTCTCGTGATGCAATGGACGTATAGCACGGCTCTCTTTTTGAGCACATAGTGTTTGGCCAGCCTATCAGAGAGATACGATTGTTGATATTTTCCTCAAAATCTGAACTAACAGATTTATCGGGATAGAATTTGAAGAGATCCATCCTTCATACGTCGTCCACATCAGCAAGTGGCAGTCGCATAGTGTGCGAGAGGTTGGATCTTCACGTAGGCGCATAAGCCATTGTAGGCACATCCTTCACAATGGGCGCATAGGCGCAGAAGGATAGTGGGCGCATAGGAAGTGGCCTGTGCCTATAAATAGGCTCTGAAGGAGAGAGAAAAGCTTATTGTTCTCATCTCTTAGAATTTTTTAGGAACTCTTCATCTTCTTCCTTTGAGAACCATGTCTTCCAAGGTCGCCAAGAGATCCACGAAGGGCAAGGGGGCTGCGCCGAGTGGCTCTCCTCCAACGGCAGCGTCTTCACTAGTCCAGGACCTAATTTTGGGTGAGGTCATGCTTCTAAAATAAAGTCTCGAGCGTTAATTTGCGACGCTCAGACATTTTTTCTGCCTGGACGCATGCGCCTAAGGCAATATACTTCTGTGAGCATCATTATGCGCCTACAGAAGTCATGTGCCAACACTGTGGTGTGATATGCGCCCACATGTTGCCATGTTATGCGCCTACATGACATTTGTATGTTATGCGCCCACGTACTGTTCGTGTGTTATGCGCCCACTTGTTTGTTTTGGGCGCATATCCCTTTGGGCGCATAGCCCTTTGGGCGCATAAGAGTCTTTCAACACTTAGCTTTTTCTGCGAATTTCTAAGTCTGACTTTCTCTTCTGTCCTTGTAGTAAACATGTTTGTCCCAAAGTTTGACGGTATCCCTTTCGGTTCTGCTTGCCACGTTCTTGGTACTAGTCTTATAACGAATATGATCAGTAAGGTTCAAGCCACGATCAGTCAAAACCAGCCTACGGAGCGGACACTCAACATACTTGAACATGATATGACCTTCTTAAGGCAGATGATTAACGATAAGAAGTTCGTGCATGGAGGGGTAAGTCATTTCAAGAAGCCGTACTTCCTGTTTGGTGATAGTGTGAGATTTGAAGATGGCGAGACCATACGCTTGAGAAACCCAACAGTAGCCTATCTGAACAATCAGAGGATATGGCTACCGTTGATGGAGCGGCAATATCCTTTGTCTGCTTTTACTGTTTTGGCCATGCGGAGACAAATAAAGTGGGAGTTGACTCCTGAGCTCCCCGGGGTTATCTCTGGAAGGATACAGTCCGACTCAGGCGATCGAAAGAAGGACACTTTCAAGTGTGTCCGGGGCTCTACATCTTATTCTACGAGAGGATTGTAACCTAGTGCCGTAGTGAACGACATTTAGACTAATCTTCATCCTTATGCTACAGACACACTTTATAATTTGATGATGACGGGGGATGTGTCGTATCCCTCAGGGAAGATACAGATAGAAGGTTGGAGGTATCCGTCTTCATTCTGGAGCAATCTCACTGGCTGGGTGCTTTCCACGTATGAAGCCACCCTGAAGACTGCTAGTCTTTACTATGCTATTAGGGCCACTCAATTTGGTGTAAGGGTCAACTGGCCAATGTTTGTCTCTTTGGCAGAGTTATATAACCTTCACACCTGTACCTTTTTTACTCCGGGTGGGGAGATGGGATTGGCTCTCCACGAAATACAGGAGGTGTCGAAGCTTCCCTGGGGCACGGAGCCCTATGAAGAATACGTGCCTTGTGATGAAGAGCTCCGAGATCTGGAGAATGAAAACTCCAGGATGATTGATGAATATAAGGAATTGCTCTGCCACCTCTTTATCTGTCTTAGGATTAATAAGAAAGGGAGGACCGAGGGGGCCAATCCCCATACGAGAGCTTGGATGGGCTACATCTTTGTTCAAGGAGAAGGGGAAGAACCGGCCTCCTTTTCGATATTAAAACCTATGATCAAGTCTAATATAGAAGCCCAAATGACGGATTATGATACGGCGGATACTGAGGACAATGATGATCCTGAGTCTCCGATTGGCTACTACTTTCGTCAAGCCGAACATCCATTGTCGGAGAAAGCTGTGCTGGCTGCTTTCTTAATGATCTGGCTTCGTGACTACATAGTTCCTGGAGGTTCGGGGTCCATTGAGAGGATAAGCCGGGATATGATACTTTCGGCTGTAAAGCTGGCGTTCGGACACCGTCTTGTATTGCTCCCTGTGATGGTCTGTGCCATTGGACGAGGTCTGCGGGACTTTATTAGGAATGCGGTGACTCCTGATGGCAGGGCCAATTTTGTTCGGACCGAACTTCTATATCATTTCTCGATGGGGTGGCTGCTACTGCATTGCCCTACCCTGATGAATGCTGGGTCGGTGGAGGACTCTTTGGCGGAAGACACCTTTCTTCGTAGATTTTGTGATACAGATTGGACCATCATCGATGTACCCGCCTACAGAAAGGCTTTTGGCTTCCTGTAGAACTATGAGTTATTCAGAGTATCCTCCCATCTGGAAGTGGAAATGCGGGGGATATCTTAGTGGATGAGGGAGTTCATGCCACTGGTTTGACTGCTGGGGCGTTTCACTGGCTCCAATCTATTAGGCCATCGCATCTGGTGCTTCGGAATAGGAATCATGCCTATCTAGAGCCATATCTGCCGAGCCATTTCATGCAGCAGTTTGGCTACAGCTAGCTCCTTTTGGGAAATACTAGCTCGCATTTGGAGTCGATAGGTAGCTTAATTGACGGGGTGCATGCATGGATGTACTACAACGTCGGGTGCACGGGGGCAGTCTTCACTCTGTCCTTGGATAAGCCTGAGACCCATTTGTGCTATGCTGTTGCCAAATTTTATTTTCAGATCAATACTTTTCATCCACGGTATGATCGTAAACAGTGCTTGATATTGGGGACTCGGTTTGGCCCTCTTCCTGTGAAAAAGGCGCCAAAGGGCCGTAGGAATGAGAGTGCTGTTCCCACCATGAAGCCAGCCGTAGTACCACGGCCAAAAGCTATCTTTAGGGAGCCAACAGTGTCTCCGAAGGAGGACCTGAAAGACGATGATTCTTCTCCTCTCAATCCTCCTCAGAAGAGGAAAGCTCCAACTGAATTGGCCCAGGAGCCAACTTTAAAACGGAAAAAGAAAACCGTCGCCTTGGGGAGAACCAAGGAGGTGGGTGCTGGCTCGTCTCCCTTGAGTAGGTCCTCCCGACAAACTGGAAGAGGAGGAACGACATCGCAGGCCGTTACTATTCGAGAGGTAGATCCCTTCCTAGACTCCATAGCCATTCCGGTCAAGCCCTTAGGAGCTTTCTCACCTTTGTGTTTTTCCTTTGCATAGGACCCCGAAGTTGCAGCTGAGGCTGGTGCTTCTTCATCTGAGGAGATGGACACGACAAATGTGTCCCCTGCCCGTCCTCAGCCGATGGATGAGGACGGGTCTTCTTCGGTTGTAAGAGTTGAGCGGCAAGATGATCAGGGTGAAGGCCCAGACCACGATGACAACCAGAGGACCAGTCCCTCCTATGACATTTCTCTGGGGGATATGTCTGCGATTGGAGTCATAATAAGGGAGTTGGACGAGAATCAAGTCCAATCAGCTCATCCTCCTGCGGGTATGTCATCTTTGCGCCTCTCTTCAGATGATATTTTTTGACTTTGATTTTACGTGCTCCTCGTGAGGCTTACCACGACTGTATGTTCCCTTGTAGATAAGGAGAGAGAACCCCTCGCGAAGATAGTCCCTGTCATTGGGGAAGGGACATAAGTTGTTCCTGGCTCCTCCAATTTTGCTGGTATGGGGAGAGCTATTAGTGAGCCGGTATCAGCTATAGAAGGAGAAGTTGAGCAGCCTACTAAGGGGGCCATTGTTGAATCCGCTCCTGTTCCGGCTGAGGTTTTGGAGGATATCAGGCCTGATACCGATCAGGGTCTTGATATTGTTCTTCTTGAACAGTCAGGGCCTGTTCTTGGTTTCCCTGAAGCGAAGACTGATGGCGTAGTCCAGGCTGGAGTTGAGCAAGCCGAAGGTACAAAATTACAACTCTTTCGTATTTCTCTCCCTCTTTTTTGGTTACTGATGTATATATATATATTTCTTTATCAGGTTTGACTTCTTGTCAGGTATCCCTTTCTGGAGCGGAAGAGACTTTCCAAGCTTCCTCTCCGACGACCTCCACTGAAGATGAGGAGATAGCCCAGGAAGTCATCAAAGTTTTCTACTCTATGCTGAAAGTGAAGCTTCCTGGAGCCCAGAATCGGAATGCTGCCTTCGGCCCTGTAAAGGCTATTGCCGAATGCCAAGTGGCGGCCCTCGAGAGCACTGCCGTCTATGAAGAGTGGGCCAATACTCTGAGGAAAGTTCTGAATGACCTGGAGGGTCAGGTGGCCCGATTTCGGGATGCTAAACAACGGAGCCTGTCATCCCTGTTTTGCGCGGAAGACGAGGCTCTGATCAAGGCTCTCGCGGAGAAGAAGGCTACTTTTTATGCGAGAAAGGATGCCCTTGTTTGAGAGATCGGCGAATTGGCTGACCAGCATGGTCAGTTCAACGCTGCAAGTGAGGCGCGTGCCGCCTCGAAGAACAAACTGGCTGTACAAATCACCGAGAGGTATAATTACATCCGCAGATCAAGAACGAGATCATCCAACTGGAAGCCGGTTTGAGGGCGGCGACATCTGAAAAGGAGGATTATTTGGCTCAGGCTGCCATGACTGCCACCCCTTCCGTCCATTTAGAGGAACAGCTGGCGAAGTTTGAAGGAGAGCATCTGAGTCTGATCCTTTTCGAGGATGAAACTGCTCATCAAGAAGAGGCGCGCCGTCGAGCTACCGCGAAGACTGAAGCCGAAGTCGCGGCTCTAAGAGACAATATAAACCGCCTATGTATCCCATAGATTTTTATAACTTTCATCTTCTTCTTTTTTTCTCAGCCGCCATGGCTCTTGTACCTTTTTCGTCTCTTAATAGACGTAAAGAATAAATAATCTTTTCAGAAGTGAATGTGATTTTGTGAAATATCGGAACTAGAGGTAATATGAACGTAGTAAGGATATTTCTGGTAGGTATTTCGCTGGAGAATTTTGATGTGGACCTATTGTATTCGGGTTTTTCGAATATAGATAATAAGTTGAACGAAGCTGGTAGTAGAGGTAATATGGACGTAATAGCAGAGGATGTTCTATATCTGACCAGAGGTAATATGGACGTGGAAAGATATATAACGTTAGGTGGGAGTGGATAATTCAGAGGTAATATGGATATGATTATCCTTGATGAATGCTTTGCTCAGAGGTTATATGGACATGGCAAAACATAATTATTTCACTAGGGAAATAATTATCGGAAAATAATTCAGAGGTAATGGGGACGTGACTTGTTTTCGTCAAACCGAGTTTAGACAGAGTCAAAAACGGGAATGATTCCACTGGAGAAATATTTTGGAGGACCTATGATCCAAGGCGTATTCAAGACTCTTGAACTACGAATAATAGTTAGATAATTTTTGAATCACATAAACATCGTACTGTACATTTACATGACTGAACATATGTGAACATTATGAAGAAATGTTACACATAGTATTTCTTCAGGAACTTGCCGTTAATAGGCATCATGAGCAAGTCACCATCGGACTTGGTTAGTCGGTATGCACCATTAGAATACACTGATTCTATGATGAAAGGACCTTCCCATTTAGGCTAAAATTTTCCTTTTGTTTTGTGTATCATGACCATTGGTCTTCTCACTGCTAAGACTAGGTCGTCGACTTGGAAGATTCTTTCCTTCACTTTTTATTGAAGGATCTGGAAAGGCGTGCTTGTTATAGCTCAATGCGCTGCTGAGATAACAAACATTTTTCGTCTAGCGCTTCGAGCTCCTGGAGTTGCAGACGGTAGATTTCTTCGGTAGTCAACTCGCTGGCTAAGGCTATTCGAAGAGAAGGAATCTAGATTTCTAGGGAAAGAACTGCTTCGCTCCCATAAACCAGAGAGAATGGCGTACTGCCTTTTGGAGTCCGGACCGTTGTACGATAGGCCCATAAACATTCGCCGAGCTTCTCATTCCAATCGCGCTTGTTTGAAGACACGAACTTTTTGAGAAGTTTTATGATGGTTTTATTGAAGGCTTCTGCTAGCCCGTTAGCCGCTGGATTGTAGGTAGTAGAGGCTACGTTCTGGATTTGATTCCTATCGTAGAACCGATAGAATGCATGGCTTGCGAACTGTGGACCATTATCATGGATGATCCTGCGAGGTGGGCTGAAGTGGTAGATAATATGATATTTGATGAAATTGATCACGTTTGATGCCTTCACTTCGATGAGCGGTATAGCTTCCGCCTATTTGGAAAAGTAATCGGTTATGGCTAAGACGAACCGATGTCCTTTAGAGGATGACGGGCTGATTGGTCCTATGACGTCCATACCCCAGGCTTCAAAAGGCCAAGATGCTGCCGTCGGGTGTAGAAACTCCGAAGGTTGATGAATAAAATCGGCGTGGAACTGACAAGTTCTATACTTTTTTTGCATATTCAACAGCATCTGCTGTCATCGTGGGCCAGTAATAACCCATTCTTTTGAGACAATCTTGTAATTTGTGGCCTGGTTGATGTGCACCACAAACTCCATCGTGAGCCTCCCGGAGTGCATATTTGGCTTCTGTGTCTGATAAACTTCGTAACAGTAGCCCGTCGTAAGAGCATTGGTACAGCATCTTGGTAGCTATATCGTAGTAAAATCTGAGGGATCGCCTTTGTTGGACACTGCTTCCTTCGGGTCCTCGGGAAGGATTCCATAGACAATGTTGTCTATGAAAGGGAATCTCCAGTCTTTAGCATTGACGTTTGTTTCCGTTGTGTAACTGTGATGAATATACAAGGCATCTTTCACACAGAATAGTTCTCGACCAGACACCGTGATCGACTGCTGAGTATTGGTAGGAACGGTCAAGGAAGCAGCGAGACCAGCTAGAGCATCTGCTTCTATATTCTGTAGTCGAGGTACGTGCTCGATGAAGAATCCAACAAAAGTAGATGCCAACTCGATTGTTGCTCTGTGATAGGGGATGAGATCTTCATGACGAACTTCATAATCCCCTCGGACTTGACTAACTATTAGCTTGGAATCACCGTAAGCTTCTAGATAGTCAACTCCCAGTTGTTTTGCCAGTTGCAGGCCAATTAATAGGCATTATATTCGGCCACGTTATTGGTGCATGGTTCCACGAGAGAATATGTACGATGTATAACTAGATGATCACGTGACACGAGCATGACACCTACTCCAGCCATAATATTTCCTTTAGGTCCTGTTCTTGATGCACCGTCAAAGAATATTTGCCAAATGGGAATTTCTTCAGCTACAGTGTTAGACTCCACTATTTCATCGGGGATTTTATTGTAGAGTTTGGAAGATTCTGGCACCGGATGAGCTGCCAGAAAATTAGCTAATGCTTGGCCTTTTACTGCCTTCTGAGGAACGAAGAGCATATCATACGGAGTCAATAGCATTGCCCATGTAGCTAAACGAGAATTGAGAGAACCCAGTTTAGTCATGAGTATTCTGAGAGGATTGACTTTATATATGATATGGATAGTCTACCCAGATACATAGTGGCGTGTCTTATGGATGGCAAATACTAGTGCAAGGCATTCCTTTTCCACAGGTGTGTATCTGTGTTCGGCACCCACCATTGTGCGGCTGAGGTAGTAGATTGCCTGTTCATGGCCGCCTTCATTCTTCTGAGCTAGGAGGGCGCCAAAAGAATGGTCCATAGCGCAGACATATAGTAAGAAAGGCTTCCCCATTATTGGAGCTACCAATACTGGAGGGCTTGTGAGATACGCCTTGATATCATCGAATGTGCGTTGACATTGTTCAGTCCAGACGAAAGATATACCTTTCTTCATGAGCTGAGTGAATGGTTGACACCTTCCAAAGAGGTTCGAGATGAATCGTCTGATGTAGGCTAGCCTTCCTTGTAGTCCGCGTAGCTCTTTAAGGTTTCTTGGAGGATGCATATCGAGGATAGCATTCACTTTCTCCGGGTCTAGATGTATACCCTTTGAAGTGATGACGAAACTAAGGAACTTGCCGCTGGAGACTCCCAGAAAAGACTTGGTTGGATTCATCTTGAGTTGGTGTGCACGCATTAGTTCGAACACCGTTCTTAAGTCTTGGAGGTGGTTGCCCTTGAGACGACTTTTAACTGCGATATCGTCTACGTAGCACTCCACTATTACGTAAATGATTGCGAAAAATTGTGTTCATAGCTCGCTGGTATGTCGTCCCTACATTTTTCAATCCGAAGGGCATCACCGTATAGCAGTATTATGTCGCCCCTACATTTTTCAATCCGAAGGGCATCACCGTATAGCAGTATACCCCCAACGGTGTTCGAAAAGATATATGCTTCTCATCGTCGGGGAACATCTTGATCTGGTTGTAGCCTGAGAACCCATCCATAAAGGACATCCGCTCGAAGCTGTAAGTATTGTCGATCACTACGTCGGTGATCGGTAGAGGAAACTCGTCTTTCGGGCATGCAGAGTTCAAATCACAATAATCGATACAGACTCAAACTTTACCTTCTTTTTTATGACTGGAATGATGTTGGCAACCCAGTGTGGGTGTTGTTCTTCGCGAATGAATCCACTGGCAATGAGCTTCTTAATTTCATTTTCGATGGCCTCCATGACATCTGGTCGGAATCGTCGTTGTTGCTACTTCACTGGCTTAGCTTTAGACGAAATATTCAGGCGATGCATGACGACTTTAGGATCCAGGTCTGGCATGTCTTCATAGCTCCATGGAAAGACGTCGATGCATTCTCTTATAAGCTGTATAAGAGATTGGCGTTCCTTGTCAGATAGACTTTTGCTCATGAAGATTGGTTTAAAAGATGATTCATCTCCTAAATTGACTTGGATGACTTCGTCTTCGGTAGGTGGTTCACGTTGTTCGAAGTGCAGCTCCCACCTAGTATCCATCTTTTGAGCCCATTGTTCGAGTTCGATCGATTGGACATCGTCTGTGATTTGGTCAACGGAAACCATATTGACGGACAGAGTTGCTTTGAATATGTCGCCAATACTGGAGTCTGAGTCCTAGAGGAAGGATTCAGAAGAATAAGAACAACGATCTGCTTTATCATCTGATCTTTTGGGAGTTGTTGGAGGAGTGACATAGCCCAAACCAACACCGTTTTGTTGATAGTAGTTCTCAGGTTTGTCGGAAGGAGCAAAGTGTCGTATTGGCAATCGTCGTCTCCGGCCGTAATTTAGCCCCTGGTCGCTTTTGATGTCATATCCCATGTTCTGGATGATATTCTTGGCCTGCCAACTATATCGGAAAATTTGTATTTTTTCAGAGTCATAGTCAGCTTCCGTGTTGTGCTTGGGAGAAGTAGAGTCTGGAACGAACTTTCTCTCGCCAATTATACGACCGAAGATGGTTAGTTCTTCATCATTCTTTCTGGCTGGAACAATAAAGTAGTGGATATCTTCTGGGTTAACTTTTTCCCATATGTGAGGCATCGTGACCGGCATATAGAGATGTGGTCCTATACCGTGCTCTAGAGCGTATATCGTATCTATGTAGTGGTTTACAGATTGATAGACATCGGGGTAATTCAAAAATAAACCTTTACTAAGAAAATACGCAAGTTCCTCTTCAGGGATAACATCATCCGCTGAAGGTACATTATTATGAGTATTGATATACTCATTGAGAGGATCATCATCCGGAAGGGGAGCCACGATCTTGGCCAAGTTCACCATGTAGGGTAATTCTTCAGGATTGGGAGGATGGACATCAGCAGGTTCCTCCCGGGGTGTCTTGCTGAGAGTGATGGTCAATGGTTTGACCTTGTCAGGTTTCTTCTTTATCATCCAGATTGTGAGAGGCTTCGGAGTACTTTTTGGAGTAGTACGTCCTTTGACTCGGATAATCAGGGGACCATCATTGGAGAATGAACTTGCTTCAGCTTCATTGTCAGCTTTGTTACCGTCATCCTTAGGAGGCTGAGATTGGTAAAGTACCGAATCTCCATAGTAGGCCTCCATGCCCTTAAAAGGATCGACATTGGCAAACTCCATCTTCATGACACCATCGCTGTTGACATACTTGAAGCACTGGTGAAGTGTGGAAGGAACGATCATGTTCTCGTGTATCCATGGACGTCCCAACAAGACGTTGTAGGATACATTGGCATCGATCACATAGCAGGAAACCTCCGTTCGGAGATCACCGATCTGGCACTTGAAACGGATCTTGCCCAGCGGGTGGCTTCGACCCGCATTGAAAGCCATGATAGTTGTGTTGGTTGCAGATAGCTTGTGCAGAAGGATCCCCAGAATTTGAAGCAAACTTCTAGGAATGATACTGAGGGAGGATCCTAGATCGATGTGCATGCAGTCCACCTTGATCGCCCGATATACCCTGTATAGTACAGGGGTCTATCATGACGATTATTTTTGAGTAGCATGTCCTCCTGTGAAAAGGTGACGTTGGGCGCCACTTCCATAGTACTGTGGCAGTGAGGGCAGGAGACAGGGTCTTCAGAGGGGCTTTGACTTTAGCGAGGTAAGATTCAGCATGTAGTAATGCCTCACTTACGGCCTTCCGCATTTCTTTGGAGACTCGCAACAGATCGAACAGAGACAACCTGGCAGGTGTATTGGCTAGCTGTGCCAGTATGTCAAAGTTGTAGGGCCGATCAATGCCCTCGGGAGCTGACGCCTTTAGAGACTTGTCAAACCGCGTCTCCTTCTGCTTGGCTTTGTCCGAAGTTGGAGGCTTAGACGGGCCGGCTTCTGAGCTTGTGGGGGCAACAAAAGGTTGAGGAGGTACTGCTTCTTCTTGTGCGGGGTCGTATGTCCGAAGATAAGTCTTCCCCGATCGTGTCTCGCAAGATAGAACCTCATAGATGGGAGAAGATACCATATGGCATGACTGGTATTTCTTGCCCCTTTTTGCTTTAGGAGGTTCCACCCCCTGCGTCACTTCTTGTACAAGGTCCAGATGGACCCACATGATCTCACCATATTCAGTTGTGAGTGGCACCAAGGTTAAGTTACGAGCTGGCGGTAGGTTGACGACTTCCATTATTGCCTTGGAAATCGGAACCATGCCATCTGGGACTTCTGTGGGAGAAAAGTCACCAAACTGAAGAGAGATCATGTTAGAAGATACGACCTTGTCTTCAGCTTCGAGGTTGATCACTTGGCTGTCGATAAGCTGTTGATCTTCTTTTTCAGGATAATGCAGTCCTTGGTGGAATGATGCACGTACTGATGATAGAGACAGTACTTGGGATCGTTGAGCTGGCTCGCCTCTGTAGGACGTCGTAGTGGAGGCAATATCAGCTTATTACCCTTCGTCAATGTGTAAAAGATGGTAATGACATCGTCTTCGTCAAAGGAGAAGGTCTCCTTAGGTTTGTCGGAGGTGCCCTGAGAATTGGAAGCTCCTTTGGAAGTGTCGAACTTCAGGACTTCTTTCCCTTTACCCCTACGAACAGGGATAGTTTGAGGATGCTTGCCCTTTTCTTCGGATTTGGGTGTTTTTAACCCCAGTAGTTCCAGGTTAGGAACGTCGTTTTCAGCAGCATCAACGGCCCCAATTAAAGCGGGCCATGTATCATACTTATGTATACCAAGACAAAACTTTACCATAGGAAGGAAGTTATGTCGACAAGTATCCATAAGTTCTGAGGACAGACTTCGACAAGTCCTTCTTTGCTTGGTTTCGATGAGGGTGGACATACTAACATGTATGCCACTCTCGTAAAACCTGTTGAGGAACAACCTCTCCAAGTCATTAAATGAATTGATACATCCGTCAGGCAGACTGCAGAACCATTCGAAAGCTACCCCCTTCAAGGTGCTAATAAACAGCTTCGACAAGAACGGATCGTCTCTCGACAAGTGTAGAGTCTGCATATTGAAGTACGTCATGTGCTGACGAGGAGAGGTCAACCCGTCAAATGAATTCAGCATCAGCGGCTTGTAGTTATGAGGGCAAGTAGCTTTCTCCCACTCAGGGGGATACGGTTGAGATATCCCCATCTTCTGAAGCTCGTATTTGTGTGAGATGGTGTCGAGACGGGTGACCAGGGAATCAATTGTATCCTGTTGATTGAGCAGGTGTTGAAAAACGGCTGCTAAACGGTTGTCAGGCGTCGTTGGTGAAGGACCACCCCCAGCATTTGTAAGATTTGGAGGAGGCATAACAGAATGATACTCCTTTTGTAGTGAAGGAGGGTTGTTGCTATGTGTCAGACTAGCACGAACCGAGACATTTTATTGAGGTGGAGGAACAGCCCCAGCAGCTTGAACCGCCATGATACTGGTAAGCATATCAGTGATCTTGGCGAATATTGTTTCAAGACCCTCTAGCCGTTTGCTGGTCTGATCACTGGCTTCTTCCGGTCTTTCTCTGTCCGCCATGTATATAGATAACATGCGAGGATGAACAGAAAAAACAATACAACTGGTGTTGATACTGTCTGTCTCTGAGTGGACAAGTCCCTCGTCTTCAGGTAGAGGAGGTAGATAGTCGCCATCAGATTCAGAGTGATCTTCGTCATCTGGAAGGCTACCCAGTGTGAGGGTCATCCGCTTCAGACTCTAAGGGAATACTACACCCAGTTTGGGATTCTTCGTCTTCTGTACGGAATCTCGCCTTTGACTGGGTACCCATATAGACTCCTTCTGATGTGACAGCCTGTTGGCCATCTGTTGATAGACTTCGTCTTCTTCTTCTCGCGGAACTGAGATAGAAGGTTGGGTTCGTGGTCCACCATCTTTGATTGGGGCTTCCGTAAGGGGGACCCCATGAAGCCATGTTGGATGAGACACATAGCGGCTTTTCATCGTCAGAGAAGTGCAGCCGTCGAAACACGGACTTTTTCTGAGGCACTCTTGTCACTTTGGAGCAACAACAGTTGATAACAATACTGGTGCACGAATGTGCACTATGAATTGTTATGTCCTCCCTCGCTTTACCCTTATGATTTATCATGTCGCACAAGTCAGCGGAAGGAAGTTTTGCCTTACAACCCCTGTTGCATGCATCGCCAAGCTTTTCATGCGGGTTCGTAAGGAGAGTTGGCGCATCCAAACTTAGTTAACATGTAGGGGCAACCCCCACACCTAAGTTCTGTGATGTCCTTGAAGACAGTCCCGTGCTATACGCGTTGGGGCCTGTCTTTTTGCTGTGGGCGTATAGGCCTTGGAGACTGGCCTTGGGCGCATGCTTCTTGACAGCATGTCTGAGTCTCCTTGATGTGGGCGCATAGTATGGATCCAGTGAGCCTGGGCATATAGCCTTGGGCGCATGACCCTGGATGTCCAGTCTGTTGAAGACAGAAGCATTCTGGTTGGGGTTATGCGCCTAAACATCCCCTTGGGCACATGGCTTTGGGCGCATGCTTGGTGGAGCAGCGCTGCTTTCTTCCAGTTTTGCCTCCTTCGTTCGTGAGCCTCGCTGGGTTTGCCAAGAGTGTCGCACACCCCGATTCTTGGCATCGTAGTATTTTTCTTTGCCATGTCTCGAGCGTCGAACACTCTGTTGTTGGTTATACAGGAAACAAGTCACTGGGCTAGTAGAGCCCGGAACAGTGTGAGCCTTCTTTATTTGGGGAGCTTCTGTGGCAGAGTCGTGCTCCCACGCGGCAGAGTCCTCCAGTTACATATCTGCTATGACACTAGCAGGATATGCACAGCAAGCCATCGAAAGCCAAGTCTTGCGAGACTTGTTTGACTTCGCTAATTTTGAGGAAGTAGAGCCATCCCTCGAGAGCATCTCTTCGAACACCTGCTGATCGAATTTTACGATCAGCATCTTCTAAGTGCTCCCCACTTTGTCGGTATCGGATTGCGTCACCACCTTCTTGTCAAAGGAAAAGGTAGTCCCCAACAGAGTCGCCATTTTTGTGGACACACACAAAAAGAAGAAGAAATGCTGTCTTTTCTTTATTGGCGTAAGGCACCACAAATCGAGTACGTCTGAGAGATCCTGCGCGGAGGATCCCCGAGTACAAAAAATAATTCTGGGGACTGGGACGATGGAGATCGAGCGACAGTTGCTTCTTTACCCCATTGACACTCCGATTACAAAAGTGGGAGAAAACCTAAGAAAATTGCTAACTCTCGGCTTACTGGCAAGAAGTGCAATAATTTGCCTCTTGAAAATGCTCTCCGTTCTGTGTTTTGAAGAGGGATGAGGTCCCTTTTATAGTCGTTCCTGAGCTGGAATGATGTTATGCGCCCACATGAAAGAACACGCTAGTTTTCATGTGGGCGCATTGTCCTACTTTGGGCGCATAGGATATAGGCGCATACAGGCTGCATAGTCGTGGGTTGATCGAGGTGCTGACGTGGACGCATGCTTCGGTGCACGATTGCTCGTAGAGACTGACGTGGTCGTACGCTTCGGTGTACGTTTTGATCATGGCTTTGACTGAGTCAGGCTTGGGAGCATAGCCCTGTTTCAGGCTATGCGCCCTCCTTTCCCGGGGGTGGCTTGGGCATATAGATTCACAGGCTTGGGCGCATAGAGCTTCATAGGATGATGGGCGCATAAGAGCTTCACAGGGTAACTTGAACACATAGGTGCTTCACTTGGGCGCATATGTCCTCCTCTGGCTTGGGCGCATACGACTTTTTTGCTGAAATTTCCATGCTTCTACAACCATCCCTCTCCCTCTCCATATTTTCGATAGCACTTCTCCCCCCATAGCCTCCATACATCGTCTCCTCCATTGCACATCTCTCAATCCTTCACAAAAACTCATCTCCTCCATCATACATCCACCCAACCCCTCAAAACAAATCCTAAAAACTCCATCTTCTCCATCCAACCATCTATAGCCATTGACAACCCTTACATACTCACCAAAAGAGGATTTGCAAGCAAGGATAGCGAGAAAGGTTGGAGCTTTGGCGAGGAGAAGTCGTCACAACCTCTCTAGCAAGGACTTTTGGTAAGAAATTCTAATCTTTTCATCTCAAATCCTTACTAAGATCCGGTAGAAAATATGTTATTAAATCCTTAGAAATTATATTTTGATGGCTTTTGTTATGTATAATCATCCATAAAGGTTTCATGAAATATAGGCGTAATATTCATAATTCGGTAGGATCAAAATTAGCCCCATTGTGAAGGAACTATGAGTTATTGGTGCCTATTCTCGAAATTGAATTTTACGTGTGTTCATATACATAAATTATGATTTTTAAGTATTTTTTCACGATTTTAGCAACTCAAATCTGGTTGAGAAAATTGTAGGTCAAAACTAGCTAATTTCGGGTAACCGGCTGACCTAGAATGTCCCAAACTTGTAGTATAACTCAACCCTTGTACCTCTGATATTATTCTGTAAAATAAAGTATTTTATTAATGTTTAAAATATATTTTTGGTTATTTTAGTAATTTTGAGTCATTAACTATGTTCCGGGCGAGTTTCGGGTAGACTAGCTGACTTAGTAATCAACCAGTCATAAATGTCTTTAGAAATATTAATTCTAGAATTTCAGAGATAAATCTGTAGAAAATTAGTTTAAATATTATTTTTATAATTTTATATGATTTTTAAGTATGTTACTGAAGTAGGGGCATAACCGACTAATTAAAAGTTAGAAACCCTAAAACTGTGTTTCGATGTCTCGTGGAACCTGTGTGTGATTGTATGGATCTAAATGGTTCCACGAGAGATCGAATAAAATTTTAACACAATAATTTGAATAATTAAGTCGTATCATAAGTTTTGTAAGTAGTGACTTAATCTAGTTAATTAATTATTTAGGAGCGTCGGGTTCCGGAGGCGTGGACGCGGGAGCGGCGTTTCATATTCACAGTACAGAATTAGGCAAGATACCTTGCCACCTTACTCTGTGATTTATATATTCTTATTTTCAGTATTTCTTATTTGTTGATATTATAAAACTGTGCGTCCAAGTCACACTTGGGTGCAAGCGACTTTGTCGGTCATTTTTCTCTCTTTTATTTATTTTTCTTGCATTGACTTAGTCTAGTGACCACCCTTTTGTTGATGAGGTATTAGTATATCTCATGCGGCCTTGACACATACTTTATCACGTGATGTGAGTCACATGTAGGACACGTACTCGCGTAGTCAGCCGGCCACCGATACGTATGAGGCGTACGACGTTTCGGAGTAACTGCCAATAGAATTGCATGCTAGTAGACTTGGCAGTTACTAGCGGTTTCTATGAGTCATGGATGTGTCCCTACTAGGCATTGGATGGGAAGAACAGTTCCTTAACATATGGGCCACGTATGCACTTTTCTATTATTGCCGGTTATCTCCACTGGAGATATGGTCTTGGATCCGGATACCTGATTTCCTGCTGGCTTCTGACATTCGAGGAATATTATGCTTTGGAGTCCCTGGTGTTGACACAAAGTCACAGTCAACCAAATATTGATAACATTGACTAAATAATACTTGTAATAATTCAATACGATACACGACGACTACATCCAGCTCAAGCCAGACGACAACTCAGTTTTTGCAAAATGCAAGTCGTTTTAGAGTCTGTACTTTTATATTTATTGAGTCTAGAATGTTGTAAGCTGAGTGGTGCTGAGCTCTTGAGACTTGACCTATAACCTTTCCAAAATCCATAAAGCTCCACATCCAAAAATAAGCCCATTGGACCTTAAGACCCATTCTGTGCTCTGGAGACAGAGTTCGGGCCGAACTCTGCCTCCACACAGAGTTCGGGCCGAACTCTGTCCCCTAAAAATTAGCACCCTAATTTTTAGGGTTGGCTGGTTGCTAGTTGTCCAACGGCCAATTTTTTGAAAATTTCTACCAGAATTCTGGCCGAATTCTGCCTGCTAAAACCCTATAAATAGACCAAGAATTCTCTCATTTTCATTCATCCCATCCCATCTTGTCTTCTCTCTAAAGCTCAATATAAGCCATACCCTTCTTCATCTACTAGCCACAAGCTTCCTAAGTCTTGAGTGCTCAGCATCTCTCAGTTAGGAGTCTTGTGCAAGAGTTCAAGAAGTCGCTTGGAAAATTCCAAGCATCGCCACTGCGATCCTTTGTAAGAAGTTGACGTGCTCTTCTGAAGAAAAGGCACGGGGTATAACTACTATTTCACAAATAGTAGATTTAATCCTGAGCTAGAGTTCTCAGGCCTGGACTAGTCCTCCACGAGGGAAACCAGGTTAAAATCGACTGTGTTTGCGTATGCTTTCTTGCTCCTTATTTATTTCCGCATTTACTCTGATTTGTTTTTCTTGTGAGAGAGTTTAAATTTTTAATTGGCTATTATCGCTATAAACTCTATTCACCCCCCTCTAGAGTTGCCATCTGTTTTTCAATTGGTATCAGAGCTCTGTTCTCTCAACAAGGACTAATATCCTAGAGCTGAACCATGGCAACCACACAATCCTTGATTTCCAATCATGGTGAAGGGTAGTCCACTCATAGGCCTCCCCTATTTGATGGAACTAACTACACATATTGGAAAACTAGGATGAGCTTTTATCTCAAGTTGCTAGACTTTGACCTCTGGACTATCGTCACTGACAGTTACAAAAAGCCTGCCAGAATAGTTGTCAATGGTGATCTCGTTGAGAAATCACATGACAAGTATTCTGACGAAGAGAAGAAACAGGCAAGTCTAGACGCGAGAGCTATTAATGCTTTATTCTATGTTATAGACAGGAATGAGTTCAACAGGGTCTCTACATGCACCACATCTCACGAAGTATGGAGACTTCTAGAAGTGACGCATGAAGGAACCACCCAAGTCAAAGAATCAATGATAAGCCGTCTCACTCAAGAATATGAGGCTTTCAAGATGAAGCCAAATGAGACGATTACGCAAATGTTTACAAGATTCCTCGACATCATCAACCCCCTGTCTTCGCTTGGCAAATAATATTCGAATCACGAAAAGATTCGCAAGCTACTTAGGAGGCTCCTAAAGATTTGGAACCCTAAGGTGACAGCCATCATAGAAGGAAATGATCTCACAACCATGTCCATGGAGTCCTTGATGGGAAAGCTAATGACTCATGAGCTTGACCTCAAGGACTTCGAAGAGCCTGCTCCTAAGGCTAAGGAGATCGCACTCAAAGCTCACCGACGGAGGGCTGACCCCGAAGAGACGGATGACGACAACTCGGAAGGTGACGATCAAGCTCACCTCGTCCGCAACTTTAAGAAATTCCTTCGCTTCAACCGAAGAAAGAAGGAACCTCAAGAAGACGACGAAGAAGAGCCAACCTGCTATGGTTGCAAGAAGACAGGACATGTCCGAAAAGATTGTCCATACTTAAAGAAGAGCAACCGTTATGAGAAGCCATACAAGAAGACTTCCTCAAAGAAATATGCCAACACAAGCATTTGGCATGAAAGCGAAGCTAGTGACTCCGAGGAAGAAAAGGACTCTCCTCAAGATACGGCTAATGTGTGACTAATGGCAATTTCCGACAAGGTATCAAACGAAACTCTTGATGACTTCACTTTTGATGAACTTGGCGATGCTTTCACCGATTTACTTAATGATCACAAAAAGGTCATTGGTAAATACAAACATGCCAAGGACAAAATCAAAAGTCATGAAGTCAAAATTCAAAGACTTTCTCTATTACTTGATAACATTAGAGACACTTCACCCACGGATGTCACAGATGAGGTATCTAAGCTTAAAATAAGCTTACAAGATGCCGAAGCACGCATTGAACAACAAACACAAGAAATCACAACACTCAACACGGAGCTTGCAGAAGAAAAGAGTAGACACAAGATTTCTATTACTAAGATGCATGGTTTGAATGCTAAGATTACTGAACTGCAAGCTGTCTCTAAGAAACTAGAGACTAAATTGGGAAAACAGGTTGCTCAACCTCAAACCCAAGAGACACACACAAAGCATAATACTTCTCATACTAGTCACCCACGTCATCCACCTATAACACGCAACCATGCTTACATATACACACACTTTCACAAAGGACACAAACCACATGCACGTAGAAATAACTATCATATGTCACAAAATCATCATGCTACACATAGATACAATCATCACCATGTTGCACAAAAACAGCATCACCATCACTCTACATATAGACATCATCACCATGCTACTCCATATAGACAATATCACTATGCCACTCCACATCACTCTAGACATAGTCATCATCACCATGCTAATTCTACATATCATCATACTTTTCCTCATCACTCTACTTATAGACATCATCAGCATGCTCCTAATATAAATAGGAATGCTACATGTACTTATTGTGGTTTACATGGACACATTTTACCACAATGTAGAATTAGAAGATTAGTAGATAGAAAGATATATGCATGGTTTCCAAAAACTAACTTTTCAGGACCCTCAAGAACTTGGGTACCAAAGGTAACATCTACTCTTGATGTAGGTGGACCTTCCCTCCTCAACTAAAAGTAAGTAGATTTTCGATAGTGGATGCTCGCGGCATATGACGGGAGACGCAAATCTTTTCGCATCACTATCGATGAAGAGAGAAGGATATGTATCCTTCGACAACAACCTAAAAGGTTATATTATAGGTAATGGTAATATTGGTTATCCTCCCTATCCCATAATAAAGGATGTCTGCCTAGTGACCGAGTTAAAGCATAACCTGCTCAGCATTAGTCATCTTGCTGACCATGGATATGACATTAACTTTGGACAAAATAAATGCCTTATTTATGATAGGTCAACGGGAGACATCGCTTTTGAAGGGGTAAGAGAGGATAATATTTATATTTTCTATTTGTCTGGAAATACTAACAATGCAGGTAGATGCCTATATGCTCATAAAGATGAACGATTACTATGGCACCAGTGTCTTGGTCATGCCAACATGGATACTATATCCAGGCTATCGACCAAGAAGCTAGTTAGAGGCTTGTCCGATATCACATTCAAAAAGGACACGGTATGTGCCGAATGTGAATTGAATAAGGCAACCAAGTCCTCGTTTCATTCCATTAACTCTGTAAGTACTACTAGACCCCTGCAACTTCTCCATATGGATTTATTTGGCCCTAGTAGAGTAGCCAGTATTGGTGGAAAACTCTATGCCTTTGTTATTGTTGATGACTTTTCAAGATTTACTTGGGTTTTTTTTCTTACAAATAAAAGTGATGCTATTTCGGTTTTCAAGATTTTTGTTAAGAAAGTTCAAAACAAAAAAGGCTACATGATTACTCGAATCCGAAGTGATCATGGAGGCGAATTCGAAAATTCTGATTTTGAAAATTTTTGTGATTCTAATGGTTTTGATCGTGAGTTTTCTTGTCCAAGAACTCCTTAACAAAATGGTGTTGTGGAGCAGAAGAATAGGACTCTATGGCTAGAGTCATGTTGAACAAGTTTTCACTTCCGAAATACTTTTGGGCTGAAGCTGTCAGTACAGCATGCCACATTTTAAATAGGGTGCTTATTCGTTCTATTACGAAGAAAACACCCTATGAGCTTTGGTTTGGGAGAACCCCAAATGTTTCTTATTTTAGAATTTTTGGTTGTAGATGCTTTATCCTTAACACCAAAGACAACTTAGGCAAATTTGATGCCAAAGCTGACGATGGTATTTTTCTTGGCTATGCTGCCAAGAGTAAGGGATATAGAATTTTTAACAAACTCTCATTAATTATGGAAGAGTCTACAAATGTGACTTTTGATGAAGATAACAGTACAGCAGCTACTCTTGATGATGATGTTGAGCCATCGACTTCTACTCCAATGAATACCACAACCGAAGCCAATCCTCTGGAGGGCTTGCCAAAGAAATTCTCTTTCAAGCCATCACACCCAGAAAATTTGGTGATCGGTGAGGTTTCACGTAGAGTAACTACTAGATCATCATTAAGAGACTCTATTGCTAGCACTGCCTTTATTTCACAAATTGAGCCGAAAAACATTTTAGAAGCTTTCAATGATGAATTCTGGATTTCTGCTATGCAAGAGAAACTCAACCAATTCGAGAGAAGCCAAGTATGGGAACTCGGTCCTAGACCGGCTAATCATTCGATTATTGGTACTAAATGGGTTTTTAGAAACAAAGTGAATAAAGATGGTTCAGTCACACGCAACAAAGCTCGTCTAGTAGCCCAAGGATACAACCAAAAGGAAGGTATCGACTACGATGAGACGTATGCTCCTGTTTCTAGATTGGAATCCATTAGGATGCTTTGTGCATTTGCAAATTTTCAAAATTTCAAATTATTTCAAATGGATGTTAAAAGTGCTTTCTTGAATGGATTTATTAAGGAGAAAGTTTATGTGAAACAACCTCCGGGCTTTGAAAATCATAAATTTTCTGACCACATGTTCAAGCTAAAGAAAGCGCTGTATGGCCTCAAACAAGCCCCTAGAGCTTGGTATGAATGGCTAAGCAATTTCATGCTTGAGAAAGGTTTTTCAAAAGGGAAAATTGATACCACACTTTTCATAAAATCTTTTAAAGACACTATTCTTTTAGTACAAATATACGTAGATGATATTATATTTGGTTCTACTGATAAAACTATTTGTCAAGATTTTGCCAAGTGTATGCAGACCGAGTTTGAGATGAGCATGATGGGGGAGCTCAACTACTTTCTTGGGTTGCAAGTCAAACAAATGTCAAATGGAACCTCTATCTGTCAGTCGAAGTATACAAAGGACATGCTGAAGAAATTCGACCTTGACAACGTCAAACCAATCAGCACTCCAATGGCTACTTCAACCAAACTTGAACCAGATGATAGCGGCAAACCTGTAGATCAACGTAAGTATCGAAGTATGATAGGCAGTCTACTCTACCTTACTGCTAGTCGCCCTGATATTATGTTTAGCGTTTGCCTGTGTGCTAGATATCAAGCAAATCCTAAGGAATCACATATGACCGCGGTTAAGCGTATCTTTCGATACCTTAAGGGTACAGTTACAACGGGCCTATGGTATTCCAAGTCAACGTCATTTGACCTCATTGGTTACTCTGATGCTGACTTCGCCGGATGCAAGGTCGACCGTAAAAGTACGAGCGGCACGTGTCATTTATTAGGAAAAGCTTTAGTCTCTTGGTTTAGCAAGAAGCAGAATTCTGTCGCACTATCCACAACAGAAGCTGAATACATCGCAGCTGGGCGTTGTTGTGCACAAATTCTGTAGATTAAGCAAACCCTTGAAGACTATAAATTATCTTTCATGCATATTCCAATCTTTTATGACAACACTAGTGCTATAAATCTTACTAAGAACCCCATTTGTCACTCAAGCACGAAGTACATTGAAATTCGTCATCACTTTTTGCATGATCATCAGCAAAATGGCACGATTAACTTAGAATTTATTGACACTGATCATCAGTTAGCAGATTTCTTCACAAAACCATTATCCGAAGAGCGCTTCAATTTTCTTTGTCGTGAACTTGGAATTTTAGATGAAGCTATTGTAAATTAAAATAAACCTGCGTAAATATCAAATATATCTTGATTCTCTTATGATGAACCTCCTATGGGTACAAGCCGAAAGGGTCCTTCTGACAACAAGGCGTAAAAGCCTAAGCGACACGGTGCACTAGTCCTCAGGACTACCGCTAGCTGGGATCCGGCCCCTGCAGCTAACCCATGGCAGCTTCAAAATATTAAATTATGATATAATTCTTTGTTTATTATACGGTTCATTTTTATTTATCACATGCTGAAATACTACTTTTCAACTTCATATTGCTGCTTCGAACTCACTATCCGTTATTCATTTGTTTACTTTTGGATCTTCTCTTGTATTTATACTCATATCTTATATTGGTCTTTCTTACTTAACCATTTGTTTTTATTTTCTGCCTGATTCCTGTTCTATGACCAGGATCCGGAATTCGAGCCGAACTCTGTCCTTACCAGAGTTCGGGCCGAATTCGGCCTGACTATTCCAGAACCGGGAACAGTCTCAGCCGTTGATCAAATGTTAGATCCAGTGGCTATTATTTGCTCCGACCAAGAGAAACCCTCACCATATTTTCGATTTCTCTTCCCTCTTCTTCCTCATTACCACCTTTTCCACTTCTCCTACTCAATTCTCTCAAAACCCTAACCCTAATTTCTCCTTTCTAGAGGTCAATTCTTCCCCAAACTCAAGGAGAAGGCTTCTTTTTCAATTCTTCTACATTATTCATCACTAGTTTGAGGTATAATTCCACACTCTTCTATATCTCAATTTCTTTTATTATCTATTGTATTATGGCTCCTCGTTTGTTCAACCGCGGAAAGAGACTTCGGACCGAGGGCGCATCCGCGTCGAATGCTCCTTCTCCCGGTGAACCGCCTGTTGCACCACCCGTTGCACCGGCCATTGAACAACAAATCCATCCGTTGTTCAATCCTCCACGTCCACATGATCCAAACACTTTTGACGACCGAATTTTTGTATCACTAGACGCCTCAAATGATTGGTTTAGTGATTTTCGGTCACGTCCGGTGTTTGCGGGATACCCCATCAACTTTACTATATTCTCACAATATGATGCACTATTTCATGACCTTTGCCTTGATGAACTTGTTACCACAAATTCGGTCATTTATCGTAGTGCTATTCAAATGTTCTACTGCAACTTAACCTATGATGATACTCAATTTATTCACGAGTTGCGGGAATTGATATCTCCTTTGACGATTTCGAATTGGCCGAATATCTTGAGCTTCAAGAGCCTAATTCTTGGAAAAAGCTTGTTGAAGCTAGATCATTTCAATTTCCCGAAGGGATTTCACTTGAAAGCTTCAAGGACGACTTGTGTAGCCCTAACACACGTCCTCGTAAGCTTTTGGCTAAATTCCTCAATCCCTATTTCTATGAGCTTCATCGGATCATTTAACACCATTCTACCCACAGCGGGTTCTACCGATGAAGTCACTTATTTTGAAATCTCGGCCTTATACCATCTCCACTTCCATGTTCCCTTTAATCTTTCACGCACAATGATGGATTGGATGATTAACTGTAGGAAGAAACCAAGATCTTTGGTTTATGGATTATACCTTCCTATGATCTTTCGTGCGTTTCATGTACCCCTTGATGAGTGTCCATTCTTACCTGCCCCTGCCTTCCTCTCTAAGGCAAGGAGGCTTCAGGCGGCCATTGGCTCACCAGTAGTGTCTGAGCATTCTGATGATGAGCCAGATGCCCCTCCTCTTGGACAGGATCCTCCTCCTCCTCCTGCCACTCTCGAGTCTCTTCAGACCATGCTTCGAGATCGCTTTACTTTGGAGGACGATCGATGGACTCAGCTGGATTATCGGACCACCTTGCAGATGAGTGCTATCAGCAACTCGCTGCATGATATTCGGTATTCCATGTCTCGCCATCCTTCCATGCCCATTCCTATGGAGCGAGATCCCCGTCGTGAGGGCTATCGTATCGATGACCCTTGGGTCATTCGCTACTTAGATCCAGATGCAGCCTTTGTGGACCCTCGTCGCTCCTTTACTGATCCATCGGACGACGCTGGGCCTTCACGCACTCGATGATGGATATGGACTGATCCCTGCTACTGCTACTGAGGATCATAGATTATGGTTTATGCATTTTGTTTTTAGTTGCTTTTATGTACTTGGTTTGTATTAGACTTATTATGGGTTGTGACTTTTGAGACTTTAGTAGTTCTATCAGTTTATGTCATTATGACTCTTGAGACATTTGGTCGTTATATCAGTTTATATGCAGTTTCTTCTCATATCTTTTGGTGTGTTTACTTGTTTATCTTATATTGCTAAATGCCAAAAGGGGAAGATATGTATATTCTATATTCTTTTTGTCTATATATGCTTTTGGAAGAATGTTATTAACAGGCCAACAAGATTCCCAGCATTATTTACGGGGGAGCTATTCTTAAGCTGGCACTAATTATGGGGGAGCTATGTCTTTACATGTGTCCAGGTATGAATATTGAATATACAATTATTATTTTGTCAATTATCAATATGGGGAAGATTGTTGACACAAAGTCACAGTCAACCAAATATTGATAACATTAACTAAATAATACTTGTAATAATTCAATACGACACACGACGACTACATCCAGCTCAAGCCAGACGACAGCTCAGTTTTTGCAAAATGCAAGTCGTTTTAGAGTCTATACTTTTATATTTATTGAGTCTAGACTGTTGTAAGCTGAGTGGTGCTGAGCTCTTGAGACTTGACCTATAACCTATCCAAAATCCATAAAGCTCCACATCCAAAAATAAGCCCATTGGACCTTAAGACCCATTCTGTGCTCTGGAGACAGAGTTCGGGCCGAACTCTGCCTCCACACAGAGTTCGGGCCGAACTCTGTCCCCTAAAAATCAGCACCCTAATTTTTAGGGTTGGCTGGTTGCTAGTTGTCCAACGGCCAATTTTTTGAAAATTTCTACCAGAATTCTGGCCGAATTCTGCCTGCTAAAACCATATAAATAGACCAAGAATTCTCTCATTTTCATTCATCCCATCCCATCTTCTCTTCTCTCTAAAGCTCAATATAAGCCATACCCTTCTTCATCTACTAGCCACAAGCTTCCTAAGTCTCGAGTGCTCAGTATCTCTCAGTTAGGAGTCTTGTGCAAGAGTTCAAGAAGTCGCTTGGAAAATTCCAAGCATCGCCACTGCGATCCTTTGTAAGAAGTTGACGTGCTTTTCTGAAGAAAAGGCACAAGGTGTAACTACTATTTCACAAATAATAGATTTAATCCTGAGCTAGAGTTCTCAGGCCTGGACTAGTCCTCCACAAGGGAAACCAGGTTAAAATCGGCTGTGTTTGCGTATGCTTTCTTGCTCCTTATTTATTTCCGTATTTACTCTGATTAGTTTTTCTTGTGAAAGAGTTTAAATTTTTAATTGGCTATTATCGCTATAAACTCTATTCACCCCCATCTAGAGTTGCCATCTATTTTTCACCTGGTATCCTGATGGGACCATACCTGAGTTCCTACACCTGAGCCAGAGTGCCCATGCGTTGAAGGTTTGTTCTTAGCAGCATTTTTACTGTAAAATTGGTAGGCACCCTATTGTATGCATCCCCTTTTACTCTCTATTATATATCACAGATTATATGGCATGTTCTTTATGTATATCTTTACGTCCCTTTGGGGACCTGGTTATCTCTCCAGGTGTGTGCTTTGTGACTTTTCGCAGGTGTTCTAGCCATGCCGTGATCTTCTCCATTTCTTCGAGGATGAATGCTCTTGGTTCGTCTTGCCATTTTTTTGATCATTTACTTGTATATCTTCTTTCATTTAAATTGGTTGGTAGTGGATTTGTCTTCGCCCAACTACATGTATAAATAATAAATTCTTGAGTTGATTATAATATTATTCTTTATTATTGTGGATGAGATTTAGTTATCATGGTTTTACTGCATTTTATATCTTATATATACATACGGGGTTCCATACATTGGAGTATACTTCGTATGTATACAACTGGCATGTTTACGTACTTATTCCAAAGTGTTTTGGGACTGGGGCGTTACATGTTTTTGTGGTGGCCCATGCAGGTCGAGTTTGTCCCTTCGATTACGTTACTGTACCGATGTGAGCCTGCATATAGGATTAGGATATAGGAATCTCATCCACAAGCTTGACTTCCTTCCTTGATTCCAAATCTCGAACTCTCGTACGATTACCTTGACTTCCTTCTGCTTGATTCCTTTCACTGTAAATCTTATCTTCTTTCGTGCTGAATAAGGAGGTTAGGAGATAACTCATACGAGTATACGTGTTATATTCCTCAGTTACTCTATTAGTTGACTTTATAAGTTGAGTAGTATGACTACAACCTACCACCCGTATCCTTGTAACCTAGTATTAAAGTGTAACAAAGTGATAATGAATATATGCTAGTGTAGGAGAGATGTTACCTAGAATATAGAGATTTTATAGCCCATACCCATTGGTCAACCATGGCCTGATACAAGAACCAGGAAGACGACTGTATACTCAAGCACACCGGATAAGACTTAGATCCTTGTGAAACTCGAACTATTTGTTACTGCTTTCAACGTACTCTCATGTACTTATACTTTAAACTACCATGAATGACGACGCTATTTATAGCCTAGTTTTGCAAGCTTATTCTTTGTCGAGCTTGTTCAGGACATATGTATACTGGGGACGCCCATAAGCATATTGTCTAATTAGAATTAATGTATTATGGTCTGATCAACCATAGTGCACTTGGTTCGCTCTTCATATGATTATCCCACGTAGATTGAGATATAGAGGTATCAAGGATCTCATCCGTGACTGCATTGAAAATTCCTCTTGAATTACACATTCGCCTTTAAATCACATAATTGTATGCAATAACATCTTTCTTGAACTCTTTATTGGTTTTGTCTTTCACTGATTGGAAAGACGAATGCTCATATTTGATAGATAGATACAGAGTATCCCCATGGCCATAGTAGTTATATGTACAAGTATAGCAACCATCGGCCAAGCCATATAACTACAACCTTGCCTAAAGTTGCTCGTCCTTCCCTCGACCCTAATACTAATATCGTGACCTTCTAGTCATTTGAGCTTGAAAAATGAGTAAGATCTTACCCTTGGGTAAACAACAAACCTAGGAGACTATCTAATATCTAGGAATCAATTATTGTGAGTCTTCAAATATTCATCTTGATTCTTGGCTTAACTAGCAACCCGTATGCCTTAACTCAAACCTTACTTGACTAGGCCCTCACAGTTTAGACATAGAAGAATAGACCAAAAAAGGACAAGCATTGCAAGGACTGTGGTAGACACCCATTCGAAGATTAGAGATTCAGCATATTTACTCTAGGTACAAAATTCTATTATCAAAAAAGTGACTTAGTATTAGAACAACACATTCACCAGCTTAGCCAAAATCTGTAGCATGACGCCGCGTCAATATGTTGTATTAGTAATCAACAAGTGATGCATGAGCACTACATTCAATACCTCTAAAACCCTTGTGACTATAGTCTGGCAGGTTTGACAAAAATAGAAATTCACGACTTAGTAGTTAGAGATCTTTCCATGACGTGCTTTAGAGTTCGTTATCGTACCGATAGACTCTCGTATACCATGGACAAGCGGGTCATTCCATCTTATCGACTCAGGTACCACTGTACACGATTATTTCCATTTATTAGGACTCGAGGTACGATCCTCGAAACTGATTCACAACTACCCTATCATGTTATCGATCACATCGTGACTTATTATTACCAAAGGTCAATGTACGATGTTGCGACTCAAATATTCCTAACCTCATTATTCCTAAAACCATGTCCTAGTCTCTAGAGTGAATAGATTGTAAGCCATTCTTACTTTTAGGAATTAGGGGATCTCCGATTGATTGAGGTAAATTGGTTCTCACTAGGATGATAAATTAGTGACTCATGAACTCCTACTTTCTTTTTAGATCTTTTGGTGTCCATTACCGTGACTTTGATATTTGGAGTGTAATACTAGCTATTACCTTCCAACAAAATTCATATACAAAACTTAAACGAGTCCACCTTCAAGTAGACATCATGTCCCACTCAAACACATCTCTTTGCACTCTATTATTATGATACGACTTTTAGGTCAAAAGGGACTAACGATAACCCTTACCATAACACTGATGTACTTTCCGACTGCAGTTAGAGATCCAACCTTGACTCAAATCTTTTGGCCAATATATGGTTGTGATCTACTCGAAGCCCTCTACGCACATGCCACTAGTGTGCCACTCAATAGAGGCCTTGTGTTCTACTTAAACATAAAAGTCACGGAAGGCCCATCTCATGACTTACAGAACCTATTGTACCAACCCGACGAGAAATTTGCCCTACCACTTGAATTTGAACCTATTCTACATTACCCTAACCTAATAGGAATGGTTTAAAATTCTATGAAATTTTGTCCAGCCACTATAGATTAAAATCTAAAGTTCATGCAATCAAAGATTGAAGTCCAATTGGGGAACCTATTGAGACTCAGTTAAGCTCATCATAGCCCATCGCCATATTGGGACTATAAAACCAAACATGATGAAATAGGCCCTCACCCCTATTATGTAGGCCCCACCTCTTGGCTCACTAATTCTCCTTCCATAGATTTCGTAACTGCATCTCTTCGTAGCCTATGTTATGCATCTCTCGGTACCAACTTGCTTTCGGATGTACTTGACCAAGACCTCTCATACTGTCTTGACCAAACATAGTTAATATATGGGCCATATTAAATAGATAATACCTAGACTTCCTATAGAGTCCGTGACTATGATTGGAAATACCTCGTACTTCCATATACCTCCTTAAAATTTGACCTTCTTAGAAGCCCTATTACTATGCTTTCCCCGATTAACCAACTTCTATAACTTGGGTAGAACATCGAACTTATTATACTCTACCTCTCAGAATGGGATTACAATCGTGACCGTTCTTCCTTTTGTTTGGAATTTATGAAATGATCTTTTATTTTGCATTTTATATCCCTTTGCTCGTGCGTGTAGATAACTACGGTAACAAATTGCAACCTAAATTCTTCAAGTCAATCATAGAATCGTTTTTGTTTAAATCAAGAGAAAAATTTCAACGCAAATAGATCGCAAGCCTCTCAAATTAACATAAGATTTTGGAATTAGCAAGTGGTTGGAAATGATTGGTTCCAATTAGACTAATAATTCAATGGCTCATAACGTCGACCCATATTAGTATCATTTGATACCCTCGACCGTGATTTTGATAATTGAAGTACAATACTGGCTTTTTCCTTTCGACAAAGTTCACACTCACGAACTAGACTAGTCATGCTACTCACATGATATATATGTCCTACACAAACGAACTTTCCAGTGCTCCATTTAAATTACACCACGTGTATGACACATTGTTTCCTCAAAATAAACCATAGAGACCCAAATTCGATCTATTCGATTTCATCCATGCAAATATCGACCCATTCCCTTAAGTAAACTGAATACTCAAGATCTATGCAAGATGTAGCACACCTATGACGTATGCCTTCCAACACGCATGCACATGCCTCCTACACAACACCAAATATCAGCCCACACATATTAGTCGTTATGACTTAGAGTTTTCAAAACACTTGCCTAATCATATTCTATAGCCTGGGTCCTTTAATTATCAACGATTCTCATCACTTGGCCATAAATTCTTCTTTCCTAAGTTTTTAAGCTCACTTCTTAGTTTCCCATGTTAGACGTAGAGCAAATCCTTCTGAACTGACACACCTTAGTATATTCAAATAAGAGGTCGCTACCATCTTGTCAGAAGCATGACCCCTAGAGTGACAATGTATGATTGTAGTAACTTTCTTATAGTTGTTATTGACCAAGAACGTCATGGTGTTATCGAGGCTCACTTAGAATCCAAGACTGCGGTCAGAAGTGTCCATTATTCTCGTGTCCCTTCCTAGAAATTGTCCTCCTCAAAGTCTTGTAATGATGACGATCTTTACGGGTGGTCAACTTCTATAAGTTGGATAGAGTCTGGAAGGAAGCATACCCCATCTTGTAGAATATGAGGTCAATTGGTATTCCTATGACAACCACCCCTCCTTCATTTCAAAAATTGAGCTACGATTTGACGTACCTACTCTCCCTCCGTACAAAATCTCGCATTCTTGATATTATGATTATTTTTAATTTCGAGGACGAAATTGTCATAAGTTGGGTAGGATGTAAAATCCCTCAAAATTTTAAAAGAATATTTTGAATTTAATTATTTTGGATTTCATTTAATTCTAATTTATTTTTATCTTATTTATAATACATAAAAGGACGATAGTCATAGTTGAGTTTGAATATGCAAGATGACTAAAAAGTATGACATGCCTAGCGTAGTCGGGTGCTTTAACTAGCATGCTAGCCATGTTAGGAATGACATGGTCATACTATAGTCTCTTGCATGTTAACCATTCAAATTATGGCACAAGTTATATTTTTATTTAATTAATTAGTTAAGAAAGCTTTTATGACTTTTTAGGAGACCCGGTTGCACCAAACCTTCCCAAACCTCTTCCAAGCCAAACCCAACCATATGTAGGCATGTGGGGTATTAATAACTAATACTAATTATATATATTTGTATTTAATTCAGATTTGGATTGAATTTCATAGATAGAATTAATTAGTTCTATATTAGGAAAGGCCTTTTTAAATCCTCAATCCAATCAATTAGCCAACTCACCAAACAACCAAATCATGCCATAGTGGACCCCTACCATAGATTTCGGCCAAGCAACCCCCCGACGGCCAAACACCCCATAGGAAAAGGATTCCCACTCCTTTTTATACATGCAACCCAATAAAGTCCATATATATACATCAACTTAGCCCAAACCCTAACCCTAACTTAATTCTTCCTTCTTTCCATTTCCATAGACGACCACCCTCTCCCTCTCCATATTTTCGGCAGCACGTCTCCTCCTATAGCCTCCATACATCATCTCCTCAATTGTACATCTCTCAATCCTTCACAAAAACTCATCTCCTCCACCATACATCCATCCAACCCTCAAAACAAATCCTAAAAACTCTATCTTCTCCATCCAACCATCTATAGCCATTACCAACCCTTCCATACTCACCAAAATAGGATTTGCAAGCAAGGATAGCGAGAAAGGTTGGAGCTTTGGCGAGGAGAAGTCGTCACAACCTCTCTAGCAAGGACCTTTGGTAAGAAATCCTAATCTTTCCATCTCAAATCCTTCCTAAAATTCGGTAGAAAATATGTTATAAAATTTGTAAAAATCATATTTAATGGCTTTTTTTTATGTATAATCATCCATAAAGGTTTCATGAAATATAGGCGTAATATTCATGGTTCAGTGGGATCAAAATTAACCCCATTATGAAGGAACTATAAGTTATTGGTGCCTATTCTTGAAATTGAATTTTATGTGTGTTCATATACATAAATTAGGATTTTTAAGTATTTTTCTACGATTTTAGCAACTCAAATCTGGTCGAAAAAATTGTAGGTCAAAACTAGCTAATTTTGGGTAGCCGGCTGACCTAGAATGTTCCCTGTTATTTTAGCAATTTTGAGTCACTAACTATGTTTCGGGCGAGTTTCGGGTAGACTAGCTGACTTAGTATTCAACCAGTCATAAATGTCTTTAGAAATATTAATTCTGGAATTTCAGAGATAAATCTGTAAAAAATTTGTTTAAATATTATTTTTATGATTTTATAAGATTTTTAAGTATGTTATTGAAGTAGGGGCATAAACGACTAATTAAAAGTTAGAAACCCTAAAACTGTGTTTCGATGTCGCGTGGAACCTGTGTGTGATTGTATGGATCTAAATGGTTTCACGGGAGATCAAATATAATTTTAACACAATACTTTGACTAATTAAGTCGTATCGTAAGTATCGTAAGTTTTGTAAGTAGTGACTTAATCTAGTTAATTAATTATCTAGGAGTGTCGTGTTCCGGAGGTGTGGACACGGGAGCGGCGTTTCATATTCACAGCACGAAATCCGGCAAGATACCTTGCCACCTTACTCTGTAATTTATATATTATTATTTTCAGTTGTTATTTTCAGTATTCCTTATTTGTTGATATTATAAAACTGTGCGTCCAAGTCACACTTGGGTGCAAGCAACTTTGTCGGTTGTTTTTCTCGCTTTTATTTATTTTTCTTGCATTGACTTAGTCTAGTTACCGCCCCTTTATTAATGAGGTATTGGTATATCTCATACGGCCTTGACACATACTTTATCACGTGATGTGAGTCACATATAGGACACGTACTCGCGTAGTCGGCTGGCCGCCGATACGTATGAGACATGCGATGGCTAGGAGTAACTGCCAATAGAATTATATGCTAGTAGACTTGGCAGTTACTAGAGGTTTCTATGAGTCATGGATGTGACCCTACTAGGCATTGGGTGGGGAGAACAGTTCCTTAACGTATGGGCCACGTATGCACTTTCCTATTATTGTCGGTTATATCCACTAGAGATATGGTCCTGGATCCTGATACCTGATTTCCTGCTGGCCTTTGACATTCGAGAAATGTTATGCTTTGAGGTCCGTGGTATCTTGGTGGGACCATACCTGAGTTCCTGCACCTGAGCCAGAGTGTCTATGCGTTAAAGGTTTGTTCTTAACTACATTTTTACTGTAGAATTGGTAGGCACCCTATTGCATGCATCTCCATTTACTCTCTATTATATTTCACAGAATATATGGCATGTTCTTTATGTATCTTGTTACGTCCCTCTGAGGACCTGGTTATCTCTCCAGGTGTGTGCTTTGTGACTTTTCGCAGGTGTTCTAGCCAAGGTCGTGGTCTTCTCCATTTCTTCGAGGATGATTGCTCTTGGTTCGTCTTGCCATTTTTTGATCATTTACTTGTATATCTTCTTTTATTTAAATTGGTTGGTAGTGAATTTGTCTCCGCCCAACTACATGTATAAATGACAAATTCTTGAGTTGATTATAATATTATTCTTTATTATTGTGGATGAGATTTAGTTATTTTGGTTTTACTGCATTTTATAGCTTATGTATACATACGGGGTTCCATACATTGGAGTATACTTCGTATGTATACAGCTGGCATGTTTACGTACTTATTCCTAAGTATTTTGGGGCTGGGGCGTTATACGTCGAAGCCTCCGAAGATCCGCCACCGAGGTCAAACCTTCAGATCTGCCGCGTAGCTAAGTTTTGCCCTCTTCTCGACTCTCCCCGTGTGCATGTGAGCCACGCTCTGCTGTTGACGCCAGCCCCGACGAGTGGTGCCTCCACTGTCGCCACCAACACAGTGAGCCCTCATCCCCTTTTCGATCTACCTCCCTCTCGCCACCCTCCTTCTTCATCTTTCTTTCCATCTCTCCTCTCGATCTCTTTGACACTCTCTTCAATTCTCTCACTCTCGTTTTCTCTAAAGAATTTTCTCACTTTTTTCTCTCTCCCTCTACAACCAGAGGAAGAGGAAGAGACCCATCTCTCTCCTTAAATTTATTCTTTTATAGCTACTATCCAGCTACTTTGTCAAACCCTTTCCCTTTCCCTTTTCCAATGCAATCTCTTTCCTTTCCAATCTTTTATTTTGCTTTTCTTGCCCGAACAGTACTACACTGCTGTGGTATTATTGTTTCTTTTTAGTTTTATTTTAAGTATTGTAATTATTAGTTTTGTATACATTAGTAGAGTACTGTATGTGTGTTGGTATATTAATAGGAATATATATTATTAAAGGTATTCTGTCTTATTAAATAAAATATAAATTAAGTATTTTCAAAAGTTATATGAGTAACAAATTACTATTAGGCTAGCCCTACATTATGTTCAATTTAGGTTTATGAGCCCTAAAAAGTGTTATATTATCTTTATGGTTTTATAGGTTAAAAATTATATTTGATATGCCCTAGAAAGGATTTAAAAGGTTTTATCTAAAAATATTTGGCCTTGGGTCTAGTATGATATTTAACATGAATATATTTTCAAAATATGATATTATTATTCTACACAGAGACTTTTATATAAAAATAGTTATAAGGAAAATATAGTTTTTAAATGCTATAACTATTTTCTAGAAATATTTATAAATATTTATTTTACCAATTTCTTCGATTATCAAATCTTGCCTATGGCTAGTTGTATTCCTATCCTCTTGTAAATCTCGAACCTTCTAGCGTAGTTTTGACTTTTGAAACTATTTCCGTGCCGACACGATCCTACAACCAACCCAAGGCAAGTTTCACTGTGGCATTATATTACCTTTATTTGGACTACTTGTATTTTTGTTGTCTTTTCACTGTTATATCTTTATATTTCTTGTTGCCAATTTTTGAGATTCGTCATGATTATTGCTTATACACGAGAGTTAGAGTCGCTAGAGTATATGTACATGTTTATGCCTAATTTCTAGTTTATCGTGATTCTCGTTTATCATGTTGTTAATGTTAATCGTGTTGGACATGTACTTGTGAGATAGTCGGGTAGGAGAATGCAATTAGTAGACATGTGGTACACAACTGTAGCCCAGAGTTTATTCGGTCAAGGGATCGTCTGATAGTGTTTGTTCAGTCAATACACCTCACGTGTTGACTGTCCGATTCCAAACCCAACCACATGTTGAACATTGGTATTCTAAAACACACAGTACACATGATCTTTTGGGGCAATACTGTTCATTAAATTTTCTTTCTATCGAGTCGACTGCCATGTTGTCCTTATGTTATAACTATACTCTTTTCATGTCATGCATATAGTCCTTTTTTCTTATTATTGTTTCCTTCATGCATGTATATTATATTGTACAGTGTAGTTGTCGAAGCATGAAAATGTGAAGATATTGTCAAAAGCGCAGGTAGGTGTTCCTGCTACCCATCCAGCTTCACAAAAGCGCAGGTGACCAAACGTACTGACAGAAAAGACAAAGTTATATAACAGAAAAGATCATAAAGAGTTTTTTTATTAAAATCATAGCTACAAGGGTCTATTACAGAATCTACATGATTACATGAAAAGAACTAAAAACTCCTAAAGATCTACAAAGGGGTTAATCTTCATAGTTTGATACAGAAAATTCCTTAGGGGACCGTGGATAGAAGATGTGAATACAATTGCCATCAAAGTCTGCTCTCGCATGGCCCCAGATGTGTAGCCCCCTTCAGACACGCAGCCTCGTCAGAGCAAAACACTTCATAGCCAGACACGGAGGAACTCCAATATGGGTAATGAAGCGGTTATTGGTCCGAGTGAGAACTCAGTCCACAATACGATGACTGGCACTTTTCAAAAGTGTATCAGCTTCTGCGGCTCTTCGAGCATAACGAAGGCACACACCCACTATGAGACTCGTCTTATAGTATCGGTATGTATATACGGATACGTATTTTTGTACTATATTTCATATTTTCTTAGTTTTCGGAATGTTTTAAATTTTTTTTGACTTATAGATTTTCTCCTTGATCGGCATACCGCCAGTATACCAGTGTATACCGACGTCATGCCTGTCACTCCCATTTTTTGTTATACGTTTTTCAGTATACGTATACGGATTCTGATATTTGTCAGATGACCCGTATTTTGACTTGTCTTTCTTAGCCTTGCATTGGTTTAATCTTAACTTGGTTTAGTTTGGTTTGGTTAAACTTGGCTTGGGCTTGGTTTGGTTTAGTTTGGTTTGAGATGAGAGGGTTTTGTATAAAACCCAACTCCTCTCTCTCCTCCATTATTTTATTTTCTTCCATCTTCCTCCTCATTATTTTCTCCTCCAACCCTAAGCAAGTACATCTTGCCAAATCTTGAACATTATTATTTTGCCATTTTTTTGTTCTATTGTCTTTCTTGCTTGATTCTAAGCCTCTTTAGAACTTGGAGTTTTCGGTTTTGATGGTTAATTTTTTTGTAGATATAAGTTTGAAGTTTTTCTTATTTTTCTGGGTTTTGATCTCTAAAAACTTGGTATTTTTGAAAACTAGTGGTTCCATGTTGTAGAGAATTTGATTTCATACAGTTTTGGCTATTATTTAGCTTGATTTCGAGTTCGGGTGAGGAAGTTATGGTCATGGCAAGTTTTTGGAACTTCCAAGGGTGAACTTGCTGTTTGGGGACGACGAGCCCCATGCGCCGAAACTCCCATGCGCCCGAGAGGCCATGCGTCGTGAAGTCCCGGCAATGCATCATTTGACTCCGAGCGTGTCATACGCGTAGGTTCCCTACGCGCATGTACTGAAGATGCAACGTGAGTTTCCCATACACAGATGTGCAGGAATTCCCATGTGCAAATGTGCATGAATTCTCATGCACGGATGTGCAGGAATTCCCATGTGCGGATGTGCAGGAATTCCTATGCGCGGATGTGCAAAAAGTTTCCATGCATGGATGTGCAGGAATTCCCATGCACGATGTACAGGAATTCCCATGGGCGGGTGTGCAGGAATTCCCATGCGCCGAATTTGTCCAGAATTGTCCATGCGCCGAAATTGCTATTTTTGGCTGTTTTTGCATGTTTATGCTGTTTTGTAGCTAAAATCTTGAAAAAACTCAAAACATGAAAGTTGTAGATCTTTGTCTTGGCTTCAAGAATCTTCATGTTTCATCTTAATTGGAGTTCATATGTGACTGATAATTTCAATCATAATTGATCTTTTGGCATATTTTCTGTACTTGGCAATATTTGATGTTTCTTAAACAAAAAATGAATTTCTTAACCTGATTAGATGATTTTGTACAGTTAGAGAATAATTGTACCCCCTTATATTATTAACACTAGCACCGATTCAATTATTGTTTTATGTCAAGTAGTTACTTTTATTTATTCCCTCTCCCATGCCATGATATGTCTTTTATCTAATTTTTCTATATGCGATCCTTATTGTCATGTTTGTTTATTCTTAGATAGTGGCCCTCGGGGTGCACTCATGATTTATGTCTTTTCTTTGCTTACTAGATAGTGGTCCGTCGTGGCATACTCATGTTACATGTCTTCTTTGCTTACTAGATAGTGAACCATTGTGGTGCTCCCTTGTATATGTCTTTCCTTGCTTACATGATAATGGCCTATCATGGTGCACTCCCTATTTTCTTTGTAGTGGCTTGTCGTAGCGCACTCCTAGCTTTCAACTTATTATATTGTCTTGTTGTGGCTTATTATAGTACACTTTCTTGTATTGCCCAGTCTTGCATATCATGTCTAGGATGGGTTCTGCGGAATGGCACACTTAGAATCTAACAAGAAAATGTTAAGGACTAAACAATTAGCTTGATAATCTAGATCATTGGGAGGAAAGAATTTTCCAGTTACCTGTAAGCCCTTTGTCCTGGCCCCAACCTGAATGGATTTAGAGCTATCTGTCATGATGAGCACACTTCCAGCGCACCGCCGAGTGTTGTACCTTGTATATGCCTATAGGGTACATTTGTCTCCTGGGCGATGCATCCACTGTTCTATGGCTATAAGGTACATTTGTCTCATGGGCGATGTACCCACTATTAGATCTTGGATACATTTGTCTCCTGGACGATGTATCCACCATTACATTCTTTTCCTTTTGGCCTGGATAAGTTGGATAGTCTGCAGGACAGGTAACTGGATTGGATTTCTCAAAAGTGCATCTTGTTAGTAACTAGGCTTGTTATAACCCTAGTTAGCTAATGTACAAAGCCATACTCATTGCTTGGCCGTGATTATTGTATGGAGTCCAGTCCAGTCTAGTTTTGTCTAGGCAGTGTCCGGATTGTTTAATTCAGTACATTATTGTTTATGCTTTACTTTTGTCGATAAATGATTAAAGCCTAAGTTCTGTTCAGGAGAAGGGTTACAATCCCGGTCCTTGTTTGGTTTACGAGTTGTAACTTGAGTTCCGGAATAGTTCCTAAGTCATCTTATTATTGTCATTCTATATAGTTCTCACATGCTCCCATGTCCCAGTTATCTCACATGCTCACATGTACCATTTCTCTTACATGCTGACATGTTCAGTTTATCTCACATGTTCACATGTCCTTTTACCTTATATGTCCACAGTTTATATTATGTCACATATTATTTACCCTATGCTCCCGATTGCTTTACTTATTGTCTTTTCCATTCTTGAGATGAGTGCATCAGTAGTGTACGAGTCTCGATCAGCATTTACTTATTTCTGTCTCTATCTGTTGTCATAATAGTTATTGCTGGTTTTAGTTCATATGTTTGGCTTCCTTTTTGGCACTTGCTATTGGGGGTCTGACCCCACTGGTTTTGTTTGGCCAGATCTGATAGAGGAGCCCAAAGGATCTTCCGTACCGTCTACTCGACGGTGACTACCCGGAGCACCAGAGTACCTTAGTGCATTTCTTATATCATTCTCCCACTAGTTATGTACATTATTCTTTTGTAGCGTTTAGCCTCCGAGCATGTGTTTAGCTCGTGTTTTTGGATCTTGACATGTAGCCTACGGGCCTAAACATGATTTGCGTATTCTAGACTATAGCTAGAGCTTATCGTGTATGACTATTACTCTTGCTAGTTCTTACTTTGTTTTACTAGCTTCATGATCATCCATGTATATATATAGTTTGGGACGCTTTACTATTTTATGTCTGATGATCATACTTCTTGCACTTTGTATATTTGCCTGTGATTGAGATACCTAGGATTGTTTGACCTAGGATTGACTAATGGCTTCTAGTAGTAACCCCATGTCTTGACAGCTTATACATTATTTCAGAGTACTGGAGTTTATTACGTAGCTGGCCTGGTCCGTCCCCACTTGCCAGTATTCTGGTTCTGGGGCGTGACAGCCGCTGATGAGCAGGGCGGAGCACAACAGAGGGCTCATCAGGTGGGAAACCAATCCTAACCCCATAGTTTAGACCTCGAAGTCCTTCAAGACGTCGCCCAGGTTCAAACTCCTTATGGTGGACATTCGGGTACTTCTCAAGACCAGTTAGGTGTTCTTCTACAAAGACATCGCCTCTTTGAACGAAGGGATCCACAACCATCAGATGACTTGAGAAAGGCCAATGGTCGTTCAAAGTTAAGTCAGGATCAAGCATAACGTTTGGAGAGGAAGACGATGCTTTAGGAAAACTCCCCTTTATATAGGTAAGTATGGTCCAACTAACAAGCCACGTGGCCGTCGGTCAAAGATGCCAAGATTAATGGGATGAACCTAGAACTCAGCACAACGAACCTTATTTAATAGGTTCATTCTGCTGAGTCCTTGGCCACTAACTTCTCAAATTCCCCCAAGTAACAGCGGCAATTAAAGAGGAGGTCGACTGACTCAGCCATCAAGGAGAACAACATTAAATGATCTTAAAAAAAGACTTCGACAGAAACTAGCTCCTTCGACTCAGAAGCACAGCCAGGTACCTGTGCCCCCTCTTCGACTCGGAAGAACAGATAGCCGATTTCCCCACACGACGCCCTCGCCTCAAAAGTACAAAGGCTCCAAAATGCAGCCTGTTCGTCGCCCAAAAGCACAGAGGCTTTGTTGTCTTTGAAACACAACCTACTTGTCGCCCAAAAGCACAGAGGCTCCATTATCTTCGAAATACAGTCTACTCGTCGCCCAAAAGCACAGAGGCTCCATTGTCTTTGAAACACAGCTTACTCGTCGCCCAAAAGAACAGAGGCTCCGTCGTCTTTAGAAGAACTGTCTACTCGTCGCCTAGGAGTGCAGCAGCACTGAAGCTGTGCCAGAAGCGTAGACAGCACGGTCCCACCCATTCGGTTAAACCACCCCTCTTAAAGATAAGACAGAGGTTGGTTCTGTTGATAAGAGCAATATCTTATCAGTTGTTTTAAAATTACGAATAAAGGCAAAGTTTGTTCTTATGGACGAAGGCCATATCCAATCTTTTTTTTTGAACCAATGGCCTATAAGATAAGACAAAATCCAACTCTGCAATAGAATCCAAGATCTACTCAACTTCATCTGAATAGAAGACTTCGAGCAATAGGCATGCGCCACGTGTCTTTTTCTTCGGTTATGTTGAGAACCACCCGAGATCTCGATAGAGGGGAATCTCAACATCTGCCATGTGTCAGCTCAGCAGTAGCCCTCACTATGCAATGACATCAAATTCTTTCACATCTCAAATCCTAATGCATATCACATATGTGCCCCCTCCCCTATAAGTAGAAGGAGTTTTTACTTTGATAAAGAGGTTTCGAAATCTTCAATTTCGGCATCCTCTTGATTGGTAATCCTAGAGTTTCAATCACCAGTACCAGAAAGCCAAAACAAGTTCAACTCATCGTCAGATCGTCAACGGAGTAAATGAGTGGCTGTAGTGCTCGATCTCCACCGTCGTACTTTTCCAAAAATTTTGTATTTAGATCTACTGTTTAGGAATCGATTGTACACTTTTACGTTTAAAATACAAAAAGTTTGTATAACCTTTGTCATGGCAAACAAGATGGCGACTCTGCTGGGGACTTCCTTCTCCTCCAACGAGAAGGTATTGGCGCAATCTAATGACAACTTGCTAGGATCATCCCAGAAGATGTTGGTCGTACGTTTCGACCAACAACCTTTTGAGGATCTCCTTTTTGAGGAGAAGTCGTGTCCTTCGAAGTGGTTCGTAAAACCGAAGAAGACTCGACGCACCTGGGTGCCAAAAGCGGCTGCGACGAGCAGCACGACGGAGGAGACTGTGCTCCAGAACCCCCTGACCGACGAAGCTCCAAAGAAGATTTTTGCTACTACTGTCACGCGACTGCCTCGCTCGATTCCCACTCCGGAAAAGCACAACGAAGAGTGCGGCTCTCCTGTGGCGGGCCTAACAAAGGCATAACGCCGAAAGAAGCGCATAGTAGCTCAACCGCTTACAGAGGGAGCGATGTTGATGAGAAGATCCATCTTTGACAGAATTGCCTATCAATCGGGTAAAGCCACATTGGACTCTGAAAGTTACGTGCCTCCTGGAGGTAACTTAAAGTGATCCAAGGCAGCACGTGTCCTACACGGCCAAAGTGCTATGCCAACCACTATACTGGATTCTGAATAGTACGCACTCTCTGGGGGTAGTAGAAAAAAATCCAAGGCAGCACATGCCTTGTGCAACCAACATACTATACCAATAGTCGACCAAAGGCCCAAATTAACAGTCATGCGCCAGCAAATTAAAAGATATACAAAACTGATCTGAGTGCCTCAACGTCTCGACCGGTAGAACCCCGCTGTCGCTTGAGCACTCATGTGCACAACTCGAACCAGAGGGTACACTCTACTGAGAAAGACTCACACGAACAGTGTTCCTATAAGCATGGAAGAAGTCTACCTCATCAGCAACTTTTTGATCAGGACCTAAGCGTACTTCACACGCAGGAACTCAGAGGAGGGAAGCTATCTCCGTATCCTCACTCCTGTATGCAGCTTCCCTGCACATGCAATGGGAGTATAGGAATAAAGAACCTAACGCTTTCCTACAAGCGTAAAGCAGAAAAGGAGCCTACGGCACAAGGAATGCCTAAACCAAGGTATACTTGTACCTAGATCACCATCAACTGTTGATGTCACCCGGCAGCCACATCGCCACCGAGGAGATAGTCTGTCTTCCAAAGACTGCGACAAATTGCAGCTGTACATCAGGGACGCGACCAGGGTCGACGAGCGAGGACGAAGTGGAACTCTATGTTGCTCCATGCAACGCGACATGGGGTTCTCCATCTCTCAAGCAGCTATTCAAAAATCCTTCCACCTCGGCCAATAAGCCCAGGAGGCAGCCTGGGAGTAGCAAGACGAAAGTTCCTAGAACATGTGTGTTCCAACACATGCACGCCAAGTCTGGTTCCTTGCGGCAAGATGTTGCCACGTTAGATGCTGGAGGTGGCCAGTCCTCCACCATCCATGACAATCCCGCATTCCAATCCAACGAAGATTGTATGACATAGATGCCTCCGCGGGCACAGCTAGCTAACAAATTAGGGGTAGCAACTACAATAAGTCTAAGGATGATTGCAACCTTCCATTCTATGACAGGACTCAGGCGTCCAAGCCAGAGAGCGAGAGATACAATGTCCCTTCAACTCATCCACATATGATGTCCGTGCTTATGGCCGACGGCGACAACGCGGAAAGCAGCGAAGGCTCTAGTCAGCTAAAATGTATACAAGCTCTTCATACGAGCCTAAATACGATTAATACTACTACTCCTGGAGATCAAGAAGAGGTTGACTCCCGCTGCCTATACTCCTACTCCTGACCCAGCAGCTAACTGTGGATCCAATGCGCTTTCTCCTCATGAACCAAGCAGTACCGTCGTCGTCTACTCCGTCGACAACAGGACTTGCGATGTCAACTTAGATGCAGCAGGCCCTCAAGGAGTTATACGCTCGCCATGATGCCAAAAAAAATGAGCAGCACTCCAAATGTCAAATGGGATAATGTGGTCTATCCTTCCAAATATAATCTGTAGACACTCACGCCCTTCGATAAAAAGGAGTCTCCCCAACGATACTTAAGGTACTTCGCCTCAGTAACAGGGCATCTGTCGAAGGACGACGCTCTCCTCACCAACCTATTTATAGGGGACCTGCAGGGAGTGGCCTACGAATGGTTCTGCTGTGTTTCGGACAATTGTATTCCATCGTTCAAAGACTTAAAGAATCTATTCCTCAATCGATTCTACGAAGAAGGAATGGACATGACGATGTCGACTCTCATGGACATCGTCCAAAAGGAGAAATAGTTTGTACGCATATACATTGAGTACTTTCACCAGATAGCTTTGAGGTTACCTCCTGGTATACTCGAGACAATGCTCATGGACTCGTGCCATTAGAACATGCTTCCTACAATCAAGTTTTGGCACGGTGCTCCTTGCACAGAATGGATGCCTTTTATTACAGAGGCGGATGTGGCACAAAGAAAGGCCCAAGACGTGCAGCTCCTGGGACTAAACTTTTTTTTCTCTCGAAGACAAAGGGAGGCGCTTATCCAGCAGCAACCCCAAAGACGAAAAAGGGAAGCAAACCATGACCGTCAACATTTTCAAAGGTTCGGCATCAGCGAACCCGAACCTACGGAAGCGCAGAGGCTGAAGGAGACCTACTCCTTCAACGATGAAGATACGCTAGAACTTTTCGATATGTTAACGAAGAGCGGCAAGCTTTCACTCCCACCGCCAAGGCGCCCTGATGAAATAGAAAAAGTGGACAACCCAAGGTACTGCCACTATCGTCAGTACGTCCACCATTCGACACGTGATTGCTACGTATTGAAAAGATAGATCCAGCATCTCATCGATGCCAAAGTTATCTCGCTTGACTATGAGGAGAAGACTGTTACTGCCAACATGGTTACTCTCCAATTCGGAAGTTTTCCAACTACGGAGGCACAAGACAGCATAGTCCCCATTCCAAGGGCGACAATAGAAGTAGTCAATCTTCCACCAGCTCGTGACAATGCGTAGGGGCTCATCCCATTTACAACTCCGTGAGGCAAAGTTATGTAGATCCATCCTGATCTTGCTCCAGACATGATGATGCCTGCAGTACGCTCTGTCAAGAGAAAGAAGGTCAGGTTATGTCGTACGATCTCTACGACAACTGATGACATCCTAGTTACCACTCGCTCAGCTCACCAACGAGAAGAGAACCAAGCTCCGGAGGAAGAGATACCTCCGCCCTTTACGGCCAACAACCCAGATACATCGGAAGCAGGCCCATCTCAAGTGCCTGCTATAGATAAACAGAAACAGAAGGAGGTTCGTTTTGATAAGCCTCTGAAAATTGACTCGGCAGTAGGGCCAATCAAGCCCTACAATTTTGACATATTAGCACAGCTGGTCAACACTCCGGCTGACTATCACTCTTCGAGCTTCTCTGTCTCTCCAAAGAGACTCGAGACTCCCTCAGCGAAGCTTTACAGAATGCTGACTCCTTCCTCACTCAGGTACAACCACCCAAGGAGAACTCTGCTGAATGTCCATATTGTTATAGTATGGTTGAGGTGATCCCTAACATCATCTTCACTCAGCAGGACATGCTACTGAAGAACAATCGGCACAACTGACCCCTGTACTATACGTGGTACGTTGGTGCCATTAAGGTCAATCGCATCCACATTGACCATGGCTTTTCACTCAGCATCATCCTTCGGAGTTTACTCTAAGCTTTGGGGATCCTGATGCATCGGCTAACTGCATCGAACACTATAATCAGCAGTTTCAACGCTAGAAAAAGTAAACCCCTGGGCAAGATCCGTCTAAAATGCGAAATAGGCGATCTCCAGACAAACGTTACTTGCTACGTCATTGTCGCCAATATAAACTACAACATGTTATTGGGACGACCAAAGATTCATGAATACATGATCGTGCCCTCCACTCTCCATCGGTGCACTCAAGATCGAGTTCGATGACATCGATCCCTTTCGAGGACTTGAAGCATACTGTGCAGATACTGATCTGAACAAATCAGTCCCATGGGACAACAACGCCAATGATGCCGACGACGAGGCAGAAAGCGTAGCTATTGCTGAAGAACCATTGAGGGCTCGATTGAGGGATAAATCTCCCCAGACATCAGCCCCTCTCATCATCAAGCTTCAAGGCAAAGCTCCGGCTAGATCATCCTCGAGCATGTCAGAGGATAGCCAGGAGCCTATGCAAATAAGGCTTCCCCGGAAGGCTCAAAGCTAACTCAGAGGTCACACGAACTTCCGAATATAGCCCCTTGGTAGTCAAGCTGAAAGGAAAACATCCTCCACCTTCTTCCGCAATTGCCCTGGTGCTCACGGATGAAGAGTTGGAAGACTACATATGTGCCAATACCAAAGCGCATTCTTAGATGATGTAATCCTTCGAGATAAAATTTCGTATTTCATTAATAGGAAGTTGTCTTGGAATTACTCTTGTGCGCATTAGAACACTAGGTATTTCTTAGACAATGCACTATATATGCTACAAACACAAGTGACAATCGCCAGCCTTGCAAGCCGAGTTGTCCCTTCTCAAAATGCCTACTTCGTAGTTCTAGCAAGAAAGAAGGAGGAGAAATCCATCATCTTTGACCGATTGGAGTATCCTCAACGACTGGCACCGGCAGAACCAGAACCCGATAACGGTAAGATACAATTCTACCGTTACACAATTCAAGCCAAAAATCTCATCCAGAAACGGGTTACGACCTGAACAGTGACAGAGGACTGAACTATGGCAAAGGACGACACCTTTCCTTGCGACTTTGTGCTCTATAGGAAAAGTCCTAAAACTATTATCAGTGCACTCGTCGGTGGTTGGGTTATGTTACACCCACATCAACTTTGGAGAGCTCGAAGCCGGAGGCCATAATTCATTCACACTCCTCCGATTCATCAACCTAGATTTTGATACCAGTAATGGCCATGCCTTCAAGAAGATATTGTCCGTTAATATGGTCTCTATAGATCCCCTAGCCGAGGATGAAGACCAAATACTCAAAAACTTTGAGGATGAACCTTGGTCTCAACGCCTGGGATCCCAAGGGGAATGGCGCTTCGAACAGCGCAAACCTCCCACTGAAGACGATATCGTCCAAGTCGAGCTAGGCGATGTGGCTTCCCCTAAACCCAACTTCATTAGCAAAAGCTTGACAGAGGAAGACAAAGAATCTCTGATACAGCTTATCTGAGAATACATCGATGTCTTTGCATACAGCTACGAAGATATGCCAAGTTTAGACCCACAAGTCATCCTGTACCGTCCCAACATCCTACCCAATGCTAAGCCTGTCAAACAATAACAACGACGTTTTTGCTCCAACATTATGGATGTTATCGAGGAAAAAGTTGATAAACTCTTAGAGATTGGCTTCATCCGTGAAGAACAACACCCAGATTGGGTGGCCAATATTGTTCCAGTCACTAAGAATAACGAAAAAATTGGGTCTGCATAGACTTCAGGAATCTCAACTCGGCCGACCCAAAAGATGAGTTTCCTCTTCCGATCACTGACATGATGATCGACAACACTTGTGGCTTCGAGCATATTATCACGACCCGCACCCGCTTTTCGGACGCGAGCTCGTGAGTAAGCCAGCTACGTATCTAGCAAACTCCAGCCTGACTCGAATACGTTAACGCTGTCAAGAGCCTAGTAAACTACCAAATCATGGAAAAACAAATATATATCTCAAATCCAGAATAAGTGTACGAAACATGAATGAACACGACGGGTCGTGGTCTGCAGCCTACTAGCATATATGTCCAATAAGACTCCAAAGAATATAACAAGAGTCTCTAAACTGAATTAATAAGCAGGATATCTCATGATAAGGAATGAAAAGCACGAAAGGATAACAATATAATATCACTAATAAATACCTGAATCATGCATCACAATCTTTTATCATCCGGTTCTGCTAACTAACTCCATGCAATCGCTAAACCTGAAGAGATCATCAGGTCCTCAGGGGACATAGCAAGATACATAAAAACATATCTATCTAGCAGTTTACTCATGCATAAACTATAAACATGATATAAGCAAGGAATGAGACATACACATGGCAAGAGACGACGACCAAAACTGCTAACAAGTGACTATCGACAAGTGGCTACTGACAGGTGACTATGAACTGGAATACGAGAAGAACTACACGTAACTGAACTGTTGGATGAACAAGTGAACACGAGATCAATACAATACCAAACCCTCACCCCGAGTGGACTCGCTGGTTTGAACTAATCACTAACCCTCGTCCCGAGTGTGGAGTCTCTGGTTAGTTTACTGCAAGACACCCTCGTCCCGAATATGGACTCTCTGGTGCAAATAAATAAGTCAACATCCTCGTCCCGAGTGTGGACTCACGGATGTAAACAGATCAAGACAATCACCCTCATCCCGAGTGTGGACTCTCTGGTGCAAATGGTCAACCCTCGTCCCGAGTGTTACTTTCTGGTTGAGGAAACGATAATAAGGATTTAGCAGTTCAACTACACGTATTCGTTCCAAGACACGACTCAGTCGAGGCACAGGTGAGACTAGGTACAACTCATGTCAAGACACGGGTAAGGACAACTCTTGCATGAACTATAAAGTGAACAAGCCTGGTGTAACTACACTATCTAATCATGAAACTGATATACAAGTAAGACGATAATCTAGTAAAACATGGAACGCAGGAAACATATAGATAAACTCACATCGACTTGAGAATAAGATGATAACATATAAAAATAGAAAAACTATAAGCATGAAAATAAACTGTAGAGGGAGGCAAGGTATCTTGCCTGGCGGTAGCACGAAGAACCAACAATATACCATCAACTGGTAAGCCATAAAGTCAAAATCTCATAACTGTCTTCGAAAGCTGAAACAGACATTGGCAACATTCTCAGAATAGTCAATTAGCAAGGATTGCCTGTCCTTAAGTCCAATTATGGACACAGGAGAAAAACGGTAATTTTGGGTCAAAACAGTGTCTACCGTCGGACCCGCTTTGCACCGAAAAACGTACCTGAGTCAATGACCTCTAAAGTCATCAAACAACATGTCTACAAATTTGTTTTGATGATACGAACCCAACGGTATGTCCATTTGTGAATTCTGGTGGGCCGTGCACAAAATTGTTCGTTGAATGGATTATGGGACCCGTAAAACGGCGATCCGATCAACTGTCTCAGAATCGGACCAAACTTGGCATGCAGGACCAAAAAAATGATACGGTCCTGTTGGCACAAGTTTCGTCTTGATCTGACGAATGTGCACAAAGTAATTAGGAAATTTGAAAATAGGCCGATATGGGCATTTTCGACGGATATGCATCAAATTCGTCGCGCAGACACGACCAATTTGAGTTCCGTCAAAGCCCACACGTCCACGAAGTTGATAGGCACCTTTCGATGCTTTATGTTCGCGACCACGTCGCCCGGATTGGCGGGACGTACATCGGATCGAAGGTTTTCTTAAGGTTTCCACTATTTTGAAAACGGGTTTTTTTGCCAACTTGGGAAACCGATTTCTCGGCACCCAGTCAATCAAATTGACTTCTGTAAAGTGCATTGCAGACCCCTATATATTGTATTTAATGTTGCTTAATTAGATTTTTAAGACTGTTAAAGAATCGATAAGAATTTGCTTTCTTAAACTAAGGGTCGAACATAAATCGTTCTGTTCTTTGGACTGTCTATACATCGATTTTGTATCAATTTTTGACTCGATCCTAGTTCAATTCAGTTCTAACCTAGTACACGAATGTGAAGAGGTATGTGTTGACAATGTGTACAAAGAAATGGATTAAGAATTGGTTGGACGATGCGGAAGAAACTCACCTCGAAAAATACCCAGTTGCTGTCATTGCTGCTGCTGTCGTTATTGTTGTTTCTGTTGCTGCCGTCGCATGTGCGCTGTCCGCGGCGTACCTAGCCGGCCGACGAAGGCTTGTGGCAGCCAAGGGGGGTCTTCCAGCCTCGAGCGTACCTCTGGGGTGTTGTGGCGCTCGCTTAGGGTTAGGGTTTGCTGCACTCTCTCTCCCTCTCTATCGTTTATACATATATATATATATATGTATATGTAATCGGTTTAGGGGGTCGGGTGTGGGGGTTTTCTGTGCCGGCTTAGCTGTTGGCTGGCTTGGTTGGGCTGGGATTTCCTTATTTCATTTTCTATTTATATATATATAACTATATCCTTATATAATCCTATATATGTATTAGTACATATCCTTATATATTTCTATATATACATATCTAGAATGATATTCATACATATGCACAAATAATAAATATATACATATATATAACCAAATAGTTGCAACCAAATACCTTTTATAAATGATATCCTATTTATGTGTATATAGTTCCGTTTTTATAAATATCTCAATAACTATAATAAACTATCTATTCTTTCAGTTATATATATATATATATATATATATATATATATATATATATATATATATATATATATATATATATATATATATATATATATATATATATATTTTTTGTTTCATATATATAAAATATATATATATATATATATATATATATATATATATATATATATATATATATATATATATATATATATATATGGTTAGGCTGCTCTCATCTCCTTGGAGAGGAGCGCCGTGCCAAGAACCCTAATCCCCACCGACTCCGGCTTGGCCTCTGGCCGGGCCGGTGTCTCTCACCCACGCGGTTGGATCACTTGACCATCGCATTTTTCTGTTTTGACGGTTCATGGCGTCGAGGACGTTTGCGGAAGTGGTTGGGGTTGTCTCGGAGCCCCAATCGATCTCTATTCGTCCTCCTTCGTTCTCGAAAGGGATCCCTATCGTTTCCTTCTCGGAGGATGATGAACAGATCTTGGTTCAACTATTCAAGTTTGCTCTGATCGGGAAATTTTCCCATGCTCGGCCATCGATAGATGTGATTCGAAAAGCTTTCATGGGCTTCCAGTTTGCTGGAGAGGTAAAGGTTGGGGTCATTGACCCGAAGCATTTTATTATCCGACCTTCCCTTGAGGTGGACTTCCTCCGCCTTAGGGCTCGGGAGACGTGGAATATATCACGAGCTCCTATGCGTGTGTTTCGGTGGTCGAAGGATTTTTGTGCCTCTAAGGAGTCGCTATTGGCCCCTACGTGGGTCTCTTTGCCTGGTCTCCCTTATCAGCTTTTTGCCAAAAATGTACTATTTTCCATTGTTCTTGGGATTGGAACCCCTCTCAAACTTGATCGGGCCACTGAAGAATTTGCCAGACCCAACACAGCTCGCGTCTTCGTTGAGGTTGACGCAAGTAAGCCCCTCCCCCCTATGGTTCGCATCAACTTGCCTAATGGCAGGACCATTTCTCAGAAAATTGAGTATAAAAACATCCCAAAGTACTGCTCCATCTGCTAACACCATGGCCACATGCTGGACTCATACAAAACACATGTCCCAACTAAAGCAAATCCTCCTCAACTCAAAAACAAAGAACTTTTGGTTGCTGACATCAATGAGTCCCCTATTGGTAATGAACAGGGAGAGACATCTAATCTAGTCATTAATACGGGTGACATTAATTACCAACCGCCAAGGGATGAGCGGTTGGCCACCTCAGCTGATGGGAAACCTATCTCTGATGACCCGCCTCCCGATCAAGAAATTATTCCCTCCGCAGCCATTACTCCCCGTGTCACTTCCCACGTCAACTCCCCTCATTAATCACCGTCACCAACTCTCAGCCCAGCTCCACACACTTCTGCAAACCCGTCTACCTCCGAGCAAGAACAACCTCTAGAGGACGGCGAACTCCATTCGTGGGCGGACGAAGTAGAAGCTGAGGAACGGCAAGCGGTCGCTGAAGTTCATCCTCCTGCAGATCCTCCGACCGCTCCAGTTGGAGAGACGATGACGGCGGTTACGGATGACCCAACTATGACGATCCCCACGCAAGAGACACTCCCTCCTCATCCCCCAGCTCCCCAAGGTGGTCAAAAGAAGAAGAAGATCGTACCACCCCCAGTACCTCGCCTTTTCCGATCCTCAACTAAGGTTACTAGCACTCAACCCTCATCCTCCTCTCATGATTAAAATCCTTAGCTATAATATTCGGGGAATTGCTAATGCCATGGCATTTAAGAGACTTAAATCTCTATGTCGAACTAATAAAGTTCCTATAGTTATTATCATTGAACCTAAAGTTCAGTCGGATAAGCTTCATTCTTATCATATCAAGCTGGGATTTCAATCTTCTGTTAGCAATAGTAAAGGCAATATATGGATTATGGCTCGACAGTCATCGGATATCACTGTTGTTGATTCTTCTGATCAATGTCTTACGGTCACTGTCTCATCCCCGCTATTGTCGGAGCCGTCTTTATTATCGGCTATGCATAGGAGTGACACTACAGAGGGTTGAAGACTCTTATGGCATCAACTATTATTGGTTCGACAGTGATGGAATTATCCTTGGCTGGTTAGTAGCGACTTTAATGCCATTACTAGTATGGAGGAGAAATTTGGAGTCCTACCACCATGCTCTGTGTCATGGATTTTCAGGAGTTTCAATCTGCTGCTGGCTTACATGAAGTTCCGTACACTGGTAATTGTTACACTTGGGTTGACAGGCAATGTGGGTCACCTAAGATAGTGTCTCGGCTTGACAGAGTATTACTTGACTCGAAATGGTTGGCTTGGGCCCCTCTCTCAATGTCCATGCATTTAAATAGATCGGAATCGGATCATGCTCCTATATTATTATCTCTTGAAAGTGAGAAGCCTTCGTCGCCTCGGCCATTTCGGTTCCTACATTTTTGAAAGATCATGATACTTTTCTCTCGGTGGTGGAGTCAGCTTGGATGTCAGTTGATAATGTCAATGCTCTCGTACGTATTAGTCTTCGACTTGGGGCTACGAGAAGGGTGCTGTCTTCCTGGAGTCGGGCTACGTTTGGAGACATCTTTCAAGAAGTGAAGAAGGAAGAAGACACGGTGACTGCGATTGAAGCGAAGTATGAAGCCAACCCTTCTCTTCGTCCTCAATAGTTGCTCGCCCGGGCTCATTTGAAGCAGCGACTTCGTATTGAAGACGCATACTGGAAGCAAAAAGCAAAAGTTAAATGGGATGCGGAAGGTGATCGCAACACGAAGTTCTATCATTCATGCGTTTCCTCCAAACGCAATCGCCTACATATTCATCATATTCTAACTGCTACTGGCTCGACTCTCTCCTCTTTGCAAGACATTCAGCAAGAGGCCAATGATCATTACAGTAAGGTATTTTCATCCCCTCATTTTGTTCTAGAAAATGGATACCTTGATCATATACCTAGCCTTATTTCTAAAGAGGATAATGATTCGTTGATTGCTAAACCATCTATGGAGGAATTATTTGCTACAGTCAAGAGTATGGATCCTAGTAGTTCGTCGGGTCCTGATGGATTCACTGGATCCTTTTTCCTAGCCTGTTGGCCAATTATCTGCAAAGATATACTTGAGGCAGTATGCCTATTCATTGACGGATTCGCTCTACCAAGATCTATCACAAGTACATTTTTGCTTCCTATTCCTAAATCCAAACATCCCAAAGGGCTCAATGACTATCGTCCAATCAGTTTGTGCAATTTTGTCAACAAAATTATATCAAAATTATTGGCACGTAGATTGGTAGATATTCTTCCTCGGATTATATCTCCAGAACAAAGTGGGTTTGTTCGCAGGAGAGAGATTGTTGATAACATCATCATGGCTCAAGAAACGATTGCGATTATTGATCACAAATATTGGGGAGGCAATATGGCAATTAAGCTTGATATGAGCAAGGCTAAGGATCGGGTGAGTTGGGCATTCCTCCTGAAGGTTATGAAGCAGTTTGGATTTTGCAATGAATGGAGGTCCATGATTCTGCATTTGGTAGATAATATATGGTTCTCTACTCTTATAAATGGGAGGTCATCGGGATTTTTTTCATGGCCAATGTGGTATTCGACAAGGGGACCCGATCTCTCCTGCATTGTTTATCATAGCTGCGGAAGCATTGAGTAGGAGTCTTATTAGGCTGAATTCTGCAAATGGCTTTTCGGGTTATTATTCACCGAGAGGTTACCCTCGAGTCTCCCATCTAGCATATGCAGATGATGTGCTCATTTTCTCAGGCACAGACAAACGTTCAGTCCAGCTACTTATGCAAGCTATTAGCAAGTATGAAGCCAACTCGGATCAGCTTGTTAATATTTTGAAATCGGCCATAATTTTATTTGCTAAAATATCACAGGACAAAGCGTTAGAGCTGCATCAGATGACTGGATTTCAACTTCAACAGAGTTCACTGGTATATTTGGGATGTCCTATTATGGTTGGTCGAAGGAATGCTTCGATGTATGATGATTTGATAGGCAAAATCTTGGCAAGGATATCTGGCTGGAATAATAAACTCCTATCATATGGTGGCAGGTTAGTTCTTATCAAGGCTTTGCTTTCCTCTATTCCTATTCATTGTTTATCGGCATGTAATCCCCCTATAGCAGTCCTTAATCGTGTCGAAAGCATGCTTGATAGTTTCTTGTGGGGTTCAAAAGATGGAATGCCTAAGCGGTCATGGCTCCGTTGGGAGCGTATAGCTCGAACAACTGTTGAATGAGGACTTGGTGTTCGTAGACTGGGGGATGTTTTGGATGCCATGACAGTTAAATTATGGTGGAAGCTTAGATCGACAAACTCGTTATGGGCAGGGTTTATGAAGACCAAATATTGTGCTTATTCTCATCCTCAACTGATGGAGATTACTTTGGCAGCTTCGCATTTTTGGAAACGTCTTCTACGCGGTCGGCAGTTAGGAGATGAATTCATTCATGAAGATAATCAAGGTAATGTTGCTTGGCTCCCACACCCAACAAAAAAGTTCTCGATCACTTCAGGTTGGGATCAGATCCGTGTCCATCACCCTCAACAGAATTACTTCAAGAACATTTGGAACAAATGTATGCCTTCTAAGTGGTCTATCTTACTATGGAGAATCCTCTTTAATAAATTGCCAACAGATGACAATGTTCAGAAGCTTGGTTTCTCGTTGGCTTCATCGTGTCACTGCTGTTCTATTCCAAATGGAGAGTCTGTGATCCATATCTTCGGAGAAGGAGATTTAGCTACTGCAGTGTGGAGCTACTTTCAAGTAATGCTTGGCGTCAGGGCTAGCAGGGTGGATATGTTATAGAGATTCCAATGTTGGTGGCGGAAGAGACAGAAGCATGTTAAGCAGGTAGTGGTGGGCGCCATCTGTTGGGTGTTGTGGAAAAACCGTAACAAGTCGCGGTATGAAGCTTACTCCTATTCCTCTGTCCAATTGATTGCTGAAGTTAAACGTCAAGTGAAGAAGACTATGATCCGTTGTTCGCATGCTGAGCTTACTATTTTGTAGACAGTTTCCTTAGCTTTCTTTATTTCCTTGTACTTATTTTGATGATGAAATAAAGATTTGGTTCTTGGTTATATATATATATATATATATATATATATATATATATATATATATTTTATATATATATATATATATATATATATATTTTATATATATATATATATATATACAAAAAAATATATATATATATATATATATATTTTATATATATATATATATATACAAAAAAAAATATAGGGTACATTTCCAGTTACCTGTAAGCCCTTTGTCCTGGCCCCAACCTGAATGGATTTAGAGCTATCTGTCATGATGAGCACACTTCCAGCGCACCGCCGAGTGTTGTACCTTGTATATGCCTATAGGGTACATTTGTCTCCTGGGCGATGCATCCACTGTTCTATGGCTATAAGGTACATTTGTCTCATGGGCGATGTACCCACTATTAGATCTTGGATACATTTGTCTCCTGGACGATGTATCCACCATTACATTCTTTTCCTTTTGGCCTGGATAAGTCGGATAGTCTGCAGGGCAGGTAACTGGATTGGATTTCTTAAAAGTGCATCTTGTTAGTAACTAGGCTTGTTATAACCCTAGTTAGCTAATGTACAAAGCCATACTCATTGCTTGGCCGTGATTATTGTATGGAGTCCAGTCCAGTCTAGTTTTGTCTAGGCAGTATCCGGATTGTTTAATTCAGTACATTATTGTTTATGCTTTACTTTTGTCGATAAATGATTAAAGCCTAAGTTCTGTTCAGGAGAAGGGTTACAACCCCGGTCCTTGTTTGGTTTACGAGTTGTAACTTGAGTTCCGGAATAGTTCCTAAGTCATCTTATTATTGTCATTCTATATAGTTCTCACATGCTCCCATGTCCCAGTTATCTCACATGCTCATATGTACCATTTCTCTTACATGCTGACATGTTCAGTTTATCTCACATGTTCACATGTCCTTTTACCTTATATGTCCACAGTTTACATTATGTCACATATTATTTACCCTATGCTCCCGATTGCTTTGCTTATTGTCTTTTCCATTCTTGAGATGAGTGCATCAGTAGTGTACGAGTCTCGATCAGCATTTACTTATTTCTGTCTCTATCTATTGTCATAATAGTTATTGCTGGTTTTAGTTCATATGTTTGGCTTCCTTTTTGGCACTTGCTATTGGGGGTCTGACCCTACTGGTTTTGTTTGGCCAGATCTGATAGAGGAGCCCAAAGGATCTTCCGTACCGTCTACTCGACGGTGACTACCCGGAGCACCAGAGTACCTTAGTGTATTTCTTATATCATTCTCCCACTAGTTATGTACATTATTCTTTTGTGGCGTTTAGCCTCCGAGCATGTGTTTAGCTCGTGTTTTTGGATCTTGACATGTAGCCTACGGGCCTAAACATGATTTACGTATTCTAGACTATAGCTAGAGCTTATCGTGTATGACTATTACTCTTGCTAGTTCTTACTTTGTTTTACTAGCTTCATGATCATCCATGTATATATATAGTTTGGGACGCTTTACTATTTTATGTCTGATGATCATACTTCTTGCACTTTGTATATTTGCCTGTGATTGAGATACCTAGGATTGTTTGACCTAGGATTGACTGATGGCTTCTAGTAGTAACCCCATGTCTTGACAGCTTATACATTATTTCAGAGTACTGGAGTTTATTACGTAGCTGGCCTGGTCCGTCCCCACTTGCCAGTATTCTGGTTCTGGGGCGTGACAGCCGCTGATGAGCAGGGCGGAGCACAACAGAGGGCTTATCAGGTGGGAAACCAATCCTAACCCCATAGTTTGGACCTCGAAGTCCTTCAAGACGTCGCCCAGGTTCAAACTCCTTATGGTGGACATTCGGGTACTTCTCAAGACCAGTTAGGTGTTCTTCTACAAAGACATCGCCTCTTTGAACGAAGGGATCCACAACCATCAGATGACTTGAGAAAGGCCAATGGTCGTTCAAAGTTAAGTCAGGATCAAGCATAACGTTTGGAGAGGAAGACGATGCTTTAGGAAAACTCCCCTTTATATAGGTAAGTATGGTCCAACTAACATGCCACGTGGCCGTCGGTCAAAGATGCCAAGATTAATGGGATGAACCTAGAACTCAGCACAACGAACCTTATTTAATAGGTTCATTCTGCTGAGTCCTTGGCCACTAACTTCTCAAATTCCCCCAAGTAACAGCGGCAATTAAAGAGAAGGTCGACTGACTCAGCCATCAAGGAGAACAACATTAAATGATCTTAAAAAAAGACTTCGACAGAAACTAGCTCCTTCGACTCAGAAGCACAGCCAGGTACCTGTGCCCCCTCTTCGACTCGGAAGCACAGATAGCCGATTTCCCCACACGACGCCCTCGCCTCAAAAGTACAAAGGCTCCAAAATACAGCCTGTTCGTCGCCCAAAAGCACAGAGGCTTTGTTGTCTTTGAAACACAACCTACTTGTCGCCCAAAAGCACAGAGGCTCCATTGTCTTCGAAATACAGTCTACTCGTCGTCCAAAAGCACAGAGGCTCCATTGTCTTTGAAACACAGCTTACTCGTCGCCCAAAAGAACAGAGGCTCCGTCGTCTTTAGAAGAACTGTCTACTCGTCGCCTAGGAGTGCAGCAGCACTGAAGCTGTGCCAGAAGCGCAGACAGCACGGTCCCACCCATTCGGTTAAACCACCCCTCTTAAAGATAAGACAGAGGTTGGTTCTGTTGATAAGAGCAATATCTTATCAGTTGTTTTAAAATTACGAATAAAGGCAAAGTTTGTTCTTATGGACGAAGGCCATATCCAATCTTTTTTTTTGAACCAATGGCCTATAAGATAAGACAAAATCCAACTCTGTAATAGAATCCAAGATCTACTCAACTTCATCTGAATAGAAGACTTCGAGCAATAGGCATGCGCCACGTGTCTTTTTCTTTGGTTATGTTGAGAACCACCCGAGATCTCGATAGAGGGGAATCTCAACATCTGCCATGTGTCAGCTCAGCAGTAGCCCTCACTATGCAATGACATCAAATTCTTTCACATCTCAAATCCTAATGCATATCACATATGTGCCCCCTCCCCTATAAGTAGAAGGAGTTTTTACTTTGATAAAGAGGTTTCGAAATCTTCAATTTCGGCATCCTCTTGATTGGTAATCCTAGAGTTTCAATCACCAGTACCAGAAAGCCAAAACAAGTTCAACTCATCGTCAGATCGTCAACGGAGTAAATGAGTGGCTGTAGTGCTCGATCTCCACCGTCGTACTTTTCTAAAAATTTTGTATTTAGATCTACTGTTTAGGAATCGATTGTACACTTTTACGTTTAAAATACAAAAAGTTTGTATAACCTTTGTCATGGCAAACAAGATGGCGACTCTGCTGGGGACTTCCTTCTCCTCCAACGAGAAGGTATTGGCGCAATCTAATGACAACTTGCTAGGATCATACCAGAAGATGTTGGTCGTACGTTTCGACCAACAACCTTTTGAGGATCTCCTTTTTGAGGAGAAGTCGTGTCCTTCGAAGTGGTTCGTAAAACCGAAGAAGACTCGACGCACCTGGGTGCCAAAAGCGGCTGCGACGAGCAGCACGACGGAGGAGACTGTGCTCCAGAACCCCCTGACCGACGAAGCTCCAAAGAAGATTTTTGCTACTACTGTCACGCGACTGCCTCGCTCGATTCCCACTCCGGAAAAGCACAACGAAGAGTGCGGCTCTCCTGTGGCGGGCCTAACAAAGGCATAACGCCGAAAGAAGCGCATAGTAGCTCAACCGCTTACAGAGGGAGCGATGTTGATGAGAAGATCCATCTTTGACAGAATTGCCTATCAATCGGGTAAAGCCACATTGGACTCTGAAAGTTACGCGCCTCCTGGAGGTAACTTAAAGTGATCCAAGGCAGCACGTGTCCTACACGGCCAAAGTGCTATGCCAACCACTATACTGGATTCTGAATAGTACACACTCTCTGGGGGTAGTAGAAAAAAATCCAAGGCAGCACATGCCTTGTGCAACCAACATACTATACCAATAGTCGACCAAAGGCCCAAATTAACAGTCATGCGCGCAGCAAATTAAAAGATATACAAAACTGGTCTGAGTGCCTCAACGTCTCGACCGGTAGAACCCCGCTGTCGCTTGAGCACTCATGTGCACAACTCGAACCAGAGGGTACACTCTACTGAGAAAGACTCACACGAACAGTGTTCCTATAAGCATGGAAGAAGTCTACCTCATCAGCAACTTTTTGATCAGGACCTAAGCGTACTTCACGCGCAGGAACTCAGAGGAGGGAAGCTATCTCCGTATCCTCACTCCTGTATGCAGCTTCCCTGCACATGCAATGGGAGTATAGGAATAAGGAACCGAACGCTTTCCTACAAGCGTAAAGCAGAAAAGGAGCCTACGGCACAAGGAATGCCTAAACTAAGGTATACTTGTACCTAGATCACCATCAACTGTTGATGTCACTCGGCAGCCACATCGCCACCGAGGAGATAGTCTGTCTTCCAAAGACTGACGACAAATTGCAGCTGTACATCAGGGACGCGACCAGGGGTCGACGAGCGAGGACGAAGTGGAACTCTATGTTGCTCCATACAACGCGACATGGGGTTCTCCATCTCTCAAGCAGCTATCAAAAATCCTTCCACCTCGGCCAATAAGCCCAAGAGGCAGCCTGGGAGTAGCAAGACGAAAGTTCCTAGAACATGTGTGTTCCAACACATGCACGCCAAGTCTGGTTCCTTGCGGCAAGATGTTGCCACGTTAGATGCTGGAGATGGCCAGTCCTCCTCCATCCATAACAATCCCGCATTCCAATCCAACGAAGATTGTATGACATAGATGCCTCCGCGGGCACAGCTAGCTAACAAATTAGGGGTAGCAACTACAATAAGTCTAAGGATGATTGCAACCTTCCATTCTATGACAGGACTCAGGCGTCCAAGCCAGAGAGCGAGAGATACAATGTCCCTTCAACTCATCCACATATGATGTCCGTGCTTATGGCCGACGGCGACAACGCGGAAAGCAGCGAAGGCTCTAGTCAGCTAAAATGTATAGCAAGCTCTTCATACGAGCCTAAATACGATTAACTACTACTACTCCTGGAGATCAAGAAGAGGTTGACTCCTGCTGCCTATACTCCTACTCCTGACCCAGCAGCTAACTGTGGATCCAATGATCTTTCTCCTCATGAACCAAGCAGTACCGTCGTCGTCTACTCCGTCGACAACAGGACTTGCGATGTCAACTTAGATGCAGCAGGCCCTAAGGAGTTATACGCTCGCCATGATGCCAAAAAAAATGAGCAGCACTCCAAATGTCAAATGGGATAATGTGGTCTATCCTTCCAAATACAATCTGTAGACGCTCACGCCCTTCGATAAAAAGGAGTCTCCCCAACGATACTTAAGGTACTTCGCCTCAGTAACAGGGCATCTACCGAAGGACTGACGCTCTCCTCACCAACCTATTCATAAGGGGACCTGCAGGGGGTGGCCTACGAATGGTTCTGCTGTCTTTCGGACAATTGTATTCCATCGTTCAAAGACTTAAAGAATCTATTCCTCAATCGATTCTACGAAGGAGGAATGGACATGACGATGTCGACTCTCATGGACATCGTCCAAAAGGAGAAATATTTTATACGTATATACATTGAGTACTTTCACCAGATAGCTTTGAGGTTACCTCCTGGTATACCCGAGCCTATGCTCATGGACTCGTGCCATTAGAACATGCTTCCTACAATCAAGTTTTGGCACGGTGCTCCTTGCACAGAATGGATGCCTTTTATTACAGAGGCGGATATGGCACAAAGAAAGGCCCAAGACGTGCAGCTCCTGGGACTAAACTTTTTTTTTCTCTCGAAGACAAAGGGAGGCGCTTATCCAGCAGCAACCCCAAAGACGAAAAAGGGAAGCAAACCATGACCGTCAACATTTTCAAAGGTTCGGCATCAGCGAACCCGAACCTACGGAAGCGCAGAGGCTGAAGGAGACCTACTCCTTCAACGATGAAGATACGCTAGAACTTTTCGATATGTTAATGAAGAGCGGTAGGCTTTCACTCCCACCGCCAAGGCGCCCCGATAAAATAGAAAAAGTGGACAACCCAAGGTACTGCCACTATCGTCAGTCCGTCCACCATTCGACACGTGATTGCTACGTATTGAAAAGATAGATCCAGCATCTCATCGATGCCAAAGTTATCTCGCTTGACTATGAGGAGAAGACTGTTACTGCCAACATGGTTACTCTCCAATTCGGAAGTTTTCCAACCATGGAGGCGTAAGACAGCATAGTCCCCATTCCAAGGGCGACAATAGAAGTAGTCAATCTTCCACCAGCTCGTGACAATGCGTAGGGGCTCATCCTATTTACAACTCCGTGAGGCAAAGTTATGTAGATCCATCCTGATCTTGCTCCAGACATGATGATGCCTGCAGTACGCTCTGTCAAGAGAAAGAAGGTCAGGTTATGTCGTACGATCTCTACGACAACTGATGACATCCTAGGTTACCACTCGCTCAGCTCACCAACGAGAAGAGAACCAAGCTCCGGAGGAAGAGATACCTCCGCCCTTTACGGCCAACAACCCAGATACATCGGAAGCAGGCCCATCTCAAGTGCCTGCTATAGATAAACAGAAACAGAAGGAGGTTCATTTTGACAAGCCTCTGAAAATTGACTCGGCAGTAGGGCCAATCAAGCCCTACAATTTTGACATATTAGCACAGCTGGCCAACACTCCGGCTTGACTATCACTCTTCGAGCTTCTCTGTCTCTCCAAAGAGACTCGAGACTCCCTCAGCGAAGCTTTATAGAATGCTGACTCCTTCCTCACTCAGGTACAACCACCCAAGGAGAACTCTGCTGAATGTCCATATTGTTATAGTATGGTTGAGGTGATCCCTAACATCATCTTCACTTAGCAGGACATGCTACTGAAGAACAATCGGCACAACCGACCCCTGTACTATACGTGGTACATTGGTGCCATTAAGGTCAATCGCATCCACATTGACCATAGCTTTTCATTCAGCATCATCCTTCGGAGTTTACTCTAAGCTTTGGGGATCCTGATGCATCGGCTAACTGCATCGAACACTATAATCAGCAGTTTCAACGCTAGAAAAAGTAAACCCCTGGACAAGATCCGTCTAAAATGCGAAATAGGCGATCTCCAGACAAACGTTACTTGCTACGTCATTGTCGCCGATATAAACTACAACATGCTATTGGGATGACCATATATTCATGAATACATGATCGTGCCCTCCACTCTCCATCGGTGCACTCAAGACCGAGTTCGATGACATCGATCCCTTTCGAGGACTTGAAGCATACTGTACAGATACTGATCTGAACAAATCAGTCCCATGGGACAACAACGCCAATGATGCCGACGACGAGGCAGAAAGCGTAGCTATTGCTGAAGAACCATTGAGGGCTCGATTGAGGGATAAATCTCCCCAGACATCAGCCCCTCTCATCATCAAGCTTCAAGGCAAAGCTCCGGCTAGATCATCCTCGAGCATGTCAGAGGATAGCCAGGAGCCTATGCAAATAAGGCTTCCCCGGAAGGCTCAAAGCTAACTCAGAGGTCACACGAACTTCCGAATACAGCCCCTTGGTAGTCAAGCTGAAAGGAAAACATCCTCCACCTTCTTCCGCAATAGCCCTGGTGCTCACGGATAAGAGTTGGAAGACTACATATGTGCCAATACCAAAGCGCATTCTTAGATGATGTAATCCTTCGAGATAAAATTTCGTATTTCATTAATAGAAAGTTGTCTTGGAATTACTCTTGTGCGCATTAGAACACTAGGTATTTCTTAGACAACGTACTATATATGCTGCAAACACAAGTGACAACCGCCAGCCTTGCAAGTCGAGTTGTCCCTTCTCAAAATGCCTACTTCGTAGTTCTAGCAAGAAAGAAGGAGGAGAAATCCATCATCTTTGACCGATTGGAGTATCCTCAATGACTGGCACCAGGTAGAACCAAAACCCGATAACGGTAAGATACAATTCTACCGTTACACAATTCAAGCCAAAAATCTCATCCAGAAAACGGGTTACGACCTGAACAGTGACAGAGGACTGAACTATGGCAAAGGACGACACCTTTCCTTGCGACTTTGTGCTCTATAGGAAAAGTCCTAAAACTATTATCAGTGCACTCGTCGGTGGTTGGGTTATGTTACACCCACATCAACTTTGGAGAGCTCGGAGCCGGAGGCCATGATGCATTCACACTCCTCCGATTCATCAACCTGGACTTTGATACCAGTAATGGCCATGCCTTCAAGAAGATATTGTCCGTTAATATGGTCTCTACAGATCCCCTAGCCGAGGATGAAGACCAAATACTCAAAAACTTCGAGGATGAACCTTGGTCTCAACGCCTGGGATCCCAAGGGGAATGGCGCTTCGAACAACGCAAACCTCCCACTGAAGACGATGTCATCCAAGTCGAGCTAGGCGATGAGGCTTCCCCTAAACCCAACTTCATTAGCAAAAGCTTGACAGAGGAAGACAAAGAATCTCTGATACAGCTTATCTGAGAATACATCGATGTCTTTGCATATAGCTACGAAGATATGCCAAGTTTAGACCCACAAGTCATCCTGTACCGTCCCAACATCCTACCCAATGCTAAGCCTGTCAAACAATAACAACGACATTTTTGCTCCAATATTATGGATGTTATCGAGGAAAAAGTTGATAAACTCTTAGAGATTGGCTTCATCCGTAAAGAACAACACCCAGATTGGGTGGCCAACATTGTTCCAGTCACTAAGAATAACGAAAAAATTGGGTCTGCATAGACTTCAGGAATCTCAACTCGGCCGACCCAAAAGATGAGTTTCCTCTTCCGATCACCGACATGATGATTGACAACACTTGTGGCTTCGAGCAAATTATCACGACCCGCACCCGCTTTTCGGACGCGAGCTCGTGAGTAAGCCAGCTACGTATCTAGCAAACTCCAGCCCGACTCGAATACGTTAACGCTGTCAAGAGCATAGTAAACTACCAAATCATGGAAAAACAAATATATATCTCAAATCCAGAATAAGTGTACGAAACATGAATGAACACGACGGGTCGTGGTCTGCAGCCTACTAGCATATATGTCCGATAAGACTCCAAAGAATATAACAAGAGTCTCTAAACTGAATCAATAAGCAGGATATCTCATGATAAGGAATGAAAAGCATGAAAGGATAACAATGTAATATCACTAATAAATACCTGAATCATGTATCACAATCTTTTACCATCCGGTTCTGCTAACTAACTCCATATAATTGCTAAACCTGAAGAGATCATCAGATCCTCAGGGGACATAGCAAGATACATAAAAACATACCTATCTAGCAGTTTACTCATGCATAAACTATAAACAGGATATAAGCAAGGAATGAGACATACACATGGCAAGAGGCGACGACCAAAACTGCTAACAAGTGACTATCGACAAGTGGCTACTGACAGGTGACTATGAACTGGAATACGAGAACAACTACACGTAACTGAACTGTTGGATGAACAAGTGAACACGAGATCAATAGAATACCAAACCCTCACCCCGAGTGGACTCGCTGGTTTGAACTAATCACTAACCCTCGTCCCGAGTGTGGAGTCTCTGGTTAGTTCACGGCAAGACACCCTCGTCCCGAATGTGGACTCTCTGGTGCAAATAAATAAGTCAACATCCTCGTCCCGAGTGTGGACTCACGGATGTAAACAGATCAAGATAATCACCCTCATCCCGAGTGTGGACTTTCTAGTGCAAATGGTCAACCCTCGTCCCGAGTGTTACTTTCTGGTTGAGGAAACGATAATAAGGATTTAGCAGTTCAACTACACGTATTCGTTCCAAGACACGACTCAGTCGAGGCACATATGAGACTAGGTACAACTCATGTCAAGACACGGGTAAGGACAACTCTAGCATGAACTATAAAGTGAACAAGCCTGGTGTAACTACACTATCTAATCATGAAACTGATATACAAGTAAGACGATAATCTAGTAAAACATGGAACGCAGGAAACATATAGATAAACTCACATCAACTAGAGAATAAGATGATAACATATAAAAATAGAAAAACTATAAGCATGAAAATAAACTGTAGAGGGAGGCAAGGTATCTTGCCTGGCGGTAGCACGAAGAACCAATAATATACCATCAACTGGTAAGCCATAAAGTCAAAATCTCATAACTGTCTTCGAAAGCTGAAACAGACATTGGCAACATTCTCAGAATAGTCAATTAGCAAGGATTGCCTGTCCTTAAGTCCAATTATGGACACAGGAGAAAAACGGTAATTTTGGGTCAAAACAGTGTCTACCGTTGGACCCGCTTTGCACCGAAAAACGTACCTAAGTTAATGGCCTCTAAAGTCATCAAACTACATGTCTACGAATTTGTTTTGATGATACGAACCCAACGGTATGTCCATTTATGGATTCTGGTGGGCCGTGCACAAAATCGTCCGTTGAATCGGATCATGGGACCCGTAAAACGGCGATCCGATCAACTGTCTCAGAATCGGACCAAACTTGGCATGCAGGACCAAAAAAATGATACGGTCCTGTTGGCACAAGTTTCGTCTTGATCTGACGAATGTGCACAAAGTAATTAGGAAATTTGAAAATAGGCCGATATGGGCATTTTCGACGGATATGCATCAAATTCGTCGCGCAGACACGACCAATTTGAGTTCCGTCAAAGCCCACACGTCCACGAAGTTGATAGGCACCTTTCGATGCTTTATGTTCGCGATCACGTCACCCGGATTTGCGGGACGCACATCGAATCGAAGGTTTTCTTAAGGTTTCTACTGTTTTGAAAATGGGTTTTTTGCCAACTTGGGAAACCGATTTCTCGGCACCCAGTCAATCAAATCGACTTCTGTAAAGTGCATTGCAGACCCCTATATATTGTATTTAATGTTGCTTAATTAGATTTTTAAGACTGTTAAAGAATCGATAAGAATTTGCTTTCTTAAACTAAGGGTCGAACATAAATCGTTCTGTTCTTTGGACTGTCTATACATCAATTTTGTATCAATTTTTGACTCGATCCTAGTTCAATTCAGTTCTAACCTAGTACACGAATGTGAAGAGGTATGTGTTGACAATGTGTACAAAGAAATGGATCAAGAATTGGTTGGACGATGCGGAAGAAACTCACCTCGAAAAATACCCAGTTGCTGTCATTGCTGCTGCTGTCGTTATTGTTGTTTCTGTTGCTGCCGTCGCATGTGCGCTGTCCGCGGCGTACCTAGCCGGCCGGCGAAGGCTTGTGGCGGCCAAGGGGGGTCTTCCAGCCTCGAGCGTACCTCTAGGGTATTGTGGCGCTCGCTTAGGGTTAGGGTTTGCTGCACTCTCTCTCCCTCTATATCGTTTGTACATATATATATATGTATATGTAATCGGTTTAGGGGGTCGGGTGTGGGGGTTTCCTGTGCCGACTTAGCTGCTGGCTGGCTTAGTTGGGCTGGGATTTCCTTATTTCATTTTCTATTTATATATATAACTATTCCTTATATAATCCTATATATGTATTAGTACATATCCTTATATATTTCTATATATACATATCTAGAATGATATTCATACATATGCACAAATAATAAATATATACATATATATAACCAAATAGTTGCAACCAAATACCTTTTATAAATGATATCCTATTTATGTGTATATATATATATATATATATATATATATAATATATATATATATATATATAATTTATTTTATGTGTGTATATATATATATATATATATATATATATATATATATATATATATATATATATATATATATATATATATATATATATATATGGTTAGACTGCTCTCATCTCCTTGGAGAGGAGCGCCGTGCCAAGAACCCTAATCCCCACCGGCTCCGGCTTGGCCTCTGGCCGGGCCGGTGTCTCTCACCCACGCGGTTGGATCACTTGACCATCGCGTTTTTCTGTCTTGATGGTTCATGGCGTCGAGGACGTTTGCGGAAGTGGTTGGGGTTGTCTCGGAGCCCCAATCGATCTCTATTCGTCCTCCTTCGTTCTCGAAAGGGATCCCTATTGTTTCCTTCTCGGAGGATGATGAACAGATCTTGGTTCAACTATTCAAGTTTGCTCTGATCGGGAAATTTTCCCATGCTCGGCCATCGATAGATGTGATTCGGAAAGCTTTCATGGGCTTCCAGTTTGCTGGAGAGGTAAAGGTTGGGGTCATTGACCCGAAGCATTTTATTATCCGGCCTTCCCTTGAGGTGGACTTCCTCCGCCTTAGGGCTCGGGAGACGTGGAATATATCACGAGCTCCTATGCGTGTGTTTCGGTGGTCGAAGGATTTTTGCGCCTCTAAGGAGTCGCTATTGGCCCCTACGTGGGTCTCTTTGCCTGGTCTCCCTTATCAGCTTTTTGCCAAAAATGTACTATTTTCCATTGTTCTTGGGATTGGAACCCCTCTCAAACTTGATCGGGCCACTGAAGAATTTGCCAGACCCAACACAGCTCGCGTCTTCGTTGAGGTTGACACAAGTAAGCCCCTCCCCCCTATGGTTCGCATCAACTTGCCTAATGGCAGGACCATCTCTCAGAAAATTGAGTATAAAAACATCCCAAAGTACTGCTCCATCTGCAAACACCATGGCCACATGCAGGACTCATGCAAAACACATGTCCCAACTAAAGCAAATCCTCCTCAACTCAAGAACAAAGAACTTTTGGTTGCTGACATCAATGAGTCCCCTATTGGTAATGAACAGGGAGAGACATCTAATCCAGTCATTAATACGGGTGACATTAATTACCAACCGCCAAGGGATGAGCGGTTGGCCACCTCAGCTGATGGGAAACCTATCTCTGATGACCCGCCTCCCGATCAAGAAATTATTCCCTCCGCAGCCATTACTCCCCGTGTCACTTTCCACGTCAACTCCCCTCATTAATCACCGTCACCAACTCTCAGCCCAGCTCCACACACTTCTGCAAACCCGTCTACCTCCGAACAAGAACAACCTCTAGAGGACGGCAAACTCCATTCGTGGGCGGACGAAGTAGAAGCTGAGGAACGGCAAGCGGTCGTTGAAGTTCATCCTCCTGCAGATCCTCCGACCGCTCTAGTTGGAGAGACGACGACGGCGGTTACGGATGACCCAACTACGACGATCCCCACGCAAGAGACACTCCCTCCTCATCCCCCAGCTCCCCAAGGTGGTCAAAAGAAGAAGAAGATCGTACCACCCCCAGTACCTCGCCTTCTCCGATCCTCAACTAAGGTTACTAGCACTCAACCCTCATCCTCCTCTCATGATTAAAATCCTTAGCTGTAATATTCGGGGAATTGCTAATGCCATGGCATTTAAGAGACTTAAATCTCTATGTCGAACTAATAAAGTTCCTATAGTTATTATCATTGAACCTAAAGTTCAGTCGGATAAGCTTCATTCTTATCAACTCAAGTTAGGATTTCAAACTTTTGTTAGCAATAGTAAAGGCAATATATGGATTATGGCTCGACAGTCATCAGATATCACTGTTGTTGATTTTTCTGATCAATGTCTTACGGTCACTGTCTCATCCCCGCTATTGTCGGAGCCGTCTTTATTATCGGCTATGCATAGGAGTGACACTACAGAGGGTTGAAGACTCTTATGGCATCAACTATTATTGGTTCGACAGTGATGGAATTATCCTTGGCTGGTTAGTGGCGACTTTAATGCCATTACTAGTATGGAGGAGAAATTTGGAGTCCTACCACCATGCTCTGTGTCATGGATTTTTAGGAGTTTCAATCTGCTGCTGGCTTACATGAAGTTCTGTACACTGGTAATTGTTACACTTGGGTTGACAGGCAATGTGGGTCACCTAAGATGGGGTCTCGGCTTGACAGAGTATTACTTGACTCGAAATGGTTGGCTTGGGCCCCTCTCTCAATGTCCATGCATTTAAATAGATCGGAATCGGATCATGCTCCTATATTATTATCTCTTGAAAGTGAGAAGCCTTCGTCGCCTCGGCCATTTCGGTTCCTACATTTTTGGAAAGATCATGATACTTTTCTCTCGGTGGTGGAGTCAGCTTGGATGTCAGTTGATAATGTCAATGCTCTCGTACGTATTGGTCTTCGACTTGGGGCTACGAGAAGGGTACTGTCTTTCTGGAGTCGGGCTACGTTTGGAGACATCTTTCAAGTGAAGAAGGAAGAAGACACGGTGACTACGATTGAAGCAAAGTATGAAGCCAACCCTTCTCTTCGTCCTCAATAGTTGCTCGCCCGGGCTCATTTGAAGCAGCGACTTCGTATTGAAGACGCATACTGGAAGCAAAAAGCAAAAGTTAAATGGGATGAGGAAGGTGATCGCAACACGAAGTTCTATCATTCATGCGTTTCCTCCAAACGCAATCGCCTACATATTCATCATATTCTAACTGCTACTGGCTCGACTCTCTCCTCTTTGTAAGACATTCAGCAAGAGGCCAATGATCATTACAGTAAGGTATTTTCATCCCCTCATTTTGTTCTAGAAGATGGATACCTTGATCATATACCTAGCCTTATTTCTAAAGAGGATAATGATTCGTTGATTGCTAAACCTTCTATGGAGGAATTATTTGCTACAGTCAAGAGTATGGATCCTAGTAGTTCGTCGGGTCCTGATGGATTCACTGGATCCTTTTTCCTAGCCTATTGGCCAATTATCTGCAAAGATATACTTGAGGCAGTATGCCTATTCATTGACGGATTCGCTCTACCAAGATCTATCACAAGTACATTTTTGCTTCCTATTCCTAAATCCAAACATCCCAAAGGGCTCAATGACTATCGTCCAATCAGTTTGTGCAATTTTGTCAACAAAATTATATCAAAATTATTGGCACGTAGATTGGTAGATATTCTTCCTCGGATTATATCTCCGGAACAAAGTGGGTTTGTTCGCAGGAGAGAGATTGTTGATAACATCATCATGGCTCAAGAAACGATTGTGGTTATTGATCACAAATATTGGGGAGGCAATATGGCAATTAAGCTTGATATGAGCAAGGCTTATGATCGGGTGAGTTGGGCATTCCTCCTGAAGGTTATGAAGCAGTTTGGATTTTGCATTGAATGGAGGTCCATGATTCTGCATTTGGTAGATAATATATGGTTCTCTACTCTTATAAATGGGAGGTCATCGGGATTTTTTCATGGCCAATGTGGTATTCGACAAGGGGACCCGATCTCTCCTACATTGTTTATCATAGCTGCGGAAGCATTGAGTAGGAGTCTTATTAGGCTGAATTCTGCAAATGGCTTTTCGGGTTATTATTCACCGAGAGGTTACCCTCGAGTCTCCCATCTAGCATATGCAGATGATGTGCTTATTTTCTCAGGCACAGACAAACGTTCAGTCCAGCTACTTATGCAAGCTATTAGCAAGTATGAAGCCAACTCGGGTCAGCTTGTTAATATTTCAAAATCGGCCATAATTTTATTTGCTAAAATATCACAGGACAAAGCGTTAGAGCTGCATCAGATGACTGGATTTCAACTTCAACAGAGTTCACTGGTATATTTGGGATGTCCTATTATGGTTGGTCAAAGGAATGCTTCGATGTATGATGATTTGATAGGCAAAATCTAGGCAAGGATATCTGGCTGGAATAATAAACTCCTATCATATGGTGGCAGGTTAGTTCTTATCAAGGCTTTGCTTTCCTCTATTCCTGTTCATTGTTTATCGGCATGTAATCCCCCTATAGCAGTCCTTAATCGTGTCGAAAGCATGCTTGATAGTTTCTTGTGGGGTTCAAAAGATGGAATGCCTAAGCGGTCATGGCTCCGTTGGGAGCGTATAGCTCGAACAACTGTTGAAGGAGGACTTGGTGTTCGTAGACTGGGGGATGTTTTGGATGCCATGACAGTTAAATTATGGTGGAAGCTTAGATCGACAAACTCGTTATGGGCAGGGTTTATGAAGACCAAATATTGTGCTTATTCTCATCCTCAACTGATGGAGATTACTTCGGCAGCTTCGCATTTTTGGAAACGTCTTCTACGCGGTCGGCAGTTAGGAGATGAATTCATTCATGAAGATGATCAAGGTAATGTTGCTTGGCTCCCACACCCAACAAGAAAGTTCTCGATCACTTCAGGTTGGGATCAGATCCGTGTCCATCACCCTCAACAGAATTACTTCAAGAACATTTGGAACAAATGTATGCCTTCTAAGTGGTCTATCTTACTATGGAGAATCCTCTTCAATAAATTGCCAACAGATGACAATGTTCAGAAGCTTGGTTTCTCGTTGGCTTCATCGTGTCACTGCTGTTCTATTCCAAATAGAGAGTCTGTGATCCATATCTTCGGAGAAGGAGATTTAGCTACTGTAGTGTGGAGCTACTTTCAAGTAATGCTTGGCGTCAGGGCTAGCAGGGTGGATATGTTACAGAGATTCCAATATTGGTGGCGGAAGAGACAGAAGCATGTTAAGCAGGTAGTGGTGGGCGCCATCTGTTGGGTGTTGTAGAAAAACCGTAACAAGTCGCGGTATGAAGCTTACTCCTATTCCTCTGTCCAATTGATTGCTGAAGTTAAACGTCAAGTGAAGAAGACTATGATCCGTTGTTCGCATGCTGAGCTTACTATTTTGTAGACAGTTTCCTTAGCTTTCTTTATTTCCTTGTACTTATTTTGATGATGAAATAAAGATTTGGTTCTTGGTTATATATATTTATATATATATATATATATTTTTATATATATATATATATATATATATATATATATATATATATATATATATATATATATATATATATTATATATATATATACAAAAATATATATATATATATATACAACCTAATGTATTTATAATGCATTTCTATGCACAAGTATTTCTGGCCTATTATCCCAGAAAAACTACAAATATTTAGCAAGTTATCATATTTCCAAAAATAGAAAATATCTCATGAATATCAATAAATTGATATTATATATATAACAATTAGTTAGAAAAATATTTATTGACCAATTAAATTAAGGTACGAAGTATACACTCAAAATAAATATCAATATGGACGTCTTTGGTCACACTACATCACTACATGGGATTGTGCTTGGTTTGGGTCCAGTCCGAACCAGTTTTGTACAATCGGGTCTTCCAAAAGTCAATAATTTAATTAATAAATAATTAAATTATCTATAGGGGTTAAGTCGCAACTTGGCATGATTTTCCCAGTTGGGACACATTTATGGCTTATCCTTTCCTGGCATGGGTAATACACTAGTCAAGGCACGCCACTGCACTATCTGTGCCACAATTTCTAGTCACCTTGTACTCCAATCCCTAACTATGACTAAAGTCATCTACCATAATAATTAACTATTTATAACAATCTAAAAATCACCATTTAAATCAAATAAATAATAAAAAATATTTCAAAAATTTTCGGGAAGAGGAGTTACACACATGTCCTTTATGGATGGTTTCTCAGGCAACAACCAAATCAAGATATTTTCTGAAGACGAGAAGCATACTTCATTTCGGACTCCTAAAGGGATATACTGTTATACAGTTATGTCCTTAGGGTTGAAGAATGTGGGAGCAACATACCAGCGGGCAATGAGCACCATATTCCGCAAGCACCTCTGAACGACGGTAGAATGTTACGTTGATGACATTGCAGTCAACAGCAAAAAGAAATCCAATCACTTGGACGACTTGAGGACAGTGTTCGACTTAATGTGAGCACATCAACTGAAGATGAACCCAACCAAGTCATTTCTGGGAGTTTCTAATGACAAATTCTTGGGCTTTATCTTCACAGCCAAGGGTATTCATATTGACCCTGAGAAGACCAAGGCGATCTTGGACATGGCTCCTCCTAAGAACCTCCATGAGCTTCGAGGCGTGCAAGGGCGCTTAGCATATATCAGAAGATTTATAGCAAATCTCTCTGGTAGATGTCAACCTTTTACCAAACTGATAAAGAAAGGGATTTCTTTCGTCTGGACAGAAGAATGCCAACGTACATTCGACGACAACAAACAGTACCTCACTAGTCCTCCAGTACTAGGAGCACCAGTCATGGGGAGACCCTTCATGCTATACGTTCGTGCTATGGACCATTCTCTCGGTGCTTTGCTAGCCCAGAAGAGCAATGAAGGCCACAAACATGTAATCTACTACCTTAGCAGGACTATGATAAGGGCCGAGCATCGATATAATCCTATCGATAAGGAGTGTTGTGCCCTGCACTTCGCCATCCAGAAGATGTGTCATTATATGGCCGGACAGACGATCTACGTCATCTCCCGAGTCAACCCCCTCCGGGTCCTCATGACCAAGCCAAGGGCCTTAAACTCACGGCTAGCCACATGGGCGATAATTTTGACTCCATATGACATGGTGTTCGTCCCACAAATGGTAGTCAAAGGCCAAGCATTGGCCGACTTCTTAGCAGTGCACCCTGTGCTAGAGACATCAAAGATCTATGACGACATCCCTGATGAAGTTCTAGAGTCCAATGCCATCTCAGATAACTCGGTTTGGCTCATGTTCTTTGACGGTGCTTCAAGAATAGGGCCCAAAGGCGAGATCATCGCAGGGGTCTGAGTGGTCCTCATCACTCCTGACGGCTTGGTAATCAATCGGACATATTCTCTCATGGAGTCATACACCAATAACGTCGCCGAGTATAACGCTCTCATCATCGGACTCCACCTTACAAAACAGATGGGGGTTGACTGCATCGATGCTTATAGCGACTTAAAATTGATTATCAACCAGGTTTAGGAACAATACGAAGTCCGGCATGAAGATCTGGTTCCATACCACCAAGCGGCAATCACTATCATCTTTACCTTCACAATGTTCTTTATAGAATATGTACCTCGATTGCAGAACTTGGAGGCCGATGCACTAGCTGGCCTCGTCGCTTCTCTGGCAGCTCCTATGGGAACCTAATATACCATCACGGTAACAGGACAGGAGCTGGTTTGCCCGAAGAACAATCTACATATGTGTCTGAGTTATTCAGTATAAATAGACACTAGTATGGACATTCAGGATTGGCGATTTTTATTCATAGACTATGCAGTCTACGGGATCCTACCCAACGACCCGAAGGAAGCTACTTATGTCAAGAGACACTTTTTCTATGATTCTTCTATGATACATCTACCAAGATATTGTATCATCGTTCATACGACGGGCTTCTCCTGTAATATTTATCCAAGATAGAAGCACAAGAAGCACTCAAAAAGACACATGATGGCACCTGCGGATCCTATCATGTAGTGCCCCATCCCGCTCTGTCAATCAGAGGAATCGAAACGTCGACGGCATTCGGCCTTAGCCTTGCAACGACTGCTTGAAGACTCGCTCGGTCGAGGCGACTCCCCGCTCAGGTGGGGTAGCTTCGGTGAACTTGCCTCATCATAGCCTTCACATAATAAATCACATATTTTCAACTTGCACAAGATAGGCTTGATAATAAAAAAGACGCACCCACAAAGCTAAGGGAATAATCCCGACTGGTCGGAATGTGTTAGAACATGGAAAACGGTCCCACGGTCTGCTTAGAAGTCTGCCCAGCGTGCTTTTAACATGAAACTTGATCCTTCGTCCCGTGGCCTGGGAGAAGGAAGTTGGCCTATGTTGCTAAGTTGCCACAACGCTCGAATTAGCCTAAGTCATAGGCGTCACCCGCGTGAATGCTTAAAGCATGCACGGTCCCGTCGTCCAAGGCTTGGCATAGCATTTGCATGTCCCGTGGTTTAAGTCATGTTGCACGGCTTGTGGCTTAAGTCTAGGAACCCAAAGAACTTGTTTGTTCAAGTCGAACGCGTGCACGACAAGTTCTCTCGATGCAAAGCTTGGCGTAGACTTTGTTCGTCAAGTCGTTGACCGAATAAGTTAGAAAAGAGTTGTGCTGTGCTATCGAAGTCAATAGCAAACAATGTCCCCTGTTTTCTGCGGTTGCCAAGTCACATAGTCCCATGAGAATAAGGCTCATTATATAAAGTATGTGACTTGAGCGATAGCATCGCCTAGAGAATAAGGTCTGTCTAAGGCACGAGCTACGTTGAGTTTAGTAAAAAGTATACCACGGACAAAGAAAGTCCACGCGACTGGTTGTCGTCGAGATCGGTCCACTACTTGCGAGTCTCGATAAGTCTCGATAAGGAAGCTTACGAGATCGGTCCCGCTACTTGGGTGTCTCGATAAGTCTCGTTCACGAGATCGGTCCCACTACTTGGAAGTCTCGATAAGTCTCGTTCACGAGATCGATCCCGCTACTTGGAAGTCTCGATAAGTCTCGATAAGGAAGTTCATGAGATCGGTCCCGCTACTTGGAAGTCTCGATAAGGAATCACGCGAGATTGGTCCCGCAACTTAGGAGTCTCGATAGAAAGATGGAAAGCATGGTCATGATTAAGAAAGGACTTGGTAGATCGAGTTGAGTCTTGCATGGTTATTAGGAAACTTGCGTGCAAGGGTAAATTCTTCGAGCGATCCTAGGGTACCGGGTTCGTGTCGGCCTAGGAGAAATTGCAGATATTGTACGGCCTTCATCGACGGTACGACTCGATTGAAGTGAACCGTTATAATATAGGCTACAGGTCATTCGGTAGGAGCTCGTACCTCGCCACACGAATGGTCACCGTATGCATAAGATCCATGATAGCTTGACATTGCTAGTGACCACTCATATAGATGCGTCAGCATAAGAGCGACTATCCACGTGTATGCCTTTGGATTGCGTCGTGTACTAGCAAGTTACAAATTGGGTTAACAAGTTAAGCTTATAGCAAGCACTAACCTTGAATCGACACGGGTTAGGGTGTGCACGGGTGCATCACCATTCTAGAGCCTAAGAGTTGGCTATAGCAAGGATACGTGCTTCGGCATGAATGTGGCCTCGTCTCGAGTTAAGTCAGGAAGGGTCGTAAAGCAAGGTGATTAAGTCTGGTTGGTACTTGGGAGGTACGGCTCGGTCTTAAGGAACCATCAAGTCCGTTGGCACGACCAGCACGAGTCGTCCCCCTTGACGCCGTTGGCTCGAGAATGGTCTAAAGGCACATAAAGAGAAGTGAATGTCTTGGTACGGCCGAGTTGCGTAAGTTTCTACTCGGTGAGGAATTGCCTCGAATATGTATTGAAGTCACGAATAGAGTATGGCACGACCCTGTCATTGCGTTACCAAGCATAGGCTAAGACGTCTTTGTCCTAAAACTGATCCTAAGACAAGACTAGCAAGATAACCAAAAAGGGATTAAGCTGCACAAAGTAAATGAACGTGTCGGTTTTGTATGGGTGGGCGAGGAGCTCACTCCACCAGTACAGTTGAGTACTGCACCCATACAGTTTTCATGTGCAGGCACAGGTAGATGCTCGCGGCGTAAAGCTCGCTTGGATGCGTCGAGACATGGAGTTCCTTGGCAATACGAAGCGTGCGGCCACGTGGAGTCAAGACTTATACGGGACATAATGTATGGACATTGCCTTCCGAAGCATCCGCTGGCTCAAGCATTGTATCAAAAGATGAGAGAGAGCAGAGTGACTTGTAAAATGAAAGAAAAATGAGCTTGAGAGACTTGTAATCATGGCCTTGCGCCCCATTATAATCTTATTGTTCAATATCAATAAAAAGTACTTTTGAATAACTTGTGTTTTGCTTCTAAATTTTTGCTGCATGTTCAATGTTTCTGTTTGGAAATTCTGTGCGACGACCCCGTCGCAGCCGCTGAATCGACCGTTATGAAACTACCTTGCACGAGCACAATCTAGGCTCGTGTGACATCATGTCTTAGCGGGGACGATCGCTCCTATGGGAGCGGGGTGTGACATAATGGTATCAGAGCATGGCTTTACGTCCTTAGACTTCAAGTCGAATCTCTCAATTTTGAAAGCTCATCGTTGATAAAGAAGTGTGCACTCTCTCTCAAATGTCCCATGGCATGTCTATATAATAAGTCTAAATATTTTCAAAAGCTCGTATAAGTGTTCAATCGAACGCATCGGTAGGCAATGGCCTTTGTGCCGAACGGTGTCAAACTTGAGTTGATAGAAAATACATGCTAAAGTTAGCAAGTCGCATGCGTGCCTAAATAGTCCTATGCCGATATTAGCAAACGAGCATAGAAAATCAGAGTATAGTCCGTACGGGATAGCTATGCACACAACCTATTGGCTAAGTTGTGCCGCGTATCGCGTACTTAGACTTTATGGTGCAAACGAATTACGAGCGATATTATGTATCGTTCGGTCGGGAACGGAGATATATTTAGAGTGTATATCAATAAAAATGCTATCGGACTAATGCTTAGGCGTACACAGAAGATTGGTTTAGATTTTGAGGAATATTTCGAAACGACTTAGTACGTCGAGACGACGTGAGCGATTACGCTAGAGTTTCATCGAACGAATCCGAAAGATGTATTAGCGAATAATGTAAACGTGATTGTGGACTAAATTGGGTGGCTCGTACTGAGCGGTGTATGGTTCATCTTTGAAGTCATTCGAGCAAAAATTAAGGATTAGGGGTAACAACGAGTATGTCGGCGAGGCGATGCGATCGCACAAAGCATTAGAATGCGTCAGGCTTAGTTGGTCATGACTTCGAATGTCCCGAACGAGATATCGTTCGGACAACTTGTGAATGGGAAACGCAAGTTAGGAAATAATATTGAATCAGGATTCGAAACGATGAATAAAAATGATTGTCTTGATCGAGGAAAACAAGAGGATCGTACTTATGATTTCGGATTTGGTCGAATAGAAATGTGGTATATCCAATTCGGACAATAGCATCAGTTGCACGACTCAGAGTTTATTGAAAATGAAGATCGTCTGGTTACGTACATCATTGATGGTATTGAGGCGTATCAAAGATCGATGTGCGATAACTCGGGGGCACTCTGATTCGATGAATGATGATCGTGTAAGATGTCATTATTTCGATGGATGCTATACTCGGGATATTGAAACGTGTCGAGGAAAATATAGACTTGGCTCGAGGATTTTCTAGTTGAACGAATGACGATCAGACTATCGAACTGAGATTCTGGCTTGGATGAAAATGAAATATATGGATTGCTTCGACGATAACCCCAACGTCGACCTACTTTTCTTATGCGAGCGCAACTCCAGCCTCGCATATGCGTCACATCGGATTAGGACGATCACTCTACGTGAGCGCTGGTATGGTGATTCATACAGCAGGGGTGATCAAACTTGTATGGCGTGGCAATTTGATTGCTTCGACTTATGGTTTGACACGGAGGTGGACTCAAAAATGACTCAGTGTGCTTGATAATTGAACTTGAGGATTGAGTAGGTCCAATCCGTGTATCAAGAATGAATTAGTCTAGACTCAAACAAGAGTTATGCTCCAATAAGGACGATTATCCTACTAGAACGTGGCATGGTGATTCATGTCCAACGTAGATACTCGAACTTGCATAAGATTGGGGCGTAACAAATTGTTGTGCTAGACGACCTCGTGATCGAATACACGAATTGGTTAGAACGGATATGTGAATTATGTCAATATATTGGAAGGAATAGACTATACAAATTGGTGAATTGAACAGATTCGAATCTGCGCAACGAATGCCTTGACACGAATTAGGTGATTATGCTCGATGTTTAAAAATCTGAGTAATACGAGCTTGGGTAGAAAATCCTATACTATCGACTTTTGTTTGACTATAGGATTGGGGTCAGTGTTGGCATTATTGTTGGGAAACTATGATTCCAATCCTGACATTGACTTTAGCCTTGAGAAATGGCCTAGCGGTTAGAAGAGACGCCCCTGTGTCAAGAGTTAACATTCGAAAGATTGATCTTCAGGATTGGTATTGATGGATAGAGTGAATCAAGAATATGGGAATACCCCTCACGAGATTTGGCTGATATGCATATATTTTAGGGACGCCTGAGTATGTGTACGATGTAACTCGAGTGAGCATGACGAATTCTCTATCATGCGGCTTGGCTGAAATACATGTATTTTGGGGATGCCTAGAATGCATACACGATCCAACCAAGTAATACGTGAATCCAAGTAAGACTTGAGTAATAGAAAAGTGTCGAGGATTTGAAATCTTGTTAAAGGAAAAGATTGACAGTAGTGCGAGAGTGGCTCGGATTGAGGAAACGCATAGGCAGAGTGTGTATGAGAGTCTTTGGATCAATGTGGTCCATAAGTAAGTACTCAGTTAGTTTCGAGGACGAAACTTTTTCTGAGTGGTGTATGATGTAGTGCCCCGTCCCGCTCAGTCAATCGGAGAAATCGAAAGCCGACGACGTTCGGCCTTAGCCTTGCAACGGCTACTTGAAGACTCGCTTGGTCGAGGCGACTCCCCACTCAGGTGGGGCAGTTTCAGTAAACTTGTCTCATCTTAGCCTTCATATAATAAATTACATGTTTTCAACTTGCACAAGATAGGCTTGATAACAAAAAAGATGCACCCACATAGCTAAGGGAATAATCCTGACTGGTCGGAATGTGTTAGAACATGGAAAACGGTCCCACGGTCTGCTTAGAAGTCTGTCCAGCGTGCTTTTAACATGACACTTGATCCTTCGTCCTGTGGCTTGGGAGAAAGGCCTAAGTTACTAAGTTACCACAATGCTCGAATTAGCCTAAGTCATAGGCGTCGCCTGCGTGAATGCTTGATAAAGCATGCACGGTCCCGTCGTTCAAGGCTTGGCATAGCCTTTACCTATCCCATGGTTTATGTCGTGTTGCACGGCTTGTGGCTTAAGTCTAGACACCGAAAGAACTTGTTTGATCAAGTCGAACGCGTGCACGACATGTTCTCTCGATGCGAAGCTTGGCGTAGCCTTTGCTCGTCAAGTCGTTGCCAGAATAAGTTAGAAAAGAGTTGTGCTGGGATATCAAAGTCAATAGCAAGTACTGTCCTCTGTTTCCTGCGGTTGCCAAGTCATGTAGTCCTACGAAAACAAGGCTCGTCATATAAAGTATTTGACTTGAGCGATAGCGTCGTCTAGAGAATAAGGTCTGTCTAAGGCACGAGCCACTGTGGGTTTTGTGAAAAGCATGCCACGGACAAAGGAAGTCCACGCGACTGGTTGTCGCCGAGATTGATCCCAGTACTTAGGAGTCTCGATAAGTCTCGATAAGGAAGCACTATAGATCGGTCCCACTACTTGGGAGTCTCGATACGTCTCATTCACGAGATCGGTCCCGCTACTTGGGAGTCTCGATAAGTCTCATTCACGAGATCGGTCTCGCTACTTGGGAGTCTCGATAAGTCTCGATAAGGAAGTTCTTGAAATTGGTCCCACTACTTGGGAGTCTCGTTAGAAAGATGAAAAGCATGGTCATGATTAAGAAAGGACTTGGTAGATCGAGTTGAGTTTTGTATGGTCATTGGACAACTTGCGCGCAAGGGTAAATTCTTCGAGCGATCCTGGGGCACCGGGTTCGTGTCGACCAAGGAGGAATTACAGATATTGTACGACCTTCATCGATGGTACGACTCGATTGAAGTGAATCGTTACAATATAGGCTACAGGTTATTCGGTGGGAGCTCGTACCTTGCCACACGAATGGTCACCGTATGCAAAAGATCCAGGATAGCTTGACATTGCTAGTGACCACTCATATAGATGTGTCGGCAAGAGCGACTAACCGCGTGTATGCCTTTGGATTGCGTCGAGTACTAGCAAGTTATGTATTGGGTTAAAAAGTCATGCTTATTGCAAGCGCTAATTTTGAATCAGCACAGGTTAGGGTGTGCATGGTTGCAACACCATTATGGAGCCTGAGAGTTGTGCTGGGCTATCGAAGTCTATAGCAAACACTGTCCCCTGTTTCCTGCGGTTGCCAAGTCACATAGTCCCATGAGAATAAGGCTCGTCATATAAAGTATGTGACTTGAGCGATAGCGTCGCCTAGAGAATAAGGTCTGTCTAAGGCACGAGCTACGTTGGGTTTAGTAAAAATCATGCCACGGACAAAGGAAGTCCACGCGATTGGTTGTCGTCGAGATCGGTCCTGCTACTTGGGAGTCTCGATAAGGAAGCACACGAGATCGGTCCCGCTACTTGGGAGTCTCGATAAGTCTCGTTCACGAGATCGGTCCCGCTACTTGGGATTCTCGATAAGTCTTGATAAGTCTCGTTCATGAGATCGGTCCCGCTACTTGGGAGTCTCGATAAGGAAGTTCACGAGATCGGTCCCGCTACTTGGGAGTCTCGATAAGGAATCACGCGAGATCGGTCCTGCTACTTGGCAGTCTCGATAGAAAGATGGAAAGCATGGTCATGATTAAGAAAGGACTTGGTAGATCGAGTTGAGTCTTGCATGGTCATTGGGCAACTTGCGCACAAGGGTAAATTCCTCGAGCGATCCCGGGGCACCGGGTTCATGTTGGCCTAGGAGGAATTGCAGATATTGTACGACCTTCATCGACTGTACGAGTCGATTGAAGCGAACCGTTATAATATAGGCTGCGGGTCATTCGGTTCTCGTACCTCACCAAGCGATTGGTCACCGTATGCAAAAGATCCAGGATAGCTTGACATTGCTAGTAACCACTCATATAGATGTGTTGGCATAAGAGCGGCTATGCACGTGTATACCTTTAGATTGCGTCGAGTACTAGCAAGTTACGAGTTGGGTTAACAAGTTAAGCTTATAGCAAGCGCAAACCTTTAATCGGCACGGGTTAGGGTGTGTATGGTTGCATCACCATTCTATAGCCTAAGAGTTGGCTATTGCAAGGATACGTGCTTCGGCATGAATGTGGCCTCGTCTCGAGTTAAAAGGGCCGTAAGGCAAGTTGATTAAGTTTGGTTGGTACTTGGGAGGCACGGCCTCGGTCTTAAGGCACGATCAAGTCCGTTGGCACGACCAACATGAGTAGTCCCCCTTGACCTCGTTAGCACTGTAGGGCCTAAAAATCAAGTTGTACCATGTATTTACTACTCAGAAATCAAGTTACGTCCCAAAAATCAAGCTGCGCCACTAATAATGGAGCTCAAAGATCAAACTGCGCCATTGATCAGGTTGCGCCATATATCAGACTGTGCCCAGTCATATTGCGCCAAAGTCTACGTGACATCTGATATTTAATGGCCATCATTACCTAACAACACTGACAACTGACAGCATAGTAAACTAGAAAAATCTCTTCGAATCCCTCGAATTGTGCCGCTCGAAAAGAGTTGGTTGACAGCTGTCCTACACGTCTTATGAGTTGCGCCTAGGCGCAATCTAAAACAAAATCCTTAGTTGTGCCTAGGCGCAATCTGAACAACTGTTTCTCAAAAGCTGCCACATGTCCAGGCGCAGTCTAATCAGACGCAGTTTAACTTGTTGACTGAAGCTTGCGCAACCTGATAAAGTTGAGACAATTTTTATTTCCAAAGCAGGATGACGTGGTGCACATACCACTAATCTCTCAAGACGTGTCTACTATCCAGTACACGACCACGTGCATCTCAATCACATGATTCCACGCGTCTAAATACAGTTAGTACACGACTGATAACTGAATGAAAGTTGGCGCAACATGAGGTTGGCGCAGCCCAATGTGGCGCAACCCAGTCTCGCGTATATCAGAATAACTGCCAAAACAGCTTTTTCCAGAACTCTATAAATAGAGTTTTCAATCATTGTTAAAGGACAGACACAGAGATCAAGAACTCTTGTGAAATTGTTGCTGCATTCTCTAGAGGCTCTAGTCTTCAAGTTCACATAGTCCAAGGGATAAAGTGATCGTCTTCTGATCAGATTGTCACGCCCCAGAACCAGAATACTGGAGAGCGGGGGCAGACATAGCCAGCTACGTATATGAAATGGAATCCATCTCGCTATACGGTCACGGCTATCTAGATACATGAGGGTTTATCTACAAGCCAGCAGTCTCTTAAGGTCATGAACAAGCCTATTGTCTCAATCACAAGCAAGTAAGTAAAAGTTACAAGATGGATGATCATTAAATATACAATAATAAGGCGTCCCAAATATTACATATTCAGCTGATCATGAAGCTAGTCGTTACAAAATGTTAGGACTAGCAAGAGTTTAGTCATACATAATCAACCCTAGGATTTGTCGATCATGTTACAGCCCGTAGGCAGACAGTAAGTAAGTGCAATCGAGCTAAACAGGTGCTCGTCGGCTAAACGCCTCAAAAGAATATTTTTACAATAGAGTGGGAGAGCCAAAAATAAACCCACTCGTTGCCAGGGTTCCGTCTAGTGGCCACCATCTGGCTAGAAGATCGGTAGATCCTCTGGAGCTGCTCCGAAATCTGGCCACACAAAACCAGCTGGGTCAGACCCCAGAAAGAGCAAGTGCCACAAAGGAGGCTTCACTTAAGAACTAAAACCAGCAATCAGCACAAGAATATAAATAATATAATAAAAGACAGGAAATATAAATAACTAGTAAAACTGGAAATAAGAAAAACATGCCAGGATGATATACGACGAGATAACCATGGAACTATTCAGATAGCTAGGTTACAACCCGTAAACCAAACAAGGACCGGGGTTGTAACCCTTCGTCTGAACAGAACTTGGAATCTCACCATTTATCGGTAAAATAAATACAAGCATTCTGGTCATTCAATAATCTGGAACAGGATCAGGACAAGACTAGACTGGTTAAACTCCATCCAATTATTTTACGGCCAAGCAAGAATTACGGCTTGATACTTTAACTAACTAGGGTTGTCACAAGCCTAATTACTAACAAGATGTAGTGAGATTATTCCACAGCCACAAGCCCTGCAGACCATCCAGGTTACCCAGGTCGAAATTAGGGTTAAATTCAGGTGGGTACATCGTCCAGAAAACGCATGTACCCTTAAGTAGCTTGAAGGGTGCAACACATGACAGTGTGCTGGAAATGTGCCCTACTCGACGGCAGGCTACAGATCCCAGGCGCGCCCAGGTAACGGGATTGCCTGTAGCTGGGATGTCTCTTCATGACTAATATATTAATCTAGTTATTAGCCTTAGTCCATTTTAGTAGGTACTCCTGACCGTGGTACTCAGGAGTCCCCGTCCTAGACATGATGCAAGACAGGACTGGTTTATTTGTACAAACACAATCGCCCACGGTGTCCAGGTTATTATACAGGTCATGTCATGCCAAGTAGCCGTCGTAACAGCTTATCAAGATATAACATGTCAGGTTATCAGGTCAAGTGTACTTGTCAGGAGTGCGCCAGGATGGGCCACTATCAGGTCATGTCAGGAGTGCACCACTACGGGTCACTATCGTGTCATGCTCAGGTATCATTTCCAAACATATTAAACAAATCCATGATTATCAAGTTCATGACAGGCTACGCTCAAGCCAGGCTATGCTAAAATGGAGTACGTAAGGATATAAAATGGACGCTAAATATCTAATAAAATATCAATATATAGGGCTAGAGAAGATCAAGGGTAATCAGGCTACACTCAAGCCAGGCTATGCTCAGGCTAGCGTACGCTCAGGTCTGCGTACCAAGGATCCATACACTTCCAATGGGAAGCGTATGCAAGGGTCAGCATACACAAGGGCACGCTCAAGCTACAGGTCAGCGTACGCTCAAGCTAGCGTACGCTCAAGACTCCGTACGCTCGAGCTAGCGTACGAAAGGAGCCAGCGTACGCCTAGCGTACCAAGGCACGCGTACGCTCAAGCTAGCGTATGCTCAAGACACGCTGCCAACAGGCAGCGTATCAAGGTGAGCGTACGCTCACTAAAGAACAGCGTACGAAGGCACGCGTACGCTCGCTAAAGAGCAGCGTACGAAGGCTAGCGTACGCTCGCTAAAGAGCAGCGTACGAAGGCTAGCGTACGCTCGCTAAAGAGCAGCGTACGAAGGCTAGCATACGCTCGCTAAAGAGCAGCGTACGACTCAGCGGCATAAGCTAAAAAGCTAGCTCACTGTTCACTGTTTTCTCCAAATGGCAAGAACAGCAAGAACTCCAAGGATGGAACCCAAAACTCCAAATGCTCATAACTTGGTCAAAACAAGTCTGAATCCAACTTTCCAAAGGTCAAAATTGGGTAGAATGAAATTCTCTAAAACATGGAACCATCAAAACTTGAAAACAACAAGTTTGATAGATCAAAACACCAAAAATCCAAAAATAGCAAAACTCTAGATCTACAAGAAATAAAGCCTCAAAATGGAAAATAACAAGTTCTAATGTGGTTTAGAATCATGAGGAGAAGCTAATGAAACCATTAAAAAGGAGTTCTCTTGTGGAAGCAAGTTGCACTTGCCTATGGTTGGGGAGTTGTGGTGAGGAAGGAAGAAGAAGAAGAAATAAATGAGAGTTATGGAGGAAAGAGAAGGTTGGTGGGGAAATAAATATCATGGGTTGGTGGTAGGTAGGGGGTTCACCTTGGTCCATGATGGACCAAGCAACCAGTCGGCCAAACCAAGCCAACCCAAACCGAGAGTTAAACCAAGCCAAGAAAACTAAACAAGGAACAATATAAGAAAATACGTACACGTATTTCCAAAATACGTAATACGAACAACAGGCATTACAACTCTACCCACCTTAAAAGAATTCCGTCTTCAGAATTTAATTAAGAGGCTAGAAGGACAAGAACAACCTACACTATTTACAGGCAATTATACTAGGCAATCAATCAATCATGCAAGCAAGGAATTGATGGCATGAGGCATAAGAAAGACATTATACCTCACGAGTCAAACAAGTTGGGATATTGCGATCGGATATCATCCTCACGCTCCCACGTTGACTCCCCCAAAGATTGATGACCCCAAGCAACTCGGACTAACTTGATAGTCTTGTTCTTGAGGATCTTCTCTCTCCGGTCCAATATAGACACGGGCCTCTCCTCATACGAAAGGTTAGTACCAACAACCAGTTCCGAATGATCTAGGATGTGGCTCAGGTTCGGGATATACCGTCGTAATTGGGATACATGGAACACGTCATGCACCTCGCTTAGCGACGGTAGAAGAGCAAGACGATAGGATACATCTCCTACTCGCTCCAGAATGTCAAACGGTCCTATATACCTAGGACTAAGCTTGCCCCGTATGCCGAAACGAATGACGCCACGGTTAGGCGAAATCCTCAGGAATACATGATCGCCGACCGAAAACTCGAGAGGGCGCCGATGAGAATCGGCCCAATGACGCTGGCGATCTTGGGCAACTCTAAGATGATCTCGGACTCTCCTGACCACCTCAACTGTCTGAGCGATCATTTTTGGACCAAGCATCTGCCTCTCTCCAACATCATCCCAGGCTAGCGGTGATCTGCACTTCCTACCATACAGTGCCTCGAACGGTGCCATCTGGATACTGGCCTGGAAGCTGTTGTTGTATGAGAATTCCACCAGGTGCAAATGATCTTCCCATGAACCACCGAAGTCAAGTGTGCAAGATCGTAACATGTCTTCAAGAGTCTGGATCGTGCGCTCCGACTGTCCATCTGTCTGCGGGTGATATACTGAACTGAACTGGAGACGAGTCCCCAAATTCTCTTGCAAGCTACGCCAAAAGTGCAAAGTAAATCTTGAATCTCGGTCCGAGGTGATACTGACTGGTACTTTGTGCAACCTGACAATCTGCCTGAGGTACATCTCCGCTAGCTGAGCCGTCGACTGACCAACTCTGAATGGAAGAAAGTGAGCCACTTTCGTGAGCCGATCAACTATAACCCAGATAGCATCTCTAACAGCTGGGGACCTCGGTAATCCAGTCACGAAATCTATAGTCACATGCTCCCACTTCCACTCTGGAATCGGCAAGGGCTGAAGAAGTCCAGCCGATCTCTGATGTTCGGCTTTAACTTGTTGGCAAACCAAACACCAAGAGACAAACCGAGCTATCTCCCGCTTCATGCCATTCCACCAGAAGTACTGTCGGATATCGCGGTACATCTTCGTACTGCCGGGATGGATGGAATACTGCGAACTGTGAGCTTCTGACATGATCTCCTGCCGGATATCTCTGCTGGGTACACAAAGACGATTACCATGTCGAAGTGTACCATCCTCATGAATGCATAACTCTGGTCTTCGTCCTGCCTCGCACTCTGCTCTGAGTCGCTGAAGCTTAGAATCTGCCGACTGCGCCATCCGGATCCTCTCGACTACAGTAGACTGAACTTGCATGCTGGCCATCAACGCCACACTGGAAGGGAGAACAACTTCAATACCCATCTTCTGAAGATCTGCTAACAGCTCTGGTTACGCTGTTAGGAAATAAACTCCTGCTCTCCTGCTCAATGCATCCGCAACAACATTGGCCTTCCCAGGATGATACTGCAGGTTGACATCATAATCCACAAGAAGCTCCAGCCACCTTCTCTGACGCATGTTAAGATCCTTCTGGGTGAAAACATACTTCAGGCTCTTGTGGTTGGTGAAAATCTCCACCCTATTTCCGTACAAGTAGTGCCTCTACAACTTAAGTACAAACACCACTGCTGCCAGCTCCAAGTTATGGATTGGGTAATTCCTCTCATGATCATGAAGTTGTCGTAATGCATAAGCTATTACCTTCCCATGCTGCATCAGAACACATCCTAAACCTCTGCCTGAAGCATCACAGTACACTGAGAATCCCCCGGTTCCATCTGGAAGCGTGAGAATAGGAGCTGTTATCAGGCCTCGCTTCAACTGCTCAAAAGAACTCTGACACTCTGCTGTCCAAGCAAACTGCGTATCCTTGCGGGTCAACTGCGTCAATGGCGCTGAAATTCGAGCAAAATTTGAAACAAACCGCCGGTAGTAGCCGGCCAATCCAAGAAAACTACGAACCTCTGCAACTGTGCTGGGCACTGGCCATGACTCAATAGCCACAATCTTCTGGGGATCCACTTCTACTCCTCCTCTGGTGATGATATGACCCAAGTACGAAATGCGATCGAGCCAGAACTCGCATTTACTGAACTTGGCATATAACTGGTGCTCTCTAAGGGTCTGAAGAACTATACGGAGATGCTGCTCATGCTCCGCCTCACTCTTGCTGTAGACCAGGATGTCGTCTAGGAATACGATCACAAATTGATCCAAGTAAGGCATGAAGATACGATTCATGAGGTCCATGAATACTGCCGGCGCATTGGTTGCTCCAAAAGGCATAACAAGGAACTCCCAATGCCCATATCTCGATCTAAAAGCTGTCTTCGGGATGTCCTGCTCTCTGACTCTGATCTGAGGATAACCTGAGCGTAAATCAATCTTCGAGAATACTGAAGCCCCCTTGAGTTGATCAAATAAGTCATCTATCCTCGGGAGAGGATATCTATTCTTGATTGTCACTGAGTTCAAGGTACGATAATCAACACATAACCTGGACGTACCATCCTTCTTTTTTACAAGAAGCATCGGGGCTCCCCAAGGCGATCCACTAGCACGAATGAATCCCTTGGTTCTGAGTTCTTCAATCATCTTGTACAAGATCTCTAACTCTGACGGCGCCATCCTGTAGACTCTCTCTGACACTGGAGCTGTCCCGGGAATCAAGTCTATAGTGAACTCGATCTCCCGCTCTGGAGGCATACCTGGTAGCTCTTCTGGGAAAACATCTGGAAACTCATCCACTATTCTGGGCAACTGCACTGCTGCTACTGCCATCCGCAATACTGGAGGAGAAGGTTCAACTGCTCCTCTGGAAAAGGAAAACTCTGGCTCGCCTGGAATGCTAAAAACAATCCAGCCAATGTGGCAGTCTATCCTAGCATACTGGTTTCTCAACCAATCCATCCCTAGGACCATATCATAATCGGCCATCGGGAACTCTATCAACCTAGCGGAGAATTCTCTACCGCTAACTACGATCCGACACGAAGAAAACACTCTATCTACTCCCACAAGTCTGTTACCAGTAAGTATATTGAGCCTTACTAATAATGACTCGGGCTCCAATCCTACCCGTGTCGCGAATCGTGCAGACATAAAAGAATGCGATGTACCAGAATCAAATAAAGCTGAAGCTGGAAAGGAGTTGACGAGAATAGTACCTGCCACTACCTCACCTGGTGCCAATCCTTCCTCCATGGTCATCATCATGGCCTGACCATGCCCTCGGGGTGCTGGTCCCCTCTGCTGATATCCTTGCTGCCTGCTCTGACTCTGGGCTTGGGCTTGTACATACTGCTGGGGGTTCTGCTGCTGGAACACTTGGGTCTGAGACGGCAAGGGCCTCGGCAATGGATACTGCTGTTGCTGGACCGGAGCTGGTCCTCTCATCGAAGAACTAGAAAGGTTGGACGAGGATGAACCACCCCTGTTCGGACAGGATCCAACCCTATGGTCTGGTGCTCCATAAACCAGACACAATCCCTATGCCCTGCGACATTCTGCCACCACATGGCCTGGCTTCCCACAATGAGAACAATCCACTGCGGAAGACTGCTTCTGCTTCTGCTGCTGCTGAGGGTGCGTCAGAGTGGAATGCTGAACCGACGTTACTGAGGCCGCTCGCCTCGGAGCTCTAATAGTCAAAGCCCTGGCTGCCGGGGCTGGGGCTGAAGACTGATTTATCTGGCCGTGAGATCTCTTCCGACCTCCGACCCTATCCACAATCCTCTGGGAGGTATACTCATGCCTCCGGGCTGCTCTCAAGACTGCATCAAAAGTCTGATGCTCAAACTGCTCAACTGCCAACAAGATCTCCAGGTGAAGTCCCTGCTGGAACCGCTGGGCTATATCATACTCGGTTGCCACCAAAGTGGGGGCAAACTGACTGAGTCTGGAAAACTCGGTCGCATATCCGTCGACCGTCCTGCCTCCTTGCTTCAGATTAGTGAACCAGGTCTGTAGATCATACCGAGCCACGGCATCGAAATACTTGGTCTGGAATCTCTCTCTGAATACTGCCCAAGCAATGGGTGCTGCTAACCCAACGGCCTGCGCTGCCCACCAGCTGCGGGCAAGATCTAATAGCTGTAGGCGCACAACTGCCACCTTCTCGTTCTCTGGGGTCCTGGCTGCTTCTAGAATCACTTCTGTGTCCTGAAGCCATGCATCTGCTGCGATAGCATCTTCACTACCGTCGAAGAATGGAGGGTTCAAGCGCTTGAAGCTGTTGGCCGCGCTGTTCCCTGGATGACTGCCTCTGATCAAAGCATCCGTCACTGCCTGTTGCAATGCATCTCCACAACGATCTTGAGAAGCTATCAAGGTCCTGACGAGTCCTACTAATGTGCCATCATCAGGTTCGGCAGGCTGAACCGGCTGAACTGGGGGCTCTTCTCCAATTGGCTCGACTCTGGAGGCTACTCCGGAGTGCTGGACTTGATCTCCGGGTTGCTGCTGGTCCGCGGGAGGTGCTCCGCCTTGCTGATCGGTAGGACCACGAACAATGCCGCTGAAGAAGATGACATAGGGAACAATAAGGAAGGACCGGGACAGATCAACGATACAAGCATATGATCAGGACAAGAATCCAGGGATTTAGAAGATATGAGCAGAGATCAAGGACGAATACTGATTGAGACATCTATTCGGTAAACCCTCACATATCTCGATTTACAAGACCTGCATGGGCCACCACTTAAACCATGTCACACCCCAGAACCAGAATACTGGAGAGCGGGGGCAGACATAGCCAGCTACGTATATGAAATGGAATCCATCTCGCTATACGGTCACGGCTGTCTAGATACATGAGGGTTTATCTACAAGCCAGCAGTCTCTTAAGGTCATGAACAAGCCTATTGTCTCAATCACAAGCAAGTAAGTAAAAGTTACAAGATGGATGATCATTAAATATACAATAATAAGGCGTCCCAAATATTACATATTCAGCTGATCATGAAGCTAGTCGTTACAAAATGTTAGGACTAGCAAGAGTTTAGTCATACATGATCAACCATAGGATTTGTCGATCATGTTACAGCCCGTAGGCAGACAGTAAGTAAGTGCAATCGAGCTAAACAGGTGCTCGTCGGCTAAACGCCTCAAAAGAATATTTTTACAATAGAGTGGGAGAGCCAAAAATAAACCCACTCGTTGCCAGGGTTCCGTCTAGTGGCCACCATCTGGCTGGAAGATCGGTAGATCCTCTGGAGCTGCTCCGAAATCTGGCCACACAAAACCAGCTGGGTCAGACCCCAGAAAGAGCAAGTGCCACAAAGGAGGCTTCACTTAAGAACTAAAACCAGCAATCAGCACAGGAATATAAATAATATAATAAAAGACAGGAAATATAAATAACTGGTAAAACTGGAAATAAGAAAAACATGCCAGGATGATATACGACGAGATAACCATGGAACTATTCAGATAGCTAGGTTACAACCCGTAAACCAAACAAGGACCGGGGTTGTAACCCTTCGTCTGAACAGAACTTGGAATTCTCACCATTTATCGGTAAAATAAATACAAGCATTCTGGTCATTCAATAATTTGGAACAGGATCAGGGCAAGACTAGACTGGTTAAACTCCATCCAATCATTTCACGGCCAAGCAAGAATTACGGCTTGATACTTTAACTAACTAGGGTTGTCACAAGCCTAATTACTAACAAGATGCAGTGAGATTATTCCACAGCCACAAGCCCTGCAGACCATCCAAGTTACCCAGGTCGAAATTAGGGTTAAATTCAGGTGGGTACATCGTCCAGGAAATGCATGTACCCTTAAGTAGCTTGAAGGGTGCAACACATGACAGTGTGCTGGAAATGTGCCCTACTCGACGGCAGGCTACAGATCCCATGCGCGCCCAGGTAACGGGATTGCCTGTAGCTGGGATGTCTCTTCATGACGAATATATTAATCTAGTTATTAGCCTTAGTCCATTTTAGTAGGTACTCCTGACCGTGGTACTCAGGAGTCCCCGTCCTAGACATGATGCAAGACAGGACTGGTTTATTTGTACAAACACAATCGCCCACGGTGTCCAGGTTATTATACAGGTCATGTCATGCCAAGTAGCCGTCGCAACAGCTTATCAAGATATAACATGTCAGGTTATCAGGTCAAGTGTACTTGTCAGGAGTGCGCCAGGACGGGCCACTATCAGGTCATGTCAGGTCATTATGTCAGGAGTGCACCACTACGGGTCACTATCGTGTCATGCTCAGGTATCATTTCCAAACATATTAAACAAATCCATGATTATCAAGTTCATGACAAAAGGCGTAAGGATATAAAATGGACGCTAAATATCTAATAAAATATCAATATACAGGGCTAGAGAAGATCAAGGGTAATCAGGCTACGCACAAGCCAGGCTATGCTCAGGCTAGCGTACGCTCAGGTCTGCGTACCAAGGATCCATACGCTTCCAATGGGAAGCGTATGTAAGGGTCAGCGTACACAAGGGCACGCTCAAGCTACAGGTCAGCGTACGCTCAAGCTAGCGTACGCTCAAGACTGCGTACGCTCGAGCTAGCGTACGAAAGGAGCCAGCGTACGCCTAGCGTACCAAGGCACGCATACGCTCAAGCTAGCGTATGCTCAAGACATGCTGCCAACAGGCAGCGTATCAAGGTGAGTGTACGCTCACTAAAGAGCAGCGTACGAAGGCACGCGTACGCTCGCTAAAGAGCAGCGTACGAAGGCTAGCGTACGCTCGCTAAAGAGTAGCGTACGAAGGCTAGCGTACGCTCGCTAAAGAGCAGCGTACGAAGACTAGCGTACGCTCGCTAAAGAGCAGCGTACGAAGGCTAGCGTACGCTCGCTAAAGAGCAGCGTACGACTCAGCGGCATAAGCTAAAAAGCTAGCTCACTGTTCACTGTCTTCTCCAAATGGCAAGAACAGCAAGAACTCTAAGGATGGAACCCAAAACTCCAAATGCTCATAACTTGGTCAAAACAAGTCTGAATCCAACTTTCCAAAGGTCAAAATTGGGTAGAATGAAATTCTCTAAAACATGGAACCATCAAAACTTGAAAACAAGCAAGTTTGATAGATCAAAACACCAAAAATACGAAAATAGCAAAACTCTAGATCTACAAGAAATAAAGCCTCAAAATGGAAAATGACAAGTTCTAATGTGGTTTAGAATCATGAGGAGAAGCTAATGAAACCATCAAAAAGGAGTTCTCTTGTGGAAGCAAGTTGCACTTGCCTATGGTTGGGGAGTTGTGGAGAGGAATGAAGAAGAAGAAGAAATAAATGAGAGTTATGGAGAAAAGAGAAGGTTGGTGGGAAAATAAATATCATGGGTTGGTGGTAGGTAGGGGGTTCACCTTGGTCCATGATGGACCAAGCAACCAGCCGGCCAAACCAAGCCAACCCAAACCGAGAGTTAAACCAAGCCAAGAAAACTAAACAAGGAACAATATAAGAAAATACGTACACGTATTTCCAAAATACGTAATACGAACAACAGGCATTACACAGATTCCTATAGTTGTACTTCCCCAGAATTCAAATTATACTATTGTACTCTTTTCAAAAGTTTGTAATAGAACAACTTTTTGTTTTTTGCAAACAAAACTTTTTATTTTTTGCAAACAAAATGGCGACTCTGCTGGAGACGACTTTCTCCTCCGACGAGAAGGTGACAACTCAATGTGATACTGCGTCGATCGGCAAGACGCAGAAGACTCTGGTTGTTCAAGTCAACCAGACAGCCTACGAGGATATGAGTAACACCAATACCCCTAAGCGCACTGTGGCTATCACTAAGAACAGGACTGTGTGGGCTCCTAAGTCTTCCATGGTTGTTGTTGCCCAGGTGCAACCTGAGCGCTCAGTAGCTAAGGTGCAATCCGCCTCAGTATCCCAGGCACAGTCTGCTTCTGTTGCCCATGTGCAATCTACTCAGCTTGCTGCCAAGATGCAGTCTATTTCCTCTGTTGCCTGAGCGCAACCTTCTCATCTTGTTGCCAAAGCGCAACCAGTCGTCCCTGTTGCCCGAGCACAACCTACTCATCTTGTTACCAAAGCGCAACCAGTGGCCTCTGTTGCCCGAGCGCAACCTACTTATCTTGTTGCCAAAATACAACCAGTAGCCTATTTTGTCCGAGCACAACCAATGCATTATGTTGCCCAGGCACATTTTGCACACCATGCTGCTCTGGCGCAACCTAAGGGAATTAGTCTTTTGGCTATTCCCTCTTCTTCTCCAGTTCTAAACTTGGAGAAGCAATGTTCTAGTGATAGCACTACATATAACAAAGGGAAGGGTCCTTTGACACTTCTTCAACTCATGCTACCTGCGCCTAAGACGGTTCAACAACAAAATGGAGGGAAACGCTTCTTAGCTAACCCTCTACAAAATAAAGGAAAGCACCCTTTGGTATTTTCTAAAACTTTCCTGGTACATATCTCAGAGGAAGATATATCAGATTCTATTTCTTTAAACAGAGGTCTTCGGATCTCTGATATCGGAAAGAATACTGATCAAAGAGGCATCTTGCCTACCCCTATGGGGTCTGGTCAAGATCTTCCAACCTTGCAAACTTTAATATCTAAACAAGGAAAATTGATGGTGTCACAAACAGAGACACCTGGAGCAGAATTTTAATATTTATGCGCTTATCTCAATAGGCGTCAACCAGTATCAACTTTGGTGAAACGAAAGAACCCTATGCCAAAGGTCAATCTGTACCAGAAGCCAAAGTTTATAAAGAAAGACCCAACCACTTATGCTAATGAGTTGAGTACATCTTTGTACACTCAGGGAACTAAACATCTGAAGAATAGGAGGCATGTACCTAACATCATTAAGGAATATGTTCCTCCTACTTCTTTTCGTCCTGTAGTGGTGACTGATCTCCGAGAATGTCTTACACAAAGATGGGAGATTGTAGAGATGTCTCCATCACCTCTAAATCACTCTTCAGACCGCCATTGCCTTCACGAAGTCGTTATCAAGTGTTGTTGCCAATCAGCTAGAAGATCTGTCTTCGATCGTCTGAACTATGCTTCAACTTATGAGCCTATAATAGAAGATAAAGACGAACTATTATATGCTTCTGTTAACATGACTTCTCAAGGCACTGGGGGTGGGAAACGTCCAAGACGTAATACGTCCCGTAATCCCAGGCAGCAATACCTAGATCTGATTCATGTATCCAGTGAAGGGGTCTTTCAATACACCAGATCAAGAAGTCAAAACTTGAACCAAGGTGTCTTTAATCAAGAAGATCTCCCCATCGCTCATCTAGGAGAAGACTCTTTTTCGGAGTTTGTTGCAGATAGTGAAAGGTCTGAATAAACTATCTCGTCAATTACAGCAAAAGAAGTGACGACATATACCATTACAGAAGATCATGATGCTTCTACTTCAACCAGTCAGGAGCAACGAATTGTTGTACTAGAGGACAAACTGAAGACCATGGCTGAGATGGTTGCAAGTATGCATACTATAATCGCGGCTCAACATACAGTGCCATCGGTTATAAACCCTGCTATAAATCCTGAGCTTATAGCATCTTTTGTACCTGTTAGTCTGGGGGTACCACCTCCTCAGGTTGTTTCTATACCAGTTCAAGCTGATCCCAGTCAGTCTGGGGCTGAGGGTGGTAATTACTACGTTGTTCCTCCTCCCAACAATTCTAACCAGCCTATCAATTCCCAAACATCATGGGATGCTAATGAGGTCGTGAAACTCTTACACACTCAATTTGAGGCCTTCGAGCAGAAGGATGGCCTACAAAGACTGGGCATAAAGCAGCCATATCCGACAGAGTGAAAGGAGGTTCCATTCTCTCCTAAATACAAGCTCCCAACCATTATGCTGTTTGATGACATCACTTCTCTAAGTCAGTATATCAATCACTTTGAAGTGATGACTGACCAATTACAGCCAAATGATGCTCTCCTTACCAGAGTGTTCGTCGGTTGTTTAGCCGGTACAGCATACGATTGGTATCGTAGTTTGCCAGATGGCTGCATAACTTCTTTTGCTGGTTTCAAGCAAATGTTTTAGGAACGATTTTATGAGGGATTCAACGACATGATAATGTCTGCCCTCATTAAGATTAAACAAAGGCACAATGAATCCATGGAGAGTTTTATTGAAAGATTTTGCCGAGAGGCACTTAAAATACCTTTAGGAACTCCAGCTGCTGTAACAATAGACACCTGTAAATCAAACTTGTTGCCTATTATCAGTATGTGGACGGGATCTACATAATTTCAAGATTGGCCTTCTTTCATTGTGAATGCCAAGGCGGCAGAAGTCAGTGCCGAAAAGTTCAACCAGTTAGGAGTTCATATGACCCATCCTAACCAAGATGAACGTTCTATACCCGAGGGTAATCGCCAGAATAACCGCAAGGGTAAAGAAACACTGGCCATCAATCTCAAGGGCAAGGAGTCTTTGGCTGTCAATGTTACTCAGACAACACCCACTCCATCAGCACCACCGCCGAAAGTAACTCGTCCGAAAGAAGAGTATTCTTTTGATAAAGATGATACTTTAAGTATCTTTGATTGCTTGATCAAAAGCAATAAGCTTCAACTGCCAGAGGCAAAACGGTCAGAAGAAGTAGGTAAAACTGACCACCCTAAATATTGTGTTTATCACAGATTTATAGGGCATCCAACGAAAGCATGCTACGTACTCAAGGGCAAAATCCAGGAGTTGGTCAACTCTGGAGCAATTACTCTACAACAGGACGAGAAGACGGTGACTGCTAATGTGGTTTCTCTATAATTTGGTGACTTTCCACCACAACTTGTGCAAGATGGTGTTGTCCCCATTCCAAGGACTACTCTCGAGATCGTGAATCTTCTACCTCCCCAAAATGAGGGTCTCGTTTCGCTATCAACTGACAGAGGGGAGATCATGTGGATTCATCCAGATCTGGTCGCAGATTTCGAAGCACCTTCCTCTTCCAAGCAAAAGAAGCACTCCAAAACTAAATCCAAGAGCTGCAACATGGTATCCTTTGAACCAGTAACAGAAGAAGAAATTTAAATTGGTACTAGACCAGGGAAACCTTATCTTCGAGAATATCCCGAAACTCAAAAGAATTCTACCCCATCTCTTGATGCTCCTCCTACATCATCTTCTCCTGCTGAGAATATACCATATACATCCCTACCGGTGGTTGAACCAACTCTTTCTAAATCGACATCAGCCGAGAAGGGAAAACAACATGTTCGCTTTGACAAAATACTGAAAAAGTCCTCGTCTCTTGGACTCGAGAATCCATATAACTTTGACATATTGGCTCAATTGGCCAATACTTCGGCGAGATTGTCAATCTTTGAACTCTTACGTCTCTCAAAAGAAACTCGAGAAACGTTAAGTGAAGCTTTGATGTAGGCTGATGCTTGTCTTACTCTTCTCAAAATGCCTGAAAAGGAACCAGTCAGCTGTGCACATTGTCATAGTGTATTTGAACTAATGTCCAATATTAATTTTACACAAGATGACATGTTGTTAGAAGACAATCGTCATGATCGTCCTCTTTATTTTACGAGGTATGTGGACACCATGAAAGTCGATCGTATTCTGATTGACCCAGGGTCTGCTCTTAGTATCATGCCAAAGTCTTTCCTAGATGCTTAGAAGATCCCAGTGCATAACCTATCTACAACTATCACTACCATCTTGGGGTTTAATCAAGGAAGAAGTGAACCTTTGGGGAAGATATGCCTAAAACTTCAAATTGGCAATCTTCGTACAAAGGTAACTTTCTATATAATTGACAATCATGGCTCATACAATGCTTTGTTAGGAAGACCATTCCTCCATGAACATAATATTATACCTTCTACTCTCCACCAATGTTTCAAATATGTGAATGGTAATGGAGAAGTCCAAAAAGAGGTTGCAGATCTGAATCCTTTCAAAGGAGTCGAAGCATACTGCAACGATTCTCGCATGTACAAAGAGGAATTCATGAAGGTGGTACTAGAAATGGACACATATAAAGAACAGAAGTGTTTACCAAATGATACTTTGGTGATCCCGGTCAAGGACGTACTTTTTGTCTTCAGTCTTCCAGACAACTGACCATCTTATCTTCCTTCCCATGATAAGCAGCTTCCTGGTGATAGTCAGGAACAAAGGGAGCTCACCTCTCCTGAGCCGCTTATAATCGACCTTCGTCGTAAGAATCCCCCTCCTCCTTCTCGTTCTTCTTCTCCCCCTCTTGTCATCAATCTGACTAAGCCTACTAAGGCTAAAATTCCTGTTGTAAATGATGGTGTAAAAATTAATAAAGCATCTCCTTTGCAGAATACTGATGTCGTTTACTATACTCAATGGTATTTGGATATGCTAGATAGCTTTAAACCATTTACAATAGAAGTCGTATCATCTCTACGAAATGTGGTATCATTGGATTCAATACAAGAGTCGTACTTCTTAGTACCATCTCGAAAGAAAGATAAAAAGCCTATATTCTTCAACAAAGGAGAAGAACAAAAATTCATGCTCTATAATGATAATAGGGATGATACAGGAAGGATACAATTACGTCGCTATAGTCCACAATCTAAAGCAATCATCCGTAAAATGGGCTACAATTTCAGAACAGGCCTCAACAACGGTAAAGGAAGACAAACTCCTATTCGTATTTCATTTCTAAAAGGAAAATCACAACAATACCACAGTAAAATGAAGCGGGGACTAGGTTATGCCTCACCGTTTCCAACTCCAGAACCATCTGAATCTGATGAAGAAGAATGATCTAACTCTTTTGATTCTATCTCATGGAATTCTGATACCAGTATTGGTCATGTTCATAGGGTGATAGTATCTTCTAACATGGTGTCTGCCGAATTCTCAGAAGATGATGAAGATGACATTGAAGAAGCTCCTAAAGTTGACACTTGGGCACAAAGGATGGACAATCAGTGGGAACTTCATTTTGAACAACGAGAACCACCTACTGAGGATCAACTAGTCTAGGTTGATATTGGAGAAAAGGGCGTATCACGACCAATCTTTATTAGCAAGAATCTTCCAGAGGATGATAAACAAGAATTAATTCACCTTATTCGTGAATATATTGATGTCTTCGCCTGGAGTTATGAAGACATGCCAGGATTAGATTCTCAAGTTGTAACTCACAAACTTAATATCTTGTCGAATGCCAAGCCGGTCAAACAACAACAACAATGATTCAAGCCTGAAATGATGGATGCAATTGATGATGAAGTCAAAAAGATTATAGCTTATGGTTTTATCAGAGAAGAACAGCATCCTGACTGGGTAGCCAACGTTGTACCAGTTCTGAAGAAGACCGAAAAGGTTAGAGTTTGCATAGACTTTCGGGATCTCAATGATGCTTGCCCTAAAGATGAATTCCCTCTCCCAATTACTGATGTCATGATCGACAACACATGTGGATTCGAACGAATTTCTTTCATGGATGGATTTTCTGGATATAATCAAATCCGGATGAATCCTGAAGATGAAAAACATACTTCGTTTCGTACTCCTCGAGGAGTATACTGTTATACAGTTATGCCGTTTGGTCTTAAGAATGCAGATACAACCTACCAGCGGGCTATGAGTACTATCTTTCAAGATCATTTGTGAAAGACTGTCGAATGCTATGTGGACGATATTGCTGTCAAAAGTCGTCTGAAGAAAGATCACATTCAAGATTTAAGAACTATCTTCAATCTAAAGCGCCAGCATCTTTTCTTCGAAAATTGAAGTGAATGTTCATTCATTCACTTTCTTTGACTTATCATTCATTTGGTATTTATTGTCTCTTGTTTTAAATAATAAGAATTCACGTCCTTTACACCTCTGAATTCTGATTATTTATATCAGCAACTTGTCACGTCCTTATTACCTCTGATAAAGTTATCTATTGAAATAACAGTATTGCTACAACTTTATATTCTGCCACGTCCACATTACCTCTGAGCAGATATAATAAATATTATTATTTTCTAAATCATGAAATATATCATGTCCAGTACCTCTGAATATATTTTCTATTCTATTACTTATATCTATAACAAGATATGCAACAAGTAATGGAACCACATAAAAAGTCTTTATTATTTCTTTTTGCAAGAGAAGAAAAAAGAGTACATTGTAGAAAGAAACAACAAAATTTGTCTATTTTTACTCCGAAGGATACGTGATAAGTTCCGAAATTTGTTTCTTCAAAATTTAAACTCTTTCATCACAAGAATCTAGTACTCTCTGCCTGGCTTCAACTAGTCCTGATTCGGGATCGAAAGGTTGTAGAGCAGCAGTTCGACGTGTTAGTTTTTCATTCTAAAGACGTTCAAATTCCTTCTTCTGGTCCTTCAAAACCTCTACCTGATCAACAGCAGATTGGTACAATTGATTTTCTTCTTCTATGTTATGCTTAAAAGTCTGGAGTTCTGCTTGAAGTTGAGAAATTTTGGCTTCCAAATTAGCAGCCTTTTTCTCTTCCTCTATAGCCTTAGTCTTATGACTATCAGCAATAACAGCCGCATCAGAGATTTGAATGTCTAGATCGGAGGATTGTCTAGTAAAAGCCAGCAGGAATGCTTCAAAATCGGCTTTACTAATTTCTACTTCTCGAACCATAGTTTCATATTCCATGTTTACTAGTGGCTCGATATCTCCTCTTTTCAGCTCCTTGTAAGCCTTAATTGAGCTCTCTAGCTCATCAAAAATATGTTCCAAAAATAAAGCTTGAGCTTCGTCTCCTTGACTATGGATGCCTTCGATCAAGAATATAGTGGGAGTTCTAACGGTACTGAAAGGGACATCCTCACTCTCCATAACCCTATGAACTAAGGGCTCCAGAGACATAAAGAAGACTCTTATGAAAGAGGCCACCACAAATTCATTAGCTGCCAGGGCTCCTGGAGTGGCTACTATGTTTGCAGAAATCTTCACAACTTTAGCAGGTAGAGGTACTTCATCTGGAGCGCTAATATGAGAAGAGCTTCCTTCCCCGGCTACAGTTCCAATAGGCGCTTCTGCAAATCATATATGTCATTCATGTTGATGACATATAATACTAAAGGCGCTATGAAAAATCGTTCATATTTGGAAATTTACCTGAGATGAGTACATTACGAGGAGTCTCAACAGCTTTAACTATTTTGGACTGAAGTTTTGACAGAGTCTCTGCAGACATGGTAGCCTGACTACTCCCTGCTCCCGATTCAGTCGGAGGTGGCAGAGTTACTGGAGTTTCATTTACTAATTCTGTTGCCACGTTAGACATTTCAGGTTGCTCAGTAGTCGTGGGTTCATTAACCTCAGGAGGATTGACATGTTCCTTATCATGAACCGCATTCTCCTTGTCTTCAGCAGTTGAAGGATCTTCATCAACTGGAAGTTCTTGTGATGATGGTGCACTCACTAAAGTTTGTTTTTCTTTAGTGATGTTGTTCCAATCATCATCATAGGTTTCATCATCAAAATTGCAACCAGTCAATGCGTCAATCATTGCCTCTGTTGAATGAGTAGATACTTGAGCTTTTGGAGTATCATGTGGAGGCAAATTCTGCTTTGGGGAGGAGGCTTTTAGACTTAGGGGAGTTGGAGATGGAATTGTTATCCCTGCTGCAGCAAGTACATTGGCAGGAACATTTACTGTCATGATGGTAATAGGAGGCTAAACATCTGTTAAAGTAACCAATACAAGGAAAAGCAATTTAGATATATATCTTTGATAAAAGTTAACATATGAGGATATGTCACAATTTTGATATTACCTTCTTGAGATGGTTCTTCTTCAGCAATTTCTAATTTTCTTCTGACTTCTTTGGGTATTGATGTGTCTGGTTCTGCAACAGCTTTAGTACGATCACCCTCCGGATCGATCAAGGAAGTAGAAGTTCCTCCTTCTATAATATTCCCCTGTTTCTGAATAGAAGAAGGGGTAAAGTCCTTCTCTCAAGAAGAAGAACTGAGAAGCAACTGTTGTGATTGAGAACGTGTTGTTCTCGTAGTCATTGGTTCATTGATAACCAGTGACGTTCTTTTCTTCTTCTTCGGAGCCTTTGGAGATTGGATGTATTATCTCGGTGAGGAGAGGTCGTCGTCTCTTTAGTCTCTCTTCTTACCCTTAACAGGAGATTTTTTCTTTTGCACCTTTATGGATATGTCTAGAGGATCTTGAACTAGATCATCATAGTTCATTAAAATTGATGCTTCCAGAGGTTCATCGACAGGATCTTTGTCTTCTACATCCCGAAAAGACTGAAGAGTACATTTTTTGTTTAATTCTCTTTTCAGTTGCAAAGCTGTGTGCAGGATAGAAGTTTTTAGCGAATGTGTTCGCTGAAGTATAGAAGTTTGCGTATGAATATAACATACGCGGGCCTTGTGGAAGTTTATAAGGCATAGAAAAGATAGCTTTTGTGCCCCGAGCGTTGTAATAACTCCAAGCCCTAGCCCCATCAATGAGATAACCCTTGGCTTGTAGGCAAGTGGTTGCATTACCTACATGAAGCTGATCGTACCCGAACTGTCGTACAAATTGACTCGGCAAATATGGTTCCAAATAGCATTCTTCTTCGAATTTATAGACCAAGTGAGAGGACCGGATCACCTTAAGCCATAAAAAGATGTTTGGGCTTAAACGAAGTGTTTCTTCTGTTAAGTCCATTATTTGTGGAGGCATAGTTTCATACCCTGAAGGAGGTCCAACACACTGGAAACTCCATCCAGATCCACGGTTCAAGGCAAATCAGTACTCTGAAAGAGCAGTATATTTCCAGTGAGCAATAGCGAAGCGCCCGATGAAGTCTCCATCAGCAGTTCCCATATCAGGGTTCATCAAACAAGGATGGTGTAGTAATAATCATCTGAATAAATAAGTATATGGCATTTCAGTACGGGGAAAATTCGACCGAGCATCCTTATCATGTAGCATAGTGTCCATAAAAGAACGCAATCCTGCGTTCAGGCGGCAGGTCATGGCTGATAAGAGATCCATCTTGTATCCAAATACAAGACGTATTGCAACGAACATGACACCCCGATGGAACCTGTCAACTGCACTGGCTCTCGGAACTACAAAATACCGTAGCCATAAAGATAGAAAGCCTGCCAGCTGGGCTTCTGGAGACATAGGTCTGTAACCCTGTCTAAGGTAACTCTGGAGAACATCGCCAGCCTTAAACAGACCCGAGTCCTCAGTCAATATGACATCTTCATGATTATGTTTTTCTATCAGATATTGCATATCACTCCTATCAAAAGGTTCAAAGAAACAAGGAGCACAGGCTTGACTGTCCAGTGGCTTGTCCTTCTACGCATGACCCAAGAACAGATATGGCATCCATTTGGTGATGTAGCATGTACCCGCAGTGGCACTTTTGTAGTAGAGTAAACAGATTTTGTAGTGACACAGCAGCTCTTAAAAAACTGTGATCATCTAGGGATTCTCCTTTGCCAGAACATCAAATTCATCGTTTGAGGGTACATATTCTTCATATGGGTTATCACCCATTGGTAGACGAGAGATATATTCCAACTCGTTAAGAGCAAACCCCATTTCTCCATGAGGAGTCATGAAAGTCCCAGTGCTTTCATTATATCTCTCTATTAGAGCCAAGAACATATGAGGGTTCGGGCGAATGCCATATACTGTAGTGCAGATGGCATTATAGAGCCCCAAATCAATCAGCTTGTCTTTAAATTCATCCAAAATCCATATAGACAAGCTGCTCCAGCGCTTTATCTCTGGATTTACCAGACCTGTCATACGTATGGCGCGGTCGGAATATCTTCCTTCGACTTTTGCAAATGCATTTGCAAAAATAGGTATTCGGACCAGAAGGAGCATGGAAGAATCCTCAGGAGGAATGCAGCTCGGTCTTAAACCTCTTAAATGTGTGCTATATCTTTCAGAAGTACTGTAGAAAAGGTCCCTGTTCCTCGGACCCAATTTATAGCAAATTTTGTCGACTCTTGCTTGCTGAAGAGGAGTCAGATCCCAGGACATTCTTCCATGATAGCTGGCAAAAGCATATTGGGATAATGCCATAGACCTTGATATTTTTGTTAGGTATCTCGCTTTGTCCTCCTTTAAGAAAGTTCTCATCTCTTTTCTTGCCTTATGCTGGGAGGTCTTCTTAATGGCATCCCCGAATAAAAAGGCAGGTTTCTTGTGGACTATAGCATCCAACCTCTGAAGGGGTTCACCGTTCATTAAGTTCAAAAGGGTTTGATTATCTTGATCTATGAGCAGAGTCCTTCGTGCTTCAGGACCATAATATTGAGGGAAAGTGACATAAGATAAATTCTCCCTATACTCCGGGACATTGAATGTTGAAGCAAATCTTTCTGCATTATGGTCTTCCCTGAGATTAACTGCAAAGAGATACATGAACAAAAAATTAGAAGCAAAACAAAGGTGTACGACTTACTGAGTTGCACAAAACCTAAGTTGCGCAACATTCTAAGTTGCGCAACAACCCAAGTTGTGCCATATGCTATGTTGCACGAAACTTAAGTTACGCAACATCTCAGGTTGCGCCACATATTGAGTTGCGTCTCAATTTTAGTTGTGCAATATTTTTAATTTTGTGCAAACAGCATGCGTAACACGGTTCGTAAGAACGAACAGTGTTCAAGAAAAGGACAACCACACCCAAAGAAAGGGTGGCATAAAGTTTGTGATGCACTACACTCTAAAAAGAGGGACACAAATCAATCAGTGATGAAATCATCGTCGTTAGATCGAATCGGCTCGTCCTTAATCACCTTTCATTGTGGGGTTCACTGTCTCTCGTCGAGAAGAAGGCGGCGCATATTGTGGTGCACCGGTGGATGGAGCACGAGTTGAAGGGGTGACGATGGCCTTCCTTTTGTCGGCAGGAGTCTTTTACGGGGCCATGTCGTCGAGGAGATGGTCAGAAAAGAGAGTTGCAAGAGTTCAAGAAATTTTCTTAGAAGATTAAAAGTGAAAGTAAAGAATCACAGTGGATTAAACAGGGATTATTTATTGCCAAAAGTCAGAATCCTAACAGTCACTCCCAATTGAGCATGAAAAAACGTAACTGGTCACAACAGACTGCGCGAGACTGGCGCAACTTGACTCAGTCAAAACTTTTATAAATTCAACGTATTTCAAAACATTGAAATGTTTTTAAGTTTTGAAAATTTTGAAGGGGGTCTTGTAGGGCCTAAAAATCAAGTTGTACCATGTATTTACAACTCAGAAATCAAGTTGCGCCCCAAAAATCAAGCTGCGCCACTAATAATGGAGCTCAAAGATCAAACTGCGCCATTGATCAGGTTGTGCCATATATCAGACTGCGTCCAGTCATATTGCGCCAAAGCCTACATGGCGTCTGACATTTAATGGCCATCATTACCTGACAACACTGACAACTGACAGCACAGTAAACTAGGAAAATCTCTTCGAATCCCTCAAATTGTGCCGCTCGAGAAGAGTTGGTTGACAGCTGTCATGCACGTCTTATGAGTTGTGCCTAGGCACAATCTAAAACAAAATCCTTAGTTGCGCCTAGGCGCAATCTGAACAACTATTTCTTAAAAGCTGCTACATGTCCATGCGCAGTCTAATCAGGTGCAGTTTAACTTGTTGACTGAAGCTCGCACAACTTGATAAAATTGAGATAATTTTCATTTCCAAAGCAGGATGACGTGGCACACATGCCACTAATCTCGCAAGACGTGTCTACTATCCTGTACACGACCACGCATATCTCAATCACATGATGCCACGCGTCTAAATACAGTTAGTACACGACTGATAACTGAAAAAGTTGGTGCAACATAAGGTTGGCGCAGCCCAATGTGGCGCAACCCAGCCTCGCACATATCAGAATAACTGCCAAAATAGTTATTTTTAGAACTCTATAAATAGAGTTTCCAATCATTGTTAAAGGACAGACACAGAGATCAAGAACTCTTGCAAAATTGTTGTTGCATTCTCAAGAGGCTCTAGTCTTCAAGTTCACATAGTCCAAGGGATAAAGTGATCGTCTTCTGATCAGATTCCTATAGTTGTACTTCCCCAGAATTTAAATTGTACTCTTGTACTCATTTTAAAAGTTTATAATAGAACAACTTTTTGTTTTTTGTAAACAAAACTTTTTGTTTTTTGCAAACAAGCACGAGAATGGTCTAGAGGCACATAAAGAGAAGTGAAAGTCTTGGCACGACCGAGTTGCGTAAGTTTCTACTCGGTGAGGCATTACCTCGAATATGTATTGAAGTCACAAATAGAGTATGGCACGACCCTGTCGTTGCATTGCCAAGCATAGGCCAAGATGCCTTTGTCCTAAAACTGATCCTAAGGCAAGACTAGCAAGACAATCAAAAAGGAATTAAGCTGCATAAAGTAAATGAACGTGTCAGTTTTGTATAGGTGGGCGAGGAGCTCACTCCACCAGTACAGTTGAGTACTGATACCCATACAGTTTTCATGTGCAGGCATAGGTAGATGCTCGTGGCGCAGAGCTCGTTTGGATGCGTCGAGAGTTCCTTTACGATTCGAAGCGTACGGCCGCATGGAGTCAAGACTTATACGGTACTTAATGTATGGACATTGCCTTTTGAAGCATCCGCTGGCTCAAGCATTTTATCGAGAGATAAGAGAGAACATAGTGACTTGTAAAATGAGAGAAAAGTGAGCTTGAGAGAATTGTAATCATGGCCTTACGCCCCATTGTAATCTTATTGTTCAATATCAATAAAGAGCACTTTTGAATAACTTGTGTTTTGCTTCTAAATTTCTGCAGCATGTTCAATGTTTCTGCTTGGGTCTTCTGTGTGACGACCCCGTCGCAGCTGCTGAATCGGCCATTATGAAACTGCCTTGCACGAGCACAATCTAGGCTCGTGCGGCATCATGCCTTAGCGAGGATGATCGCTCCTATGGGAGCGGGGCATGACATATCAGCCTGGCGCTAAGTTGCAAGACCGATTATGTTGTATGGGCTACTACTGGCCTACTATGATGGCAGATGTCGTAGATTACGCAAAGAAGTGCCGGGTCTGTTAGTTGTATGCTGACTTCATCTATCGGCCTTCGGAGTTCCTACACCCCACGACGGCTGTCTGGCCATTTGAAGCATGGGAAATGGACATCATTGGGCCAATTAGCCCACCATCCTCCAGAGGACACCGGTTCGTACTTTCCATCACCGACTACTTTTCTAAGTGGGCGAAAGCAGTACCTCTGGCCAAGGTAAAAATCGCAAACGTGATCACCTTTGTCAAACATCACGTGATATACCGCTTCGACATTCCCCAAAGGATGATCCACAATAATGGTCCTTAGTTTGTGAGCCACACTTTCCATCGGTTCTGTAATAAAAATTGAATACAGAACGTGGCATCAATGGCTTATAATTCCACAGTAAATGGACTAGCCGAGGCATTCAACAAAACTATCGTCAAGCTACTTAAGAAAGCATTTTCGTCTAATAAACACGACTGGAATGAGAAGCTCGACGAATGTTTGTGGGCTTACCGTACGACCATTCGAACACCCATATGTAATACACCAATCCCTCTTGTTTATGGAAGCAAGGCAGTGCTTCTCTCGAGATCCAGATCCCATCCTTACGGATAGCTATCACCAACAAGATGACTGATAAAGACAATTAACGCCGGGGCTACAAAAGTTAGAAGCGTTGGATAAAAAACATCTGCTAGCTCAACAACGAATCAAGCTTTACCAAGCTCGAATTTTTGGGGCCTTCAACAAAAAAGTTTGGGAAAGAACATTCCAAGTGGGTGACCTTGTCTTGTCAGTTCGAAGACCGATGTAATGACTCACAAGACGGTTGGGAAGTTTGAGCCCAAGTGGAAGGGACCATTCGTCATAGAGATGGTCTACTCCAATGGTGCCTACCGATTGGCCAAATCCAACGGCAACTTGCTACTTATGCCAATCAACGGTAAGTTCCTGAAGAAATACTATGTCTAAGTATCAAACCAGCATAGGCTCCCACATCCCCTCTGGGTATTCATAGATTCCGTTAAAGGAATTCACCCCTTATATACTTCATCCCGGTAGAAAAATAATTCTCGTCCATATCACCTCTGAGTTGTCTTCCTACACCCTAGCGAAGTTCACATCTACCACGTCCACATCATCTCTGAGTAGTCGTCTCTTTTATGATGACCTCATGTTGTCATAACTGCCTAAAAAATATTTCACGTCCATAGTACCTCTGAATTATCATTCTATACCCTAGCGAATATGTGCCTACCATGTTCATATTACCTCTAAATAGACATCTCTTCCATGACAACCCTCCATAATTATTATATTCATCTATAAAATCTTTTACGTGCATATTATCTCCGAGTCGTTCTATACACCCGTAGAGTCTATCCTTGCCACGTCCATATTACCTCTGAGTAAAAAGAAGCCTACCACCAAAGGATTCTGTGTTTACCATATCTATATAACCTCTGAGTAAACACCCTATTCCCAATAGAGTTATCTCCATCCCCTCACGACATGCTACCTCTGAGGAAATCCTCATTATTGTGAGAGAAAAAGTTCACAAGTAAAAAAGACAAGCAGAAGAACAAAACCAACATTTTCATTTATAAAGTGAAAAGGTTTGATTACAAAAATTTGTCTCTCACAAACTGAGAGACAAGGAGATAGAAAAAAGATCAAAGCTGAGAAGACCGGTACTGAAATTCTTCCAGCCGACTCTTCAGAAGAGCAACCTTGGGGCCAACCAATACTCAGGCTCAACGCTCAGCCTTCTGACGGCGAGGGGCTTCATCTTCAACAGAAGAGAGGCTTTGGCACGCAAGGGCCAGCTCGGCCTAACGAATGCCAATGCTTTCCTTCTTCCGAGCCAGGGTCTTAGAACGTTAGCAAAGGATCTTCTTCTGGTCCTCAGACTTGACCAGGTCACTCTCAGCAAGGGACAGGGTCTCTTTCAACTTCTAGATCTGCTCTCGGAGGACCCTGCACTGATCCTGCATAGTTGTACGGTGATAAACCCGAGCCTCTTCGGCATCTGTCACTTCTTTAATCTCGGACTCAACCTCGGCAAGCCGATCAGTTAGTGTCTGACGTTTCTTCTCATATTGAGATGCCTCGGAGACCATCTTCTCTAACTCTGCAGCGGCTAGTGTCGGAAGACCACGCTCCAGATTCTGGAGCTCCAAGGCAGCGGCTTCCAATTCAGCCAACAGATCTTTTATAGCTTTGGCCTTAGCCTCACACTCCGGATAGTTGCACAAGGCCACCAACTGGGCCTCCACTATATTTCGAACCCGTTTGAAAGATCGGTTGTGTAGAAGCATGGAAAAGAATATGATTGCCCATGCGGCTCAGAACAGAAAAACCCATGTGGCTCAAAAATAGACGAGCTTCATGCGGCTCAAGAGCATCATGCGGTTCAAAAGTCACCAACTTGGACATGCGGCTCAAGCAACACCACGTGGCCTTCTACGGTTCGCTTCTACAATTGGCCATTAAGCAAAGGCCGTATTTAATGCTCTGACATAAAGGAGACCTGACGGCTCGGACATAAAGCTACAATAATGACTCTATCATAATGGTAGACTCCTAGGGAAACGAAGGAAATCTTTAACACAATCCATCAAACCCCAAAATCCTTCATACGACCTTGACACGTGGACAGTCGCATGCGGCTCAGGCAGAGGCCACCCCATGCGGCTCAGGCAGAGGCCACCTCATGCGGCTCAGGCAGAGTCTACCCTATGCGGCTCACGAGGACTATCTTCATGCGGCTCACTGAGAAGCCACCCATCATGCGGTCGCCTACGTTCATGCGGCTCAGATCTTTTCCATACGTGGCCAGTCTTATGCGGCTCAGTAGGGAACAATCCTCATACGGTTTGGATTTTCTAAGTGGCTCTCGGTTAAGACACGTGGCAGAAGATTAGTTTTTCCAGCGTCCCTACAGCTAGCAGCATAATAATAGTGGGACATGTGTCATCAAATCGATCAAAATTCATCAACAAATCCCAACAACCAGGTTTAGTGCCATCCTCATAATTATCGGGATCAAATCAGATCATTTTTAATCATGCAAATTGAACACGTGGCGGGAGATCCGAGCTTGGCATAACAAATCATGAGGATTTATGGCAATCATCATTAATTGCCCACAGAGATTTGATGCAATTCACATTAATTGCCTAGATTTACTATAATTAGAATTAATGGCCCAGATTAATTGATCTCTAACCGCCGACTTCTCAAGGAGGCAATCATTGCAAACCCTAATGATCACATCCCACTTCTATAAATAGCAAGGTGCCATTCCCTTGCGAAAGAGAGGATTTTTCTAGAGTATTAGAGCACTTGGAGAGACCTGAAAAAAGAGCGCAGAGAGAAAAAGGCACACACAGAGGGCATCCTGAGAGCATTTCTTTCCCGGAGCCAAGGCTGCATCCGACCGTCCAAGGAGTAAGACAGAGCTATCGTCGCTTTTCCGAGCCTCTACCGTCACCCCCCATAATCTAAAATAAACAATTGTACTTAAATTGCTGTACCTAGGTTTTCGTCCCTAGGCTTTCTGTTTACAAGCGAGTTTGTATTGTGAAGTAAAAGTCCAGTCCTCCGATATAATTGTTCTGTTCTTTTATAATTCATGGCAAACACGATGGCGACTCTGCTGGGGACAAACTTCTCCATAGCTGAGGAGTTGGTGACGCAATCGGATGCAGCCAAACTTGGCTCCACACAACAGAAGATGGTCGTCCGCTTCGACCAACAGGCGTTTGAAGAAATGCTCTCCGACGGGAGCGCTGGCCAGGTCCAGAAGCGAACCCGCACAAAAAAAGCTCGCAGGGAGTGGAAGCTAAAGTCATTTCCTCCTCCCCAAGCTCTGGACGAAGTACTCTCTGCTGTCCAAGACGACGAAGGCAAGTCTCATGCGGCTCTACTTCAAACCATAGAGGACTCTGCTGTCCCCAAGTCCGGCAAAGAAAAGCACTACGATACTGGACTTGCAGGGGCAAAGAGTGATTCTATGTGCTCCAAGAAGAAGCCGAACAAAGGCACTAGCCGCGGGCTGAAGACTCATGCGGCCGAGATTGCCAGCCGCATGCACGATGTCCATGCGACCGAAACTGCCAGTCGAATGCATAACACTCATGCAGCTAAGATTTCCAGCCGCATGGAGAAGACTTATGCGGCTGAGACTTCCAGCCGCATGAAGAAAGCCCATGCGGCTACGATTGCCAGCTGCATGAAGACTGTTGATTCCAGTCGCATGCCGCCTGCTCCACGTGGCTCAGTCTTCGACCGCCTCTCCTATGGTCCTGATCTCTCATGCTCCCGAGAAAACATGTCTGACTCTCTCCAGCACCACTTAGACTCTTCCTACTATGTGCCCTCACGCACTAGAGTGAAGAAGTCTAAGACAGCACGAGCTTGGCGAGCTCAGTCCACTGTCCCGACCTCTGACCATCCGAGCGTTCCATATATTGTTATGCGGGCCTCTGATGGGAAGTTGTACAGGACCACTCGATTCCAGCCTCCGACGGCAAACGGACAGAGTGGTTTCCAAAAGTCTCCCAAAATCCAGGGAGAAAATATGGTCGTTTCAGACCCGTCTGACTTGCGTGAGGCTATCCTCCACAAGTGCAAGGAAAGAAAAGAGGCTTCAGGGTGCAAAGAGTCCTCCCACGGACATCACTGCACCCAAGTCATTGTCAACTGCTGTTGCAATAACGCGACGGTACGAGAAGACCGGCAGTCCGTCTTCCAAAGACTGCAACAACCATGTTCAGAGGATGAGGCACTTCCCGTCGTCTCCTGCAACTCTGCTCAAAAAATCCCTGCCAGCGGGAGGGCAAGGAAAACAAATATTTCCAGCCCAAAGATTTCAACCACTATGACTAAGAAACTGTCGTCTAAACGGTTGCCCACCACCGGAGTTTTCCAAGGAATCCGTTCAAAGACAAAATCTGCTACAGTGGGAGATTCATCATCCACATCACTGGAGGTTGCTGGAACTGGGGGTAGCACTCCTCCGAACCTCTACGACAATTCGATGTTCCAAGGAGACGACCTGGGGGAAAGAACTCTCCCATTAGATACAGTAAATCTCGACGTCCCCGAGGACGTCCATAATTTCCAAGACGAGGCAAACTCGAAAGCTGGGGGTACTGTTCATTCTGAGTCCGAATTAGAGGAGAACATTTCCACATACCCCGATGACTTCTCGGTGCAGGGGTATGATTTGGAGGGTACGTCATCCACCGTCCCTTCCACTTCTATTCATGTGAGGACGGCATTCATGACAAACGACGAACAAGATGGTCCCAGTGATCGCCAACGCATCGACACTCTGGAGGCCATACTGCGTACTTTGGTCAAATCCGTGGACGAGATCAAAGCAGCCCTCCCTACTCTGCAAGGAGGGACGCCTGGACAAACAAACTTGGTCCCGCGGTCAATGCAGACTCGAACTCAGCGACACCGAACCCGGGCAATAATCCTCCTGAAGTGTCGGCTCCTACCACTGCAGACGAAGCCAGAGAGACAAGAAGAGAGGTCCAGGAGCTCCGAGCCATGTTCCACGCCCGAAAAAACTGCCAAGACCTCAGGATACGACAACCGTATCCCGCTGCGTGGAGAGATGTTCCCTTCCCACCAAAGTATAAACCATTCCACATCAATCCATATGATGGGAAGACCTCCGCAAGTCGGTACATCACTTACTTCGAGGTCACCACCGACCATCTGCGCCATGACGATGCCATCCTTACACGATTATTCATCGGGGCATTGAAAGGGGTCGCCTTCGACTGGTACCATAACCTGCCAGACAACTGCATTCACTCCTTCGCCAGCTTCAAACGCATGTTCTTGGAAAGATTCTATGAAGTAGGACAGGACATCACAATGTCCACCCACATGGACGTCGTTCAAGGGGAGAAAGAGCTGACAAGGAACTATATTGAGCGGTTCCGCCAAACCGCCATGAAGTTGCCGTCCGGTAATCCGGATTCCTCCTTAATTGAAATTTGCCAAAAGAGACTGCTTCCAACAATCAGCCTCTGGATGGGTGAAAGTCAATTTAAGGACTGGAAGACGTTTATCATCAGTACCACTAGCGCCGAGGACAGGTTGAAGAAGGCTCGCCAACTGGGATTGCACATCTCGGAGGGAGAGGACAAGGGAAAGCGCCCTAATACCAACAACAACAATGGTGGTAACTCCTCAAACAATCGGGACAACAAGGGCAAGCAGGCTATGGTGGCCGACACAGCCCAGAAACCTGAGTCAAAATTGGCAGACAAGCAATGGCCACAAATGACCTACTCCTTCGAAGACGGCCATGTCAAGCCCATCTTGGACATTCTCATACAAGGAGATAGAATTCAGCTCCCTCCACAAAGGCGGGAACCTCGGCCGGCAGAAATAGAGAGCCCAAAGTACTGCCATTACCACCGCTACATCCACTATGCTACACACGACTGCTACCAACTGAAGCGATACATCCAACATCTCATCGATTCGAAGGCTCTGGCCATTGATTTTGAGGAGGTGACCGTGGCAACCAATATGGTGTCAGTATAATTCGACAGCTTCCTTCCAACAGAGACTCAAGACGGCGTGATACCCATCCCTCGGACGACAATAGAGATTGCTAATCTTCCACCTCCTCGAGATCAGGCTACTGGTCTGGTACCCCTCACCACGTTATAAGGGAAGGTCATGTAGGTCCATCCAGATTTGGTACCATAAGTGACTCAGTCCACACCACCCTCCATTGGCAAAAAGGGGAGTAGAAAGGTCAGATCCTGTCGCACAATCTCGGCAGATGTCGAAGAAGCCACAACTGTCGTCACTCGGTCTGGTGCTCAATCCCAACCTACGCCAGATAACTCGGCTGAAGAGCATCAGCCGGCCACTGCTGACACTCCGAGACATTCCTAACCTCCGACGACCGACAAGCCTACGCCAAAGGAGACTCGCTTTGAAAAATCCCTCCGAAAAGAGGCACCTCATGGGCTGGAAAGGCCCTACAACATTGACATCTTGGCACAATTGGCCAACACACCAGCCAAATTGTCATTATACGAGCTCCTGAGACTCTCCAAGGATGTTCGCGCGGCTTTGAGCGATGCACTCCAGAACGCCGACGCATATCTAGCTCAGGTCAACCTCATAGGAGAGAGCCCGCCTGCAGATCTCCAAGACAATACTTATACAGGAGCGATGCCCAACATTGTCTTCACTCCATAGGACATGCTCATCAAAACCAACCTGTACGATCGACCGTTATATTACACTGGATACATCGGCGACGTAAAGGTGGATCGGATGCACATTGATCCTGGTTCTTCCATAAGCATCATTCCGAAGGGCCTGTTACATCATCTCCGCATTCCTATGTATCGCCTGACGCCAACAAGCACCGCCATCCACGATTTCAATTCGGGCATGAGCTACCCGATTGGGAAGATTCGCTTGAAGTGCCAAATTGGCGATCTTCAGTCAGAAGTAACCTGTTACGTCATAGATGCGGACACTTCCTACAATATCCTCTTGGGGCGCCCTTGGATACACGATTACATGATCGTGCCTTCCATGCTGCACCAGTGCTTCAAGTATGTCGACAAACACGGCTTCGTGAGGACAAAATTTGCCAACATCGATCCCTTCAAAGGGGTAAAATCCTACTACTCAGACTCCTGCTTATACGAAAAGTCGAAGAGGCACCTTGGTGAATGAGATGTGCAAGCTCGCACTGAGACGGCCACAGGATCAGAAGAACCTCTGAAGATCCACCTCCAAGCTCACAAACCTGGCAAGTCCGTACCCCTTACGGCCGCTCTGCGTAAGGACGCAATCAGCCTCTCAGCACAAGAAGGGCAAATGATAATCCGGCTACCAAGGTCCGGCCAAGCGCCAAGACCCACAACGGAGCCACTAACAATCAGACTGCCTAGAGTCGGCCAGCCACAAACAGAGAAGCTCAATCCCTCCGACAAACCAATAACGATACGTCTTCCCAAAAAGAATCGTCATCCCGATGCAAAGTCGGGGGCTTCAAGCGAGCCAACCACTCCCCGTCCAGCATCGAGTACCAAACTGGGGGTCGCTAGTCTGCCAACAACTCCACGTTCTGCTCCACCAGCAGAACTTCTGATGATCAAGTTGCCCAAGTCATCCTCTCAGTCTTCATTTATACAGGGGGTGGCCGAAGAAGAACCAGAACTGGCCAAGTATGCGGCCGCTCACACTGATGTTCCATCCGCAGATGATGTAATCCCGCTAGAAAAGATACCTTACTTCATCAATAAAGGGCTATCATTGAACTACACCGAGCTTAATAAGCTTTCTACAATGTATGCTATGGAACACGGTATAGGCGCTCACCTACACACACAGGTGACAAATGTTTACACCGTAAATCGGCTCACTCTCGCGGAAGACGCGTACTGCATAATCGAGGGAGGGGATCATCCAATCATCTTCGGTCGGAAGAATGATCCACAGCCCTTCACCATAGAAGAAGTCGATCTCGAATCGGACGCCGGGAGGCTGCCTCTCTATCTATATAGCCCCCAATCCAAATATCTCATGCAAAAACAGGGGTACGATCTGGAGACTATGCCAGGTTTGAAGTACGGCACTGGTCGACGATTACCTTTAAAGTCGTCAGTCCCAGCTGGCAAACCACAGGACTACTACAACAAGATCCGATGCGGACTGGGATATGTTACGCCTACAACGACCCCTGAAAGCTCAGATGAGGAATGCAACTGGCAGTCACACTCAACCGGATCACCAACTTCTGATTCGGATATCAGCATCGGGGATATATTCAGGCAGGTCTTGTCTGTCAATATGGCATTCGCTGATGCTTACGAAGAAGGTGAAGACTTTCCTGAACTCCTCGAATTAGAGCCGTAGGCCCAACAGCTGGATATGCAATGGAAGAAGCGATTTGAACAAAGAGAGCCTCCTACTGAAGATGAGGTCATGCAAGAGGATCTAGGCAGCGACTCTTCTCCAAAACCAATCTTCGTTAGTAAAAGCATGACAGACGAAGAGCGAGAATCACTACTGGAACTCGTCAAAGAATATATTAATGTGTTCGCCTGGAACTATGAAGACATGCCAGGGTTAAATCCCGATATTGCTCTTCACAAACTCAACATTCGGCCAGATGCAAAGCTAGTCAAACAACAACAACGACACTTCCGCCCAGGCATCATGGATGCGATCGAAGCCGAAGTCAACAAACTGATAGCCAGCGGCTTCATTCGTGAGGAGCAACATCCGGACTGGGTCGCCAATATAGTACCGGTCCTCAAAAAGAATGGGAAGATTCGAATCTGTATCGACTTCCGCAATCTGAATGAGGCATGCCCCAAAGATAAGTTCCCCCTTCCTATCACAGACATCATGATTGACAACACCTGCGGCTTCGAACGTATGTCGTTCATGGATGGCTTTTCGGGGTACAACCAAATTAAGATGTCTCCCGACGACGAAAAGCATACATCGTTCTGAACACCAATAGGCACGTTCTGCTACACAGTCATGCCTTTCGGTTTAAAGAACGCTAGTGCCACCTATCAGAGAGTTATGAGCATCATCTTCAGGGATCACTTGCACAAGACCTTTGAGTGCTATGTTGACGACATCGCCGTCAAAAGCCGCTCTAAGGAAGATCATCTGCATGATCTAAGGACAGTGTTCGACCTAATACAAGTGCATAATTTAAAAATGAACCCTACGAAATCCTTCCTGGGCGTATCCAGCAGGAAATTCTTGGGTTTCATCATCACCTCCCAGGGTATCCACGTAGACCCTGAGAAGACAAAGGCAATCATGGAGATTGGTCCCCCGAAAAATCTCCGAGAACTCCGAGGCCTCCAAGGGAGGTTAGCTTACATCAGGAGGTTCATTTCCAATCTCTTCGGGCGATGTCAGCCATTCATCCATCTCATGGAGAAGGGCGTCTCATTCGTATAGGATAAAGAATGCCAGCGTACCTTCGACAGCATCTAAGAATATTTGTCAAACCCTCCAGTCCTGGTGGCCCCGGTTGCTAGAAAACCATTCCTGCTCTATGTACGAGCAATGGAGCATTCCTTCGGTGCTCTACTAGCACAAAAGAACGATACAGGCCATGAGCAAGCTATATATTACCTCAGCCGTATGATGATTGGGCCAGAGCACCGATATACCGCCGTGGAAAAGGAATGCCTCGCCCTGGTGTTCGTCATTCAAAAGACGTGGCACTATGTCACGGGGCAAACCATACATGTGATATCACGAGTCAACCTCCTCAGGGTCCTCATGACGAAACTAGGGGCACTCAGCTATCGTCTCGCTACATGGGCAATATTACTGTCCCCCTACCATATGATCTTCGTCCCGCAAAAGGTTGTTAAAGGTCAAGCTCTGGCAGACTTTTTAGCAGCCCACCCAGGCCTGGAGTCGGCCAGAATATACGAAGACATCCCAGATGACTTTGCCGACTCGCATGCAACCTCTCACGATGATATATGGCAAATGTTCTTCGATGGCGCCTCAAGGACCGGACCTAAGGACAACATCGTCGTCGGAGTCGGAGTGGTGCTAATTTCTTCTTCCGGACTGGTGATCAATCGTGCCTACTCCCTCACGGAACCGTGATCTAACAATGTGGCCGAGTACAACGCTTTAGTCATTGGCCTCCAACTTGCAAGAGAGCTAGGAGTAGAATATCTTGAAGCATACGACGATTTACAGTTAACCGTCAATCAGATTCGGGGTTCATACGAGGTTCGCCATGAAGACATGATCCCCTATCACCAAATAGCGATCAATATCATCTCGTCATTTGAAGGGTTCTTCATAGAACACGTTCCCAGACTCCAAAATATCGAAGCCGATGCCTTAGCTGGCCTTGCCGCTTCCCTAGCGGTTCCGAACTGTGCTCATCAATCGGTGGATGTGATAGGCCATGAACTGGTCTGTCCCAAGAACAACGTTCAATTCGTGGTGAGTTATTCTGCTCAAACGATCGACGAAGCACCAGACTGGAGACAACTATTCATTGACTTCGTAGTCTACGACATTCTGTCGGAGGACCCAAAGGAAGCTACCTCTATCAGAAGGCATTCTCTCAGATTCTTCTACGATACAGAGACGAAAATGTTGTATCGTCGATCCTACGATGGATTATTGCTTCGATGTCTGTCAAATGCGGAAGCCAAGAAAGCCGTACGCGAAGCTCATGACGGTGTCTGCGGGGCCCATCAGCCTGGCCCAAAATTGCAAGACCGTCTTCGTCGAATGGGCTACTACTCGCCTACGATGGTAGCAGATGCGATAGACTATGCAAGAAAGTGCAAAGCCTGCCAAGTCCACGCTGACTTCATCCACCAGCCATCCGAATTTCTACATCCGAAAGTGGCATCCTGGCCATTCGAAGCATGAGGAATGGATATCATCGGTCCGATCACTCCACCTTCTTCCCGAGGACATCGCTTCATACTCGCCATCACAGCTTACTTCTCCAAATGGGCGAAAGCTGTTCCGCTGGCAGAAGTGAAGACTTCAAACGTGATCAGCTTCCTCAAGTATCACGTCATCTATCGCTTTGGACTGACCCGAAGGATCATCCATGATAATGGTCCATAGTTCGCAAGCCATGCCTTCTATCGGTTCTGCGACAAGCACCGCATCCCGAATATTGCTTCAACACCATACAACCCGGCAGCGAGTGGGTTGGCAGAAGCATTCAATAAAACCACCATCAAGTTGCTCAAAAAGTTCGTATCATCCAACAAATGCGACTGGAACGAGAAGCTTGGTGAATGCTTATGGGCGTACCGAACTACAGTTCGAACAGCCACAGGGAACACACCATTCTCCCTGGTGTACGGGAGTGAGGCAGTTCTCCCATTGGAGACTCTAATACCCTCGCTCCGCGTCGCTCTTACTTACCAATTGACGACAGATGATAACTATCATCGCCGGCTACAAGAGTTGGAGGCCTTAGATGAAAAGCGCCTCTTGGCTCAGCAACGAATCGAGCTATAACAAGCACGCATCTCCGGAGCCTTCAACAAGAAGGTTAAAATCAGAACATTCCAAGTGGCCGATTTCGTTCTGGCAGTTCAGAGGCCGATGGTCATGACTCACAAAACCGCTGGCAAATTCCAGCCAAAATAGGATGGTCCATTTATCATTGAGACCGTATTCTCCAACGGTGCTTACCGCCTCGCAAAACAAAACGGAGACTTGCTCATGTTTCCCGTCAATGACAAGTTCCTAAAGAAATATTATGTCTAAACGACATTCTCCAAATTCCAGATTATTGAGTTATGTACCCGCCCGTACCGCTGAACTCACATCCTCCAGAAATTCCAGATTATTGAGTTATGTACCCGTCGGTACCGCTGAACTCACATTCACAAAATCCCAGATTACTGAGTTATGTACCCTCCGGTACCACTGAACTCACATTCTCCAAATTCCAGATCGTTGAGTCATGTATTCTTTCGTACCACTGAACTCACATGCCGACTCCAACTCTTCCAGATCATCGAGTTATGTACCCGCAGGTGCCTCTGAACTTATATTCCGGTCACTCTTTCAGATAGTAAGTCATGTATGACCATACCTCTGAACTTATTTCTCTGAAAGAGCTCCTCCCTCATGATCCACTACCCGCACTCTCAGTGCACAAAAAGGGTAACAGATCCACAAAATTTCTAAAACGACCACGTCGATGTTACCTCTGAGTCGTTTCACTTCCGCCAAAAACAAATCACCCCTCTACTTAGAACTTCCATGTCCTCATTACCTCTGAGTCGTCCTATGTACCCCTTCATGGAGCCCACTCCTGCCATGTCCTCATTACCTCTGAGTGGGAAGGCTCCATCGAAGAAACCTTCATGCATACCATGTCCTCGTTACCTCTGAGTAAGTATGTTGGTTCTCTCCCAACTTATTATCCGTATCCAGAACCAGGGTACGCCAAGGATAATAGGTCCACAAAAAGCCTTCCATTGGGACAACTACTATAAGCAAAGAACAGAGCGAATGTATTCCGTTCAAAATCGGTGACATTCATATGACTACGTCTCATTAGCAAGCCAAAAAGTTCTCTATTATTTCATTCAGACAAGAAGGGAAAGAGATTACATCGATGTCCAAAAGAAGCAAGACATAAACCGCAGCTAAAGACAGACAGAAGTATTAAAACAAAGACGGACATTTATGAGAGCCTACGAATCCTAGTTGCGGGGACGCATATACCAATCCCTCAACCATTTTGCGTATGAAGGATGTACTTGAGAAAGATCATCGTCCGAAATAGGAGGATCAGAACTCCCAGTACTACCGCCTTCAAACTGGGGCTCCTCCTTTACAGCAATGGGCGCCAGCTCTCCTTTCCGTTCCTCCGCTTCTGGTGTTACCTCCTCCTTAATAAGCAATGATTCTTGTTTGAAAGGGGGCAACAACTCTTCCTTCACAATGATCTCAGCCTTCGGCAGGGTTGCTGCAAGAATCAAAGATAAAAAGAAACAAAGTCAAAAGATGGTCAGAGTCTTACGCAGGGGACTCTTGCGGATCCGATCGACAGGTTATTATACGATTCGGTTTACGAAGTGCTCATGCGGCCCACTAAGACAACTCCCATACGGCTCAGACATGGCGTATACCCCCATGTAGCTCGGTTATGGGATATGTATGCGGCACATACAACTTGAAACAGTTTGCATTAAAGGCTTGTGCATAAAGCATGCAACAGAGCCGTCGTTTGGGTTTCGAAGAATATGAATTTCCCAAATCCTTACCTTTAACAGCAGGACGAACGTCGAAGTGAGCTTCGGGTGCCGCAGTCGACGAAGACGCCGCCTTCTTATCCTTCGCCGCAACAGTCTTCTAGGGAGCCATCGGTGATTGAAGAAGAGGATGACAATCGGGGCAGGAAAGGTTTGAATTGAAGGAGAGAATAAAGAAGTTTCTTCTCTTAATTCCTCTTATTTATAGGAGGTCAAAAGAGGGGGGTCACGTAGAGTAATAACCGCTTTGGGTCGTGTGCTACAGGCAAAATAAAACCGACTCCTTGGATTTCGTCCCATCTCTTATAAAGGAGATTCACCAGGGCATAAAATCCAAAGATTTAATGAACCGACCCTTAGGATTCCCCCAAAAGACGGCTCTAAAACGAATTAAAGGTAATTAGTGACACACACACGTGGCAGGAAGCCCATGCGGCTAGAAAATTTATGCGGCTAGACAGGCCATGCGGCAAAGAGGTTCATGCGGCCAGAGCATCCTATGCGGCCAGCGGAGCTCACATAGCCATGCTTCTTATTCAAAGCATTTCAATTTTGCAAATTGAAAACTTTGAAGGGGGTCTTTTAGAAGCATGGAAAAGAACATGATTGCCTATGCGGCTCAGAACAGGAAAACCCATGCAGCTCAAAAACAGACGAGCTTCATACGGCTCAAGAGCATCATGCGGTTCAAAAGTCACCAGCTTGGACATGCGGCTCAAGCAACACCACGTGGCCTTCTGCGGTTCGCTTCTACAATTGGCCATTAAGCTAAGGCCCTATTTAATGCTCTGACATAAAAGAGAACTGACGGCTCGAACATAAAGCTGCAATAATGACTCTGTCATAATGGTAGACTCCTAGGGAAACGAAGGAAATCTCTGACACAATCCATCAAACCCCAAAATCCTTTATGCGGCCTTGACACGTGGACAGTCGCATGCGGCTTAGGCAGAGGCCACCCCATGCGGCTCAGGCAGAGGCTACCTCATGCGGCTCAGGCAGAGGCTACCCTATGCGGCTCACGAGGACTATCTTCATGCGGCTCACTGAGAAGCTACCCATCATGCGGTCGCCTACGCTCATGCGGCTCAGATCATTTCCATACGTGGCCAGTCTTATGCGGCTCAGTAGGGAACAATCCTCATGCGGTTCGGATTTCCTAAGTGGCTCGCGGTTAAGACACGTGGCAGAAGATTAGTTTTTTCCGCATCCCTACAGCTAGCAGCATAATAATAGTGGGACACGTGGCATCAAATCGATCAAGATTCATCAACAAATCCCAACAACCAGATTTAGTGCCATCCTCATAATTACTGGGATCAAATCAGATCATTTGCAATCATACAAATTGAACACGTGGGGGGAGATCCGAGCTTGGCATAACAAATTATGAGGATTTATGGCAATCATTATTAATTGCCCACAGAGATTTGATGCAATCCACATTAATTGCCTAGATTTGTTACAATCAGAATTAATGGCCCAGAATAATTGATCTCTAACCGCCGACTTCTCAAGGAGGCAATCATTGCAAACCCTAATGATCGCATCCCACTCCTATAAATAGCAAGGTTCCATTCCCTTGCGAAAGAGAGGATTTTTCTAGAGCATTAGAGCACTTGGAGAGACCTGAAAAGAGAGCGCAGAGAGAAAAAGGCACACACAGAGGGCATCCTGAGAGCATTTCTTCCCCGGAGCCAAGGCTGCATCCGATCGTCCAAGGAGTAAGGCAGAGCTGCCATCGCTTTCCCGAGCCTCTACCGTCACCCCCAGAATCTAAAATAAACAATTGTACTTAGATTGTTGTACCTAGGTTTTCGTCCCTAGGCTTTCTTTGTACAAGCGAGTTTGTATTGTGAAGTAAAAGTCCAGTCTCCCGATATAATTATTCTGTTCTTTTATAATTCATGGCAAACGGATTGTTTTAAAAAACACCCTCTATGCCATGCGTTAATGCATGACGAATTATGCTCAGAATGAGGTTGGTATAATTTGTGTTGTCAACCAACCTCATGGGGGTTAACGGAGATGCCGCAATGGAAGGATCTTGAATGGCAGCAGCAGCCAACGTATGCCTAGATATTTCAACAGAAGCAGAGGTCGTAGTTATCGTAACAGAGGTCGTTGGCAGTACAGAGACAATCGGAGCCAACACTGTCTAACGCACAACTGACTCCTCAGCAAGCTCCCATACCGGTCCTTCAGTTGAAACTGTGCTAATTGGGGCCAGAGCAATCACAGTAGTTGACGTCTCAACAGTCGCTGTAACCGACTCCTCAATAGCCTTCTCAACTGGTGCATCAGCAATCGTTTCATCCATAGTCTCCTCGACTGAACGCAAAACGGGTGGCTCGAGCATAATCTGTTCAGACGGTCCTGGAGACACTAGATTGAAGGGTTCTTCAACGGATTCATCAGCAGCCTCCTCGACCAATTCATCCCCCACCGTTAGACCCTTAGGGGTTTCATCGACAGGCTCATCAATAGCACCGTCGATAGTGACCGCCCCGGTTGGGGCATGGGCGGGCGGCTCATCAGTGACCATATTGCCTCGACTAGTCCGCTCGTCGACGATGTCCACCATCAGCTATGACATTGTCTTCAACTACCACTCGGGATTGAGGTACAGTATACGCCAGGGCTAAATCTGCCAGCACTGGTCCCTCGATGCCTCCGTAAGGAGGAGGCTCCCGAAAGGCACCAGTAGAAGCACCTTCAGCATCTTCATCCAAATGACCCGTCTCAAGACCGGGTTCCCGAACGGTACTTTTATGAAACACGAGGCCAACTCCAGGTATTACCTTGGAGCCACCCCTGGAAGCCATTACCTCATAGTCAAAAGAGACAGGAAGAGGAACCCCTATGCCTCAGTGGCTGGGCACTCCTCAGGGATATGGTACTCCTCTGATCGCTTCGGTATCTCCCTTGCCTGCACCAGCAAAATAAGGATAAATAAAAAGCTGCGAGTAAAAATTTGAATAAAAAAAAAGGGAACTAAAATGTACCCTTGAGGTCAACGCAACAGGAGGCACGCTAGGCCGCAAAGGAGCACGACCCTTGGATGCCACTATTTTTACCTTCTTGCCAGAATGAGGGTTCGTTGCCGAACGAGCTCGACATTTTAATGGGGAACTCAGGGGCACCACATCTTCCCTTCGCTTCCGAGAGGCACTAGAGTCATCCGAAGACCTATATCCTACAACTTCAGACTCCTGAGACCGCCGCTGGGGCCTCTCAAACTTCGTACCCATAATAAAGCTCTGTTCTCGGTCATAACCCAAAAATAAGTTATTCACCAAATAGTAGAACATTACAGCAAAATACAAGACACGGGACTCCCATACACGTCAGAAAATGTAAACGATGCCCAGTAGATTTGGCGTTGTAATAACTCCAAGTACGCACGCCATCCAACAAACTTTCCTTATAGCCAAGATACGGACTGGGATTGCCTATCATAGTTTGGCTATAACTGAACTGTCACGCGAAGCGACTCGGCAGATATAGCTCTAGATAGGCCTTATTCTGACACTGGAACACCATGTGTGAAGGACGAATGGATACCAACCAACGAAAAGCACCGACAATTAACTCGTCCCATCTGCTGGCCCGTTCAACCAGCTCGTCACCAGCTTCTTGGCCACCATAGAAAGGCGAAACCCTGCTAAAACTATAACTGTCCAAGCGGTTCAACGCCCGCCTATAGGCAGAAGCACCGTTATGAGACCACTTCGCCTGGGGGTAGTTACGCAAAAGTGCATCACTATCCTCGTGATCGTCTATGGTGGCAGAGACAATCAACCCAGTATGACGTAACGCCAACCAGGTCATCAAATAATGATAGGGCAACTTCGCTCAAGAAAACTCGCTGGCACACCCACGATACTCTATGATCTTTTTTGAGAGGTCCCATAGGCCTTGAAGAATATCGTAAACCATGGCTGGAAGCAGCACAAGAGAGTGACTAAAAGCCGACCTCACGGCCGGCATAATAAGTTCACTACTCAGTCGCCTCACAGAGCCTGAGCCACCAGGCACTACAACCTTCCTCAACCACAGCATCAGGAAGGCAGCTAGCGTCGCTTTCGAACTTACAGGAGTTAAATTATGGTAAAAACAACTACGGACCGTGGAGCCGGGTATTTCCTCAGCATCCAGCGAGGGAGCTCGCGTCTTGGCCTTTGCCTCCATCTCCTTCACCTCAGCAGTGGTATACGCCTTACGAGAGGAAAGATGAACCGATTTGCGTTTCGAAGGATCGTCGCCGAAGAAATACCTTCTTTAAGCATTGAAGTGAGGTTAACCCTTTGCAAAGTCCTGGCATACACAAACTTGATGATGGCAAAGCAGCACCTTGTATACTATCATCATCTCCGGATACTGGCTTTCTAAACCCGCGAGCTCATCGGGAGTTTGGCAATACTCCTCATATGGGTGCTCACCCCAAGGCAGCTTCAAGATGGCAAACATCTCATGGAGAGGCAATCCTATCTCCCTACACGGCAGGAAAAAAGTTTCGTTGTGGTGATTAAACAACTCCAGCAAAGCCAGGAACAAAGACTGGTTGATAGGGATTCTATACTCAGTACCCTTTATGGCACGGTAAAGGCCAGTGCCGCTCAGATCCTCCTTAAAAGTGCTCAATGCCTACTGAATCAAGTCACCCCACTTTTTGTCAGAATGAACTAGCCTTCGACCCGATAGGCGCCCGTCGGATATGTACAACCGACCGTCAGGAGTCTATTCGCAAAAATCAAAGCACCAAATGGATGCACATCTGTAAGAATATTACTGAACCTACGACCGGGGAGTAACAACCGCAAGGAGAATGATGAACCACCTCGAACGGACATAAAAGCATCTCTCTCCTTGGAGCCCTTATCTACTTTGATATGACCTGCGATTAGACCCCTGGCTAGGGCTCAGATCCCACTCCAGACGCCATCTTTTGACGAAACAGGAGAAAATAGACAGCAAAAGATGACGGTCAGTCGTCGAAACATACAAAGGGAGGCCATTGCTCTTAAAATACCTGGCCAACTTAAGCGTAAGTAGCTCCGCTTCCTTCAGAGCTAACTAATCACCAAAGAGGAACTGGGGCTTTAACATCTCTGTATTGAAATCAAAAGAGGGAGTCAGCTTACACTGATCTAGCATACGACAAAAATAGCCCAGACGTTGCTCCTATATTTCATCCAATCATCTCGTCAGTTGATCTTCTATAATCAACCTTCTGGCTGGCTCGACGAGTTCTTGCTCGACGTTTGTCCTCAGCGCGCAAATAGAGAAGTCGTAAACATTCTCATTCAGGGAGGTAGTCACAAAAGCCAAGCATCCGTACAGGTACTACCAGATAACACTATGCCTCGACAAGTTATCTTCCGCGTAGATATCGCCAAGTAGCACTGTGCTTCGGCAAGTGAGCTTCCGTGCAGATAATATCCAGTAGAGATGTGTTTCAATGGTAGAGCAGCCGCACAGGAACGGCATCGTGTGCGTCAGCAAGAACCTCAACATATCTTACAGTTGTTACTTTGTTAAAAGCAACAACCATGTGCATCCGTTGAATAAAGCTTCAGTGCATCTACAGAAACTCATCCAAAGAACGAGTGGCCACGCGCATCAGCAAGAAAAGCTTCAGCACATCTACGAGACAATACTCTGAGGAGTAACCACTCATGTGCATCAGCAGAGCAGGAAGTCAAAGTTTATTACCTACGACAAGCGACCGCACATCGCTATGAACTACCACACCAACGTTCGGTGAGTCATCAAGATCACTGACCTCGAAAGCAAGCCACTTTCCTTTAGCCTTCTTGGAGTCCGTCGCAGGTAGTTTTGGGTTCTTGATTTATTGGGAGCCATAGCAGGAAAAGTCAGGGTTTGAAAGAAGAAGAAGACTTTGACAAAAACCTTCTGTAGGATGGTAGGTGAAAGCAAGAAAGTTTTTTTTCTCTTCCCAACGACACCTACTTATAGGGGGCAGCCACGTCAACGAAAGAAGACAAAATGCTTCGTGATTAAGGGAACTCTTCGAACAACGTAGGAACAAAAAGTTGGGATCATGATGACCATTCCCTAGAAACGAGGAATTAAGATCAACTTTAATAAGGCGACAGCTCAAGACATTGAATCTGAATCCTAAGCATGACGACAGCCGGTCAGTATGCATACCAATCATTCGCTCAAAAAGGACACGTGTCATGCTTCTACACTTTGAAGGGGGTCTTTTAGAAGCATGAAAATGTGCAGATATTGTGAAAAGTGCAAGTAGGAGTTCCCGCTACCCACCCAATTTCACAAAAGTGCAGGTGACCAATCGCGTAGACCGAAAAGACGATGTCACAGAATAGAAAAGATCACAAAGAGTTCTTTTTATTAAAATTAGGGCTACAAGGATCTATTACAGGATCTACATGATTACATGAAAAGAACTAAAAACTTCTAAAGATCTACAAAGGGGTTAATCTTCACAGTGTGATCGTAATGGACAAATACAGAAAATACCTCAGGGGACTGTGGATAGAAGATGTGAATACAGTCGCTATCAAAGTTTGCTCTCGCATGGCCCCAAACGTGCAGCCCCATTCAGACGTGCAACCTCACCAGAGCAAACTACTTCATAGCCAGACACGGAGGAACTCCAATATGGCTAATAAAGCAGTTATTGGTCCGAGCGAGAACTCAGTCCACAATACGACGGCTGGCCCTTTTTAAAAGTACATCAGCTTCTGCAGCTCTTCGATCGTAACGAAGAAATACAGCCACTGATGAGCAAGTCAGAGCATAATAGAGGGCTCATCAGGTGAAAAACCAATCCTAACCTTGTAGTTTGGACCTCGAAGACCTCCAAGATGTCGTCCAGGTTCAAACTCCTTATAATGGACATTCGGGTACTTCTCAAGACCAGTTAGGTATTTGTCTACAAAGACATCGCCTCTTTCAACGAAGGGATCCACAACCATCAACCGACTTGTGCAAGGCCAATGGTCGTTCGAAGCTAAGTCAGGATCAAGCATAATGTTTTGAGAGGAAGACGATGCTTCAAAAAAACTCTTATTTATATAGGGTAAGTATGGTCCAACCAACAAGCTACATGGTCGTTGGTCAAAGATGTCCAGATTAGTGGGATGAGCCTAGAACTCAGCACAATGAACCTCATTTAATAGGTTCATTCCGTTGAGTTCTAGGCAACTAACTTCTCAAATTCCCCCAAGCAACGGCGGCAATTAAAGAGGAGGTTGACTGACTCAACCATCAAGGAGAACAGTCATTAAATGATCATAAAAAGACTTCGGCATGAACTAGCTCCTTCGATTCAGAAGCACAGCCAGGTACCTGCGTCCCCTCTTCGACTCTGAAGCATTGATAGCCGATTTCTCTACACGATGCCCTCGCCTCAGAATCTTAGAGGCTCCAAAACACAGCCTACTCATCTCCCAAAAGCTCAGAGGCTTCGTTGTCTTCGAAACACAGCCTACTCGTCTCCCAAAAGCACAGCGGCTCCGTTGTCTTCAAACACAGTCTACGCATCGCCCAAAAGCACAGAGGCTTCGTCGTCTTCGAAACACAACTTACTCGTTGCCCAAAAATACAAAGGCTTCGTCATCTTCAGAAGAACGGTCTACTCGTCGCCTAGGAGAGCAGCAGCACTGAAGCTATGCCAGAAGCACAGACAATACGGTCCCACCCAATCGATTTATCTAAACCACCGCTCTTAAAGATAAGATAGAGGCTGGTTCTGTTGATAAGAGCAATATATTATCAGTTAGTTTAAAATCACAGATAAGGGCAAAGTTTGTTTTTATGGATGAAGGCCATATCCAATCAATTTGTTTAAACCAATGGCCTCCTAAGATAAGATAAAATCCAACTCTATGATGGAATCCAAGATCTACTCGGCTTCATCTGAATAGAAGACTTGGAGCAATAGGCACACACCATGTGTTTTTTTCTTCGATTATGTTGATAATCATCCGAAATCTCGATAGAGAAGAATCTTAATGTCCGCTACGTTTCAGCTCAGCAGTAGCCTTCACCATGCAATAACAGTAGATTCTTTCTTATCTCAAATCCTAATGCACATCGCATATGTTCCCCCTCCCATATAAATAGAAGAAGTTTTTCCTTCGATAAAGAGGCTTCAAAATCTTCAACTTCGGCTTCTTTTTGATTGGTAACCGTAGAGTTTTAATCACCAGCACCAAAAAGCCAAAGCAAGTTCAACTCGCCGTCAGATCGTCAACGGAGTAAAGGAGCAGCTGCAGTGCTCGATCTCTATCGCCACACTTTCTCAAAAATTTTGTACTTAGATCTCCTGTTTAGGAATCGATTGTACTCTTTTTACGTTTAAAATATAAAAAGTTTGTATAACCTTTTGTCATGGCAAACAGTAGTGTTATGGTGAATTTGTTCCAATCCTGACTGGATATATTTTTTAGTTGACAGACTCTTGATGACTACTCTCTTACTTTGGGTTCCTTCGGGTGGATTTAGTGATATCTTGAATGCCAAAACCTACAGACTAGTTAGGTAGTTTAAATTTGTTGTATTAGATTTTGTGAGATATTGTATTTGGTAAAATATAAATCTTGTAAATTTTGTAATTGATTTAAAAATTTGAATGAGCAATAAAATAATTATTTTATGAGCACTTGTTATGGCGGGCTAGACAGCATACTACTACTAATACTGTGGCGTAGGATGGGCTTAGCACGCACTCGCATCCGAAAAGCGGGTGCACGTCGTGACAGAGATAGCCAAGCTCAAAGTAGACTATCATAAGGCTATCCTCACCATCGAAAAGAAAGAAAGAGACTATGTCAAAATGCAAGTACTTTATGACATAGAGAAGAAGAGACACTTAGTCACAGAACAAAGACTCATTGATATGACTGTCAGATATGAAGAGTCTTGTATGATTTCTAAAATGTTAGAAATCAAGTTAGGCAAACAGGCCATCCCTGTTACACAACCTAAGATTAGTCCTAATGCTACGTATACAACCAAGAGGACTAAACCACAGAAAGCACACAAGTAACACGCCAATCACAATTATACTTTCACATATAGGTTTTTAAAGAAGACACAAAAACATGTCAACACAGAAATAAAGAGCATATTTTTAAAACTTACTTGTACGTACTGTGGTACTCACGGGCACATATCACAGTGATGTCCAACAAGGAAACTTGTTGACAATCAAACACGTGTTTGGATTCCTAAGACTAATCAGAAAGGACCCTCGAAGAAATGGGTACCAAAGGATTCATCTACTCGTTATGTAGATGGACCCTCAACCCTCTTAATCTTGAAGCAAGTGGATCCTCGACAGCAGATGTTCGTGGCACATGATTGGTGATATATCCTTGTTCGCTACGCTATCGATAAAGAAAGAAGGATATATTTTCTTTGACAATAACTTGGAAGGTGATATTATTGGTAATGACACTATTGGTATGACTCCCTTTCCAGTAATAAAAGACGTCTGCCTAGTTAAGGAGTTGAAATATACCCTACTGAGTATAAGTCACTTGGCAGATAATGGTTATGTCATCAACTTTGTAAAAGACAAATATTCTATATATGATTTACTATCTGGTAATCCCGTATATGAAGGGATTAGGGAAGACAACATTTATGTTTTTTTTTAGAGAGTACTAACAATGCAGGAAAGTATCTGATAGCCAATCAAGATGAAAGTTGGCTATGGCAAATGAGGCTAGGACATGCCAATATGGACACTATCTCATGACTATGTACCAAAAAGTTGGTAAAAGGACACCCAGAAATCACATTCAAGAGAGATATGGTATGTGCTGATTGTGAAAAGAATAAAGTAACTAGGTCAACTTTTAAATCTATCAACGCTGTAAGTACTTCTAGACCCTTGCAGTTAATTCATATAGATTTGTTTGGTCCTAGTAGAGTTACTAGTCTTGGCGGTAAGCTCTACGTTTTTGTAATTATTGATGATTTCTCTCGATATATATGGGCTTTCTTTTTATCAAATAAAAGTGGTACCATTTTTAAATTTTAGATATTTTGCAAAAAAAGTACAAAACGAAAAAGGCTTCATGATTACTCAAATTCGAAATGATCATGGTGGCAAATTCGTAAACACTGATTTTAAAACATTTTTTTGATGATAGTGGATACTACTATGAATTTTCTTGTCCTTGAATTCCCCAACAAAATGGTATTGTAGAGTGGAAGAATCGTACTCTAAGCAAGATGGTAAAAGTTATGCTGGATCGACATAATCTTTCTAAATATTTTTGGACAGAAGCTGTTAGCACAGTCTATCATGTTTTAAATAGGGTGTTGATTCGACCTATCTCGAAGAAAAATACCATATGAGCTGTGGTTTGGAAGGATTCCAAATATTTTATACTTTAAAGTTTTTGGATGTCACTGTTTTATCCTGAACTCCAAGGACAACTTGGGTAAGTTCGACTCTAAAACAGATGAAGGGATATTTCTTAGATATGTTGCTAAGAGTAATAGATATAGAGTTTTCAATAAAAGATCTATGATTGTTGAAGAATCAATTAACATTACCTTTGATGAGCTCAATAGTCACAAATTTAGCGACAGTGATGATGAAGATGCACAGAATAAATCTAAGATATTTGGAGATACTGCTACCAAAGAGAGCCATTTAGAAAGTCTAACAAAAATAGAATTCTTGCCAGACCATCCAGAGATACTCGTCATAGGTGATGTATCAAAAGGTGTAAGTACATATTCTTCTACTAAAGACATTGATGTAGCAGCTAATGTAGCTTTTATATCTCAAGTAGAACCTAGGACTATATCAGATGCAGTTAATGATATATCTTGGATTGATGCCATGCAAGATGAAGTAAATCAAATTGAGAGAAACCAAGTTTGGGAACTTGTTCCTGAACCTATTGGTTAATCGATAATTGGTACCAAATGGGTGTCCAAAATAAACTTAGTAAGGATGTACAAGTTCTGCGCAACAAAGTACATCTAATGGCACAAGGTTATAATCAAAAAGAAGGTATTGATTATGACTAGACGTATGCTCTTGTTGCTTGACTAGAAGCTATCCGCATGTTTTGTGCATTTGCATGTTTTCACAATTTCAAACTTTTTCAAATGGACGTAAAAAGTGTATTTTTAAATGGATTTTTAAAAGAGGAAGTTTTTGTGAAACAACCCTCTGGTTTTAAAGATTTTTAAAAATTCGATCATGTCTTCAAACATAGGGAAGCACTCTATGGACTCAAATAAGTACCTCGTGCTTGGTATGAACGCCTAATGCCTTCTTAGTTGAAAATAATTTTTTAGAATAAAGAGTTGATACTACTTTATTTATCAAGTCTTCAGATGATTGTATTCTTCTTTGTACAAATTTATGTAGATGACATAATATTCGGTTCTACTAATAAAAACCTCTGTCAAGAATTTGCTAAGTGTATACATAGTGAGTTTGAAATGAGTATGATGGGAGAGCTAAACTACTTCTTGGACTCCAGATCAAACAACACTCACATGAAACATTCATCAACCAAGCTAAGTATGTGAAGGATTTATTGAAGAAGTATGATTTTGATAACGTAAAGCCTATCGGAACTCCAATGGCCACATCAATTCGGCTTAACATTGATAAAAGTGGTAAAATAGTTTACTAGCATAAGTATCGAGGTATGATTGGTAGTTTATTATATTTAACTGCTAGTTATTCTGATATCATATTTAGTGCTTATATTTGTGCTAGATATCAAGCTAATCCTAAAGAATCACACTTATGCATCATTAAACATATCTTCTTGTACCATAAGGAAATTCTATAGTCGACTTGTGGTATCCCAAAATCATATATTTTGACCTAATTGGTTATTCAGATACGGATTTTATAGGATACAAAATAGACCATAAAAGTACCAGTGGTACGTGTCATTTTTTAGGAAAAGCTTTAGTCTCCTGGTTTAGCAAGAAAAAAAATTATGTAGCGATATCAACGATTGAGGCTGAGTATATCGTCACAGGATGTTATTGTGCTCAAATTTTATGGATGAAGCAAACCCTAGAAGACTACAATCTGTACTACACAAAGATTCCCATATATTGTGATAATACTAGCAAGATTAATTTGACTAAGAACCCTGTTTGTCACTCACGTACAAAGCACATAGAGATACGTCATCATTTTTATGCGATCACTAATAACACGGGGATATTTTCTTAGAATTCATTGACACAGATCATCAATTTGCAGATATTTTCATAAAACCGTTGGCTGAAGACCGTTTCAATTATCTTTGTCGCGAATTAGACATGCTTGAATTTTAAGATTCATAATGTGTTATGTTTAATAAAAATACTTAAAACTTGAGATTTATAAATTAAAGTTATTTTGGGTACAAGCCGAAGGGGATCTTCTGTCAAAAAGACGTAAAAGTCTAAGCGATATGGTGCCAAGTGTCTTCTGACTACTGCTAGCTGGGATCCGGCCCCTACAGCTAACACAAAGTGATGGATATTATTAAATAAAAGAATAAAAAGTTATCAGGTTTATTTATTATTCATCAAATGAATTGGAAAAGCAAGTAACCGAACTCGGACAGATCTCGGACCGAGTTTGGGCCGAGTTCAAGTTTCCAGAACAGTACAGCCGGCCCTAGCTCCCTATATAACTTCATCTTCTCCTTCATTTTTCTTCACACCTGAACAAAAAATTCCAAAAACCCTAGTTTGCTATTACACTTCCCAAGCTTCAATCTCTTTTTTTCTTAAGTCTAGAAGGCTCTAGAAGGTTTTCTTCCCTCTTCTACCTAGTATTTTTGAGGTATATCTTTTTCCATCTCCTTTTCAATTCTATGGCTCCAAAACTTTTCAAGAAAAGGAAAGGAGAGTCCGCGGCTTTGTCTTTTACCTCTAACGAACCCACGAACGTTTTCAGTCCTATTCGCCCTACCGGCGATGAGAAATATGACACGACCCTATTTTTGTCTATGGAAATATTGGAGTACGCCCTTGACGATCAATCAACTTTACTATCTTCTCGGAGTACGCCTCCACTTTTGAAAACTTAGGTCTCAGGGATTTCTTTGAAACTCTAGTGATATTTATGATAATGTTGTTCGTATGTTTTATTGTAATACGCAAATAAAAGACGACGGTAGTATCTATTCTTGTGTCGGCAGAAAAGAAATTGAATTCAACTCAACGGCCTTAGTGAATAATTTCATATGCCGGACATCGGCGAAGCTTTAGTTGAAATAAACCGAGTTCAATTCCCGCAGAAGTTACCCTTGATTCCCTTAAGGTTGTAATGTTTCATCCTAACCCAGTCCCTAGAGGCGGTAGGCTATATGCAAAGCACCTTAATCAAAACTTCTATAAGTTGTATCGTTTCGTTTATTCTGCTTTGCTTCCCAAAAAGAGATCTACTGATGAGATTATCTTTTTCGAAATGTCTGCCATATACCACATTTACTTTGGAGTCATATTTTTTGTCCCCAAGACCTTTATGGTTTGGATGATCAGCTGTCGGAGGGTAGGTCACAACCTCCTATACCCCATGCATATAGCAGTCATTTTAGGAAGTTTGAAATCAACCTTGATTTATGTCCTATCTCCGGGTCATCATTTAAGCTGACTTGATCTAGGAAATATTCTCTACCTTCACCTCTACCCGATGCTTCTCCTGCTGATATTCATGCTGAGCCAGATGCTCCAGCTCCCGCTCTTGCCCTTGCTGCTCCAGGATTTGATCCTCAGTTCTATCAAGAGTTCTTGACTTTGTCACCCTCTCGGGACAACGTCATCAGAGCAATGTTAATGCTAAGTTTTGCCATACCTCTCAGGCTCAGGTCTTAAGAAATGACATTGCTGATTTACGCCAGAGTTTGGCACATCATCCATTAGCTCATGTTCGGTTTATCCGTCATCCTGGCTTCGACAGTCCGAGGTTTGATGATCCGACCACCTTCAGATACTTTGATCCGACTATTGTACTTCGATCCGACTATTGTACTTCGATCCTCAACTGCCTGCTCATCCAGCCGATGATGACACTCAGATTTGATTTGGGATTTGGCTTAGTAGTTTTTATAATTTTATTTTGCTGATGATGATCTATGTCATAGTGTACTTTGTAGTAGGCCAAACTTTTTTAGTTGGACGTATGAAGCAGTCATAAACTCTTTCAGTTATGACTTTAGGCATTTGGATTTCAGTTGCATTTCTTTTCAGTTGTATTCTAGTTTATGCTATTTGAGTTTTAGGTTATTTACACTGCTGTTAGTTCTACTGAGTTATGAGTTGTTTAGTATATATATTACTCTATCTGTTTCTTTGTCTATGTTGGATTGTTGGCTTTACATATTACGGGGGAGCTACACATTTTGCGTACATGACAAAGGAGGAGAAGAGCAATACCAAAACCAACCAAAAATTTCTGCGATATATTACTGCGACAAATTTTTGCGACAAGTCAGGTATATCATTTCAAAGTTACATATTAGTTATATTTTGGTATAGACTCAAAGTTTATCAATTATCAAAATGGAAGAGATTGTTGGCCCATTGGCTAAATGGTCACACCTAATTTTGATAATCAACGATAACTTAAGTCGATACACAAAATATACGAACTGCTACAGGCACTACAAGCTACAGCAATCAATACCGAACGTCTACATCTACGCCCTTCTGCTAGTAAGGAACATTGCATCGTCATCCAGACAATATTATATTGGAATTCAAGATTGAGTCATTATATATTTTTTTGTATTTTTATTTTTGTTGATTCTAGAAAATATAGAATGTGAGATCGTTTGAAATATTACTGGCTTAGGTTTTTCTTACTCCAAAAAATCAAAAAGCCTACCTATCTATCCAAAAGAATCCCACATATCTAAAGAGTCCAAACCTATGCAATTCGGCCAATGCAGATCCCATTCTGACTCAACCGAATTTGGTCAGAACTCTGACTGAGTTTGGACCGAGTTCGGTCAGAAGATTTTGAAATTTTGTTCCCCCCAAATCTGCTTGCAATGTTCGAATGCGAGATCTTAGCATCCGAACTCTGCCCGTGTTCAATCCTCAAAAATGCTATAAATAGAGAAAGATTTTCATATTTCTAATCATTCATTCACTCTTCTCTCTATCTCTTTCTAAGTGTTTTTCAACATTCTAAAGCTTTCAAATCTTGCCTATTCCACTCTTATCCAAAGCCAGTAATATTCTGTTATATTTAGAGTCTTTGGTTCAAAGAGTTGTAAAGAGGTCGCAATTCAGAAAATGTTCCAGTTTTCGTGTTCAAGTTTATTGGAGTCGGTTGTGCGCTCGTCATCAAGGCACGGTGTTATAAAGAGACGACAAGCTCTCATTTAGCTTGTGAAGAGTGGACTAACAGCGGGCAAGAGCACTCGCAACTGGATTAGTCCTCTCAGAGGAAAACTAGTATATATCGTGGTGTTCATTGAGTTTGATCTTCTATCTCTTGATTACTGCATTTAATTTATTGTCTCTTATATCTGCCATGGTTTATAATCTGTTAATTTTTAAAGTGGTGATTATTTTTGCTGCACACGCACACACTCTATTCACCCCCCTCTAGAGGTACTCAACGGTCCTACAGTGATAATTTAGCATACTTTTGCATAAACCCCTCCCTGTTTAGATATTTCAACATAAAGTATTTTAGTTATTTAATAATTACTTCTCTACCCTTATAATAGTGTAAAATGTTATATGTAATATTACATTTCTATATAGTATTATATAGATATGTTGTTATATCTCTATATAGAATTTTATCTAACTTTTCTTCTTCCTTTAAACTTTCAGTATATTTATTTATATTAAGTATTTAAAAATGAATATATAAATTAATTAGAAATATAATTAAGTTGAAATTAGTATAAGCATAATAAATAGAAAAATAATGTTTTTATATATTTAAGAAGAATTAGGTTAAATAAACTAAACTTATATTTACTATATATTAATAAATAAGTTGTTTTTTCTTTGAACTTATAGTAATAAATTATCTTATAAATTATGAACAATATTTTACCTATTTCGATATATTATGTTGCATATATATTAAATGATTTCCTAGAATTTTTAAATAGTTATCTACGATATTTTGACTAATAAAATATAGTTTCTAAACATTATACATATTTAAGAATTTCCTTTTCAAATTCTCTCCTAGGTTATAAAGTCTTAATCGTGACTCATTGTACTCCATATTTTCTTGTGAATCCGAACTTCTTCATACCTACCCTAGCTAATCGGACTGTTCTGGACTTAATAGGATTATCTATTTCACCAGCTAAGGATCCCAAGCGAGTACATTCTTTCATACTTGATAGTTTCTATGATTCATGTTTATACTACTGTTTTACATTAATTTCTTTTTTGATTATCGACACGATGGTTACACGAGCAGTGTTATGGATTTATTTTGAGTATATTATTTCCCTACTAGACTGGCTTACAAGCATCATTCTTCTTACTGGTATCACGAGTCTTACATGTTGATTTATATGTTGGGACTTGGATCTATTAGTACTAGTCCGGCAGGAAAATACTTTAATAGACATGTGAAAATTCCTAAAATAAGAACCACTCAATCAAGTCCTGTCACGACCCGCTCCCGAATAATCTGGTATGACTCGAATCACGCCCGGCTTAAACTGTCGTGGACAATGATAGTCAGCCGTCTAAACCTCAGGAATCATCAACGATAAAATATATCGATCACTCATCACATCAACTAGAATGTTCAAGCAAATCACAGCAATACAAAGTCACCATAGAGTCCACTATCACTGTTTTAGTACATTATACATTTGCTAGCTCTTCCGGAGACTATCCGATAACCATATCTTCAAAATAATAATAATACAATCGGCAAATTTGTGTCATCAAAATAATCTAATACATCAAAATCATCGGTTTCTGATCTTCTAGAATCTTTCAGGAGTCATCATCCAAGCCCATGATGTCCACAGTCTTTTGTCCTGGTCTAATGTATTAATGTTCTAGTCAGGAATAATCAAAGTACAATGTAACTCAACAGTACTTAACAACATGATGCAATAATATATAAAATAGCAAAGATAGGTAAATAGCATGTAAACTAGAAAGTACCTGAAATCATGTATTAGCAACGTGAGACATGTGCAATAGAACGTCACTGAGCATATAAGGCTATCAAGTCTAGTATATAGGGCAATGGTATGCTAGCAGTCATGTATAGGTATAAGGCATACCATGTACGCTATACTAACAAGAATAAGGTATATAGTAGTGATATGCTATCAGTCATGTCTATTGTAAGGCATTTCATGTACTATATACTAGCAGTAAAGTAAATAGACATAAGGTATAGCGCAATGATAAACTAGCAGTCATGTATAGTGTAAGGTATATCATGTATTCTATACTAGCAGTTGAGTATATGTCCAAGCTTAGGTGGCTACATGCTTCATGATCGTTCTCCCTCCCTCGACACGATGAACATGCAAGCAAGTAAGAAACATGAAGACATGTCAAGTAAGTGAGTGTAAACATGCATGTAAAGCTGCTAAGTAAAGTGAGCACATGTACTTGCCTTTTACCAGAAGATCGCAATTGTCTCTAAATCCACCTATAAATGGGTAAGGAAATATTGATTAGAAAATATCCTAAAATTTTCTAGAAAATTCCTAATAATACTTGCTAAGGCTAGTTCTAATAATCTACAAATATTATTAACAACATTTATACTAGTCATTAGCTATCAACCTATTAACTAAAATATTATCTAACAAAAATTATTAACAAACTCTTAGCTAAAATATGAACTTAAATACTTAATAAGTATTAACTATAAACCCAATTTTCCTTATTTCTTTTCTTTCCAGCCCAAACAGCTGGGCTTGGGCCCAACCCATTCTTTCTTCTTCTTTTTTTTTCTTTTTTTTCTTGTCTTGCCTTAGGCCTGGCCTGGCTGGCTTAACCCACTGCATATTCTTTTTTCTTTTTTTCTTTCTTTTTTCTTTCCTTGTTTTCTGGCCTGTGGGCTTAGCCAAAAGACCCTGCCTACGAACTCTATACTAAACCCTAAACTCTCAAATCCCTCTCTCTCTCATTCCTTATTGCAGCCGCAATCCCTAACTCTACTCTATCACAGCCGCACACTATATAAACCCTAAGTCAGAGAGAAACTATAAATCCTCTCTACTCTATCACTCTTTCTTCTCTCGCTCTCACCAACACAAGCACACAACTACATCCCCCTCATGGAAACCCTAACTAAAGGCTCAAGAAGAAGATGAAGAAGAAGCAGATGTAGAAGAAGGGGATCGAGGAGAGTCTCAACTTGGGAATATCTATTACGGTGGCTGTGCTCAAGGCGGCACAAGGGTCTCGATGGTTGGAAAGGACTCGATGGCTACCACGACGGTACGGCCTCGAGGAGGCAACAAGACATTCGAAGGTCGGTGCAGTCCATATCTGGGATAGCTTCGGCTTGGAGCGACGGATCACAGCTCAAAATCAAAGCTCGACGCTCCAAACAATGGTGCAGTTCTCGAAGAGGCAGTTCAAAAACTAAGGAGTCGTCATAAAACTCGAGACGGCTCGGTACAGCGGCTAAAGACGAGGGGGTCGATGATGATGCATTGATGGAGATGACGAGGTTGCTCGTGGTGTCTCGACGAGATCAACAACGGTGAGGTCGAAGACAAGGCAAAACAGATCTGGACACGATGGTCCAGATCAGGCAGCGGCTCAACTTCTTGGCAGTCTAGAAGATTCGGAGCATCGGTAGATCCGATGGAGGCACGGCCAAGGAGACGCGGATGATGGCGGCCTGGTTCAGAGCACAACAGCTCCGACGGTGGCGACGAAGGGCTTCTCCAACGAGTGGCGGTCGGATACGACGGGCGAGTAGATCCAGGGTTAGGGTTTAGATTTATGAAAATGTGTCCGTGTTGAAGACACAACAGGATACATGATAGGTGGTTATGCTTGAGTGCTGGAGTATGTACAGTGTTTGTGTCGGGGTGACACGAGACACGAGGAACTTTTGTGTCTGGGATGTAATCCTGTGTCGGGAAACACAGGACACGGTAGGGGTGGAGTCGACACAGAAGTGTTCGTATCGGGACAGAAATGTAAATATAAAATATGTGGAAAATAGTAGAATGGACACAGACACTTGGACACAATCATTAGGCCACTAGGATTAGTGATTAGGAATAATTAATCTGCAATAAATGAGGACTACTTATAGCCTCATTAGGAAAGTCCAAGAATCTCTATGCACATAGGCCGAGGGAATATTTCTGGAATATTTTAGACTAATCTTTGATTAGTCTAATGTCCAAAATATTCTCACTAAGTCCTGTGACTAGGCATTCTATAATGGATTTCCTAAAATAGCCTACTCACTTAGAGGTAATTACAAATCTACCATTCCCGAAGTACCAAATCACAAATAGTTAACTAATAAATATTTTAAATTTAATCATAACT